>CM076578.1:1525140220-1525288638 GCA_034641835.2 Pinus albicaulis | reverse complement strand
CTTGTTGTTTTCTTTCCACAGGGGGCCACATGAGAGCTTAGTCATTGGGCCAATTCTTCAACACCCATTGTTTCTCTACACCAAGAGAACTTCTGAGTGCTCACAGACTTCGTCAATGCATCTGCAACATTCTTCAAAGTGTCCACCTTTACCAGCAACACCCTTTTAGCCTCAACCATATCTCTAACAAAGTGATGTTGAACATCAATGTGCTTTGTCTTTGAATGATAAGCAGGGTTCTTAGCCAAGAAAATTGCACTTTGGCTATCACAGTCTATCCTTATAGCTTGCTGTACCAACCCCATACTTGAACACAATCTTTGCAACCAAACTACTTCCTTGCTTGCATGAGTGGCTGCTATGTATTCTGCCTCTGTAGTTGAAAGCGCCACTACAGACTGTCTTTTACTCATCCAACTGAATGCACCTCCAAATAGGCTAAACACATACCCACTTGTAGATCTTCTTTGGTCCAGATCTCCAGCCCAGTCTGCATCAACAAAACCACGAATGTCCAACATTCTTTCCAATCCCAGTCTTCCCTGGTAGCACAAGCCATAATCACTAGTGCCACGTAAATATCTGAAAACCCGCTTCACTGCTGTCCAATGCTCCTTCCCTGGGTTTGACATAAACCTGCTCAATACTCCCACTGCATGTGCAATGTCTGGTCTAGTACAAACCATTGCATACATCAGGCTACCCACTGCACTTGCATATGGAACACGGGACATATCCTCTTCTTCTTCTTGTGTCTTGGGACACTGTTCAGCAGACAAATTTGCACCTACAGGAATAGGAACACTCATTGGTTTACTATCCTGCATATTGAACCTATGCAATATAGTCTCGACATACTTCCTCTGGTTTAACCAGAGCTTCCTCTTTGCCCGATCTCTCTTAATTTCCATGCCCAAAATATAGTTTGCAGCACCAAGATCCTTCATGTCGAATTTGGAGAACGGTTGGGTCTTCAAATCTTGGATAATTTCTTTGTCATTTCCAATCAACAACATATCATCCACATACAAGACCAAATAAATAACACGGTCACCAATTAATTTAAAATAAACACGGTGATCCTCCTTGCTTCTGGTGAAGCCAAGTCCCCGTATATAGGTATCAAATTTCTGATACCACATCCTTGGTGACTGTTTTAACCCATACAGAGACTTCTTCAACCTGCATACCCATTCTTTCTTACCCTTCACCATAAAGCCTTCAAGTTGCTTCATGTAGATCTCCTCTTCTAGATCCCAGTGAAGAAATGTTGTCTTCACATCCATCTGTTCTATCTCAAAATCAAATGCAGCAGCAACAGATAAAAGTAATCTAATAGAAGTAACCTTGGCAACAGGAGAAAAAATATCACCAAAATCAATTCCCGGCACCTGGGAATAACCTTTTGCTACCAACCGAGCTTTGTATTTTTCCACCTTGCCTTCTACATTCATCTTCTTCTTAAACACCCATTTGCTCCCAATGGGCTTCCTTCCAGCCGGCAACTCCACCAGATCCCATGCATCGTTTTTGTGCAAGGATGCCATTTCATCAACCATGGCCTCCTTCCAGAGTTTTCCATCCTCTGAATCTACTGCCTCCCTGACAGTTCTGGGTTCATCATCAGTTATAGTTAAGGCAAAACTTGAACAGAAAGCAGATGGACTATACCTTTCTGGTTGCCTTCTTTCCCGAACTGATCTTCTCAAAGCTGGAGTTTGTGGCTCTTCATCTTTTGAGTCTTCTTCTGTTGTAGAGTCTAATTCATCCTCCTTTAGCTCAAACTCTATCTTCTCAGGTTCCTTTGGTAGGACTTCATGTTTAACAACATCTTTCACTTCTCTAAACACCACATCTCGGCTATACACAACCTTCCTTGTTTCTGGGTTCCAAAGCTTGTAACCCTTTAAACCATCCTTATACCCAATAAAGATGCACCTTTTAGATATATTATCCAACTTGGTCCTTTTCTCCTTTGGAACATGTACATACGCATCACATCCAAATACCCTTAGATGTGAAAGAGAGGGTTTCTTACGAGTCCATACCTCATGTGGAGTCTTATCCTCCAACGCTGATGAAGGTGATCTGTTAAGTAAGTAACATGTAGTCTCCACTACCTCTGCGCAGAATTCTTGTCCTAACCCGGTACCACTGAGCATGTTTCTTGCCTTTTCCATCGGTGTTCTATTCATTCTTTCTGCAACTCCATTTTGCTGAGGTGTGTATGGAGTGGTCTTCTACCGTGCTATACCACACTTCTTACAGAACTCTTCAAATTCCTTCTTGCAGAACTCCCCACCATTATCTGTCCTCAATGCCTTTATCTTCTTCTCTGTCTGGTTTTCCACCAGAGCCTTAAATTCTTTAAATTTGTCAAAGACTTCAGATTTCTTCCTCAAGAAATATATCCATGTATTCCTTGAGAAGTCATATGTGAAAGAAACATAGTACACAGACTTACCCAGTGATGGAACTGACACAGGTCCAAACACATCACTGTGCACAAGCTCTAATATCTTGTTCGCCCTCTTAACACCAGAAGGAAAACTCACCCAATTCTGCTTCCCATATACACAATGTTCACAGAAATCGAAATCTAGAGAGCTATTATACATACCTTCTACCATACCATTTCCATGCAATATCCGAAGGCCCTTCTCTCCAATATTTCCAAGCCTTTGATGCCATAGCATAGTCTTTTCTCCATAGACCGCTAGGCTTTCCGATCCACTTTCCGGAACTACAGAACTGTTGCACCCATCAATAACAGTGCTGCCCTGAAGCTTGTAGAGAGTTCCAATCCTAACTCCCTGCATTAATACCAGTGCTCTCCAAACCATCTTACAGGTATCTTTCTCGAACAGTATTTTTACACCCACATCATCCATCTTGCTTACAGAAATTAGATTTCTGGCCAATGCAGGAATGTACAGAACACCAAGAAGTGTTCTAATCCTTCCACCTTGCAGTTTCAACTTTACTTTTCCACGTCCGACGATTTTGGCCTTCCTATCATCCCCTACGAGGACATCACCGCCATCATATTTCTCATACTCGCAGAACCACTCCCTATGAGGAGTGAAGTGAAAAGATGCACCCGAGTCAATCAACCATGACTCATGATCTACATGTGTATTTTAAGAAGAAGCCAAATACACATCCCCACCTTCATCCAAGGTGGTTTTTTCCTTTGTAGAAGGAGCATCATCAAATCCCTTTCCTTTCTCAAGAGCTTTAGATCTGCAATCCTTTTTGTAGTGCCCTTCCTTTCTTCATTTCCAGCACACCTTTACAAAATTTCCAAGAGATTTAGATCTCCCACTCGAAACCTTATTCTTGTTTCTGTTTTGGGACCTTCCCCGTACAGATAAGGCATCTCCATTCTGGCCCTCCATATTTCTCCATCTCATTTCCTCTAACAACAAGGCTCAGACAATGTCATGAAAATTCAAGGTAGTTGTATTGCTACCTATTGCAATAACCAGACTATCCCACGAATCTGGTAGAGAACACAACAAATTGATGCACTTACCTTCATATGAGATTTTAATATCAACATATGACAACTGACTTACCACAGTATTGAAGGCGTTCAAATGCTCTGTCACCGAGCCTCCATCCTTCATCCTCAGGCTATATAGCTTTTTCTGCAGGAACAATTTATTCACCAGAGACTTAGTTTGGTACAAAGTCCCAAGTTTGTCCCACAAATTCTTCACCGTAGCTTCCCCAGATACATTCAATAATACCAAATCAGAGACACACAACCGTATTGTGCTCTTCGCCTTCCGATCCAACTTCTTCTAGTCTTCATTTGACATTGTCGTTGGTTTAGTACCTAGATCTACCGCGATCCATTGATCTTTATCGACTAGCAGGTCCTCCATCTTGAGCTTCCACAACTCAAAACTTTGACCATTAAATTTCTCAATCTCTATCTTTCCACTGCTCGCCATCTTCTTTCACTGCAAGAATCGATCCCGTAGATCTCCCACTGAACAGGGTCTACCACAGCCCCGAGAAAAAAACCCTTCAGCAGCAAAGGCATCCCCTTGAAGCTGAAATTTCTCTGATACCAAATGTAGGTTTTAACCCTGTATAGAAAATATCTACAAACGAATCTTAAAACAGAAAATAAACAATAGCGAGAGCATAAAACATAAAACAGATAAACACAGATCTTTTCCCCTGGATCCCAAATCGGAACGACCAGCTTGATTTTTCATTATATTCCTTTTAGTGTTACAACGCATATATATACATGTCAAAGCATACATAAACCCCAATCCATTAACCCTGGATTAGAACATAACCATAGTTCCCTTGACCAGATCTACAAAATACCAAGGGCCGAAAACCATCGACCCCCAAAACCATGGGTGGGTCTGCCTATGAGTGGGTCCGCACACCAAAAAAAAAAAATTCCGGGGCGCTGTGCCCAGCGCAACGTACAACACGTGGGACTAGTCGTGGAAATAATATAACACATACCCAATAGACATCTCATGAGAATTTGATGGATATTTCATCTAGCCTTTGACAATATCCTTCGTGCTCAAATAACTATTGGTGGCATAAAAATATGAATCCATGAGAGATTATGGCTCAGGAAGATGATACATGACATGATAGTCTGGTGCCAGAAAAGAGGCAAGCCTTCATCTACTGGTACTGCTAAGAGTCATGGTATTCAGATTTGTTTGAGGCAGTATTGAGCTAATAATATATGCACGTTGAAATGTTGTATATTTGCATGAAACCCTATGAAACCTTGATTTCTGGACATTGACATATACCTACCCATCCTCCAGATCTTCTTTGAAGGTTCTTGCTGAAAGGATTTCATTCACCTTATGCCATGTAATATCTCACTCTTTTTCTACAAAAAGTTAAGTGTTTGAATAAACTGGAAAGTAAACAGGTGTACTCTCAACTACCTCCTTGGTGCTACTTTGAGTGGTATCCTTTGAAGAAGATCTCTTGGGTTCCATGGTAACTGTAACTAATGAAGAGAAGTGCTCAACACCTGCAATACCTGTGGGAGGAACATGCACTCATGGAAAACATGAATTAGCTTCAAGAATTCAACTTACAAAGCAAGATCAAGCTACAACCACATGGACTAATGAGAAAGATTGCATAATTTTGGATGTGAGGGAAAGAGACTTCCTGAGTGAACTATGAATTGTGTAGCCTCAGCAGCCAGTAATGCAGCTTGAGGCTAGAAACTATACAATGTGTAGTCCATCTTGGGCAGACTGACGGAGAGGTTGCGCATTGTGCAATCCCAGTGGCCAAGGGATGGGCTTGAGCCGTGGAAGTATGCAGTGCATAGATGGGCCAGCTCGGTATTGTGCATTACACAGTATTAGAGGCTAAGTTGACATCTTGAGCCTATGAGTTGCACAATGCCCAGTTGGGCAAGGAAAACTTTGACCAAATATTGAGCAAATATGCCCGGTGAGGGTGTGGGAAACTAGCAGATCTGAGTGATGGTGAAATTTTGAGTTCAAATCTGACTAAGTATGGATATATCAGTGAAAATAAAATTAAAAAAACAAAATGCAAAAGGAAAAACAAGCATGCATGGAGGGTCACCAAAACAACGACATTCTAACAGGAAAAAACAAGAAAATTGATGCGAGACTTGCAAGAGGTGCATGTAGGACCAAAGAAAAACTTGTACAAGATAATATAAAGTAAAACTATAGCAATCATGAAGAGAAATAATAAAAATAGCACTCAGAGAAGTGAAATGACAAAAAGCGACAAAAGATGACAAAAGAAAAACTCACCTGGAAAAGCATCGCAAACTCCATCGACGGCTGCTAGTTCTCCTTGGTAATGCTAGAGATCCAAGATCGAATGTGAAAATGAGCTATAGATACATCCATTACATATATTTGGACAAATTAGGGTTTCTGATGTGCATGCCTAAAATAAAGGAAAAAATAACATTTGGCGGGAAGTTTCAAAAATAGTAATTGTGCCACCTTCGAGAAATTAATTATGTTTCCCTATTTTCTAGGGATGTTTTTTTAATATATATATATATATATATATTTTATGTTTTTAAGGAAAAACCGAGCATGCACAATACCAAATAGGATTGTGTAGTTTTTGAGGACTTGACAACGTCTTAGCTCAATGAATTGCGTAGTTTCTAAGTTCAGTGAAAGGATTGCATATTTTCTGAGCTTAGTGTTGGGTTGCCATCCAGAACTGCGCGGTTCTAAAGCTCAAGATTGGGCTGCCATTTCAGATTGCGCAGTTTCCATCATCAAGGCTAGTTTTCCATCCATGATTGCATAGTTTCTGAAGGCAATCCCAACAATGCTACAAGATCAAATCATAAGGCTTCTTGTGACTTAAAAGGCTTAGATCGAGATCGAAACAAGCAAATAAAAGCACCACATAAAAGACAATTCTTGATCACAACATGAATATTTGACGACAATGAAATATTAGCTCCCGTGGATAGAAGGGAGGCTCCAAAATCAAAGCATGGGAAAAATATTGGAGGGTGGTTTTAGCAGCTAGAACACTTTGTTGTTCACAATCCTTCTTTTGAAGCTTGTGTTTGTCCTCACTCTATTAACCTTCTCTTTAATGGTTCCACTTCATTCGCCAGTAACAAAAGTATATTGTTTAGGTGTAGTACTTCACTTCTGGAAAATTTTCATATTTGTATTTGAACAACTCTCTCTGCTTTCCCACAAATGGAAAGTCTCCACTAAGTGGCCTACATGCATTTAAATGGACCAAGATAATTACCACTTTACCTCTAAGAATACCGATGAAAATTATTGTTTCCTTTTTAACTTTAATTTATACATTAAAGAAGGTCATGAGTAACTTGTGATCCATAGATCACACCATTGATCCTCCTTCCTTAGACCTTTGATACTCTTTGATGTTGATCCAATATCTACAACATGTATCTACATCATGTTTTCTAAGGGTACCAAACCTCACAAGTTCAGTAAATATGAATGCTTTGTGATCCAATATGTATGTATCCTTAATGAATATCACCTTCATTCCCACATCTAAAATTCGTTTTGTGAAGTGAAAATTTCATACCAAACTTAACACATGCTTCACAACAAGGATTCTCTTGATCCTTTTATCTTTGAATCTCACCTATATGCTTTGGCATCTAAGGATTCCATATCTCAATTTGGCACTCGAAAAAATATGCCTTCGTTACTATCACACTCTTCATACTCCACCAACCAATTTCTATGAAAAATTCATGTGGGAGGAGACTTTAAAATCCAAAAACCAAGTTTGAATATGTCCTTGTCATTCCTGTCACTTATGCACTTTTTCATGGAACTTCCAACAAATCAAATCATGTCTTCAACCACACTTCTCTTCCTACTTCTCTGACACAACTTTGAGGTTCTCTCACAAAAATTGCTTAATTGAAATTGTAATTTCGAATGTCTTCTTATGAATAGTGTTTAAATTTCAGGATTTTCTTTAACACATTTTTTTCTTGTTAAAAATCATTTAACAAAACCACAAAACTCATCGGGTTTTTATTATAATATTATCTTATAATTTTAAAAAATCACATAATAATCACAAAATAGCATTACACAATCATCTTCCTTAAACGTTGCTCAGACCTATAGTAATGAAGTGCTTTAGAAATTCATTAAAAACCTTAAAATTATAAGAAACATTATCCATGTAAATCATTGTGTTAATGTGACATAATGATTTCTACTGGACAACTTATTCAAAAATGATATTGTAGACATCAACATGGATGTTCAAAGTTCTTTTATATGTTGGGTATTTGAAACATTCAAGTGAAATGAGTTGGAAATATTCAGTTAATTCATTAATATTTTTCTCCTTGAACACTAATTTATTTAACTAAAACATTTATTTTCATTAACTAAAGTTATGAACATTAAATTTATCATTCTCTAGCCATCCTACTGTGACAATAACAATCCGCATTTGAACAATTATTATTTTAAACCTCTATGGATGTCGTCGTAGTTTTATAAATTTCACCAATGAAAAAAGGACACCTAAGTCAATTCTCATTATTCCATTTAACTAATCAGCGCTTCCCATATCGAGTACAACCCTGAAACATCTGAGAACTTAGATTAAGACCCCTTGGAAGTGAGGCTTCTCAAATTTCAAACCTGGAGATGTCAAAACTAATCAAGTACAAGAATATAAACAACAAGCACATCCCGAATTTGTATGGTGAAAAGTCGCTCGATCGAATTTGGCCCTTTTTTTAATTTGAAGAGGAGGTTGAGAATTCAGATTATCCACAGTCTTCATTTTTTTTGTCTACATTTCAAGTATAGAACAAGACTCATCTTCAATATGAACCTACAAAGAAGAGAAGCAATAAAAGGTAATAGGGGATGGGGGAAGTAAGAGGGTTTAAATAGTGTTTTTATAGGGAGCTCTGCGTGATTCATGGACGTTCATTACTGGCCTTTTCATTGTGGTCACACGTTACACAGTAAATAGGTTTGTTTATCAGGTATTTCAGATACAGTCTCTTGTCATGTTCCCCCTAAATGGTTTATATTAGGGTCTGTGGAGGGTTTCTACCTTACCAGACTCATGTCTCGGGGCTTTCATTGGGGTCATGCATCTCTCCATTGACTCGCTTAGTTCTCAAATAAGCACACTCTCTGGTGCCTTATTCCTCTTATGCTTACTATGCTTCTTTATCTGACTTTTATTCCATATTGTCTACCTATTTTTGTTATATCCCTTAGATTCCTGGATATCTCTTACCCTGTTTTTCGACGCGGCTGATAAGTGCATGTTTAATCTTTTGGGTAGTTATGTGTTCCATATTTTTGTTTCGGTTGTTATAATCATGTGGGGGCTCCTGGTTACTCTTATCTAGATTATGCCCAGGTTTCTTTGCTATGATCTTGGCACTACTCCATATCCTTATCCTTTTCATTTGCGCCATTTGTATTCTTATCCACATCTAGATTGAACACTTTGGCCACCTTCATATGAATTTTTTCTGAGGATTTTCTCTGGATGCAATCTATCTGGCGCATTCATTGGTTTGTTTGACTAGCTCCCACATCCATTACTTCTATTATTATGCTCAACATCCCTGATTTTTTCCAACCAGATGGTGATTTGGTCGTCCTGGTTTAAAGGTTTCCTCACTGTGCATTCATTGTCCAACATTGAAGCAGCGGAGGTTTGAACCGTTCATTTTCTGTGGTGAATATGGATGGACTCTTTTATCATTTCACGACCTTTTAGGGACATTAGTTTTAAGATTTTTCATCACTGGTGTCATATATTTGGTTACTGGTGTTGTTTCTACTGTGAATAACACATGTATTTGTGTTTTTCTTCAATAATGTCTCACATCCTAGGGGATTTCTAGATTGTGGGTGGATGGTTGAGGTCTGGGGCTGTGGGATTTCTTTGATAATTCTATGTTTTCGTTATATCTTTCCTAGACTATAGGGTGGCGCGGGGGTGGTGATGGTCTTGGGTGGCAGGGTGGCTGCATGTTAGGGTGACGGGAAGGTATCGCTAGTTTTCTCCATATTTTTATATTATTCGAGGGACACAGGGGGTTTCGTTGTCTTGCCACCTACCATATTTATGATTACTATCTTTTTCCTCCTGGGACATGGATGATTTTTTGGATCAGTGCCACATCATTTCAAATTTTATTTCCATTCTTGGGTATTTATATTGCTTTCCACATATTTGGTTGGGATGAGATTCCTCAAGTTGTCTGTATTTATTCCATCGGATCTATCTTTCTCGAGCATGCTGATATCCTCTAACACGATATATTTTTATTATATTTTATTCTCTTGTTGCACATATTGACAACGAGACTCTTTGGTCTGTGGGTATTTTCTTATTAAATTCATGTACATGTTTGAGTATGTGACACACCCCATGCAAGTGTTTCAACCATTTTTTTGTCTAGGTGACAGCAGGACGTGATTAAATTTGTTTAACTGCATAAGATCTCTTCTGACACACATCTAAGATGGAGTACTATCTGGCATCCCTGGATGGGGACACATCGACACAAGAATTATTTCTACATGCCACCATGGAGGCGGAATGCTTAGGTGGTAGACCACCACTGATGGGGATGTGTCCCATATGGGGGATGCCATGTGGCCACGCGACTCAGAATCTGCATGGGACCCATGACATGCCATATCCAGACTCTTCCACTAGGCCTATGCTGCGAGGTGTCTTTGACACATGGTTTCGACAGTGGCAGTGAGGTTTCGTCTTATCAACCTTCTCGAGATTCACAGAAGGTTCTGGCTCATGCACAATGCAGACATAGACATGGGACTTGAGTTGTAAAATGTGCTATGGAGCCAAATCTCCTCAGTTTTGGACACAAAATCCTGTGGGATCGTATTCGTAGAATTCAAAACAGAATCATGGTTGGGAGATGGTATTTTGCAGGGGGGGTGGGGTTTCAAGACTTGGATATGGAGGCATGAGTTATAGCTCAGTGAAAACCTCTGCTCGGGTATACCTTGAAGGTCAGCGTGTTATTAAATCGGTGGTTCAGTTTTCACTTTCTCCACCAGGCGGAAATGGAGAAGGTTTTGGGAATGACGTGGATTCGGGGACGTAGTTTCTTATTTCTTCACCACTAGTATGTGGGTTTCAATCCCATCACAAACACTCCGAGAAGTCAGTGGACGTGGGTTAAACTTCCCAGACTCCCTCTTGAATTCTGGTCAAATCAGGCACTTACTAATATTGGAAATTCTTTGGGTTCCTTTGTTTACATGGATCTGAGGTATTTGGGAGCGCGGGACAAGCATCTTGCATGGTTACTTATGGAGGTCGACATGAATGGTGGAATCACTGAACAAACAATTTACAATGGGGCTCCCTCTGCTTTCATCAAAGTGTTGACTACTGGAATGTACCATTCCGATGTTTATTATGCCATTGTACTAGGCACCTTCTAGAGCATTGTTCACAATGACTTCATGCATGGACATCTCCGCAGAGAAATCAACGCCATTATGGACGCTCTCAATTAGGATCGGATGGTCGTGACTCCACCCATTGAGATTCTGAATCTAAACCAGGTACTTTCAAATATTTTGATGATACTGTGGATACTGAATTTGAGATTCCTCTCTCACAATTTGATCAACCTTCTTCTCTCCACGAGGATCCCTGCTCAGAGGTCATCCTTATCTCATCCCCGCCTGTGGGCTTGGACCCACCCACTTTCGTTATTGTTGATCCTCCTATGTTTTCCCTCCTTATGCAGTTCATAGACTTTCCTCCATAGGGCCCCACTGACCCCTCTTCCTCGGTTTCCCCTGAGACTTCGTGCCCTCCTTTAGACCCTTTAAACCTGTCCTCCCCCACAACTTTGTCGACAGTGATTTGGAATTACTGAAACACAACCCTAATATGGATATGGCAGCAGTCACTGTGCATGATGCCTATCCTAAGTTTACCTCTCCCACCATTAGCCCGAGATCTGGTAGAAATATCACTACTCGCAGAAAAGATGGCAGGGGCAGCCGACATTTCGTGGACAAAGCCACAGTTAACAACTCATTTTTTACTTTGGTCATCTTCATGACATTCCTATTTTTTATTCCTCCCTTCTTGGAGCCCTTAGAGTGCAGCTTCCTCGTTCTTCGGCCTCATGATGACCATCCTCTCCTACAATATTCGTGGCCTCAGGGACGCTACAAAGAGACTTTCCCTTCGTCACATTTTTATGTCTCACCACCCCTCCATTATCCTTGTACAAGAAACCAATACCCCGACCCTCAAATCAATTGAATATCTTTGTGTCATTCTCCCCAACTAGTCCATGTATGCCCTTAGCTCAAATGGACTGTCGTGGGGTCTCATTGCTATGTGGGATCCTTGCTTTGCAAACTTCAGGGCTTACTATTTTTTTGTTGGCATCTTGCTCTTCGGTCACATTCGAGGTTCCACTAGGATGATTCATGTTTAGAATATCTATGCACCATATTCGAACTGCCGTCATTTCTGAGATCGTGTCTGGGACTCTGGAATACTTAATATTAACTCTCTTATTATTGCAGGTGATTTTAATGCTATTTTTTATCCCACTGAACACTGGGGCACTACATCCCACGGGGACCCTCTCTCTAATTATCTCCTTCGGATGTGTGATGACCACCATTTATATGATGTTCTGCCATCCCCGTTGGTCTCCACTTCGAAAAATGGCAGACGTGGACATGAATATGTTGGGAAACGATTGGGAAGATTCCTTATCCACCAGGGACTATATGAGACACTTGGAAATTGCAAATCAAATGTGATACAAACCAATGTTTATGATCATTGGTGAAATTTTTTTATATGGCGACAAGAGGGGCTCTGAAGGGGAATCCCTTTCAAATTCAACTCCACGTGGCTAAAAGATGCATATTTTAATGAACTGGTTACTGAATTTTGGGGTACTGGTCTGGATGGAAATGGGATACAAATTATGAATAAACTCACTAGATGGTTGGTTACACTAAAGGGTAAAGTGTGGATTTGTGAGAGAAATAAAAAAGCAAACTTGTTGTCTAAAATTCACTCCATCACTGCTGATATTGATTCCCTCAGCCATTGTTTCTCTGAGGACTTCCCCGACAATCAATCCATTGATAGGATCAAGGATCTAGAAAACAGGAAAAAACATATTTTAATCATTCAAGAGAAGTCATGGCGTTTGAAGAGCAGGAACACCTGAATCAAGGAAGGCGACAAGAACACCAAGTTATTTCAAAAATTTGCAAATCACAAAAGGAATAGGAATGTGATCTGGCGCATTATGGGGGAGGATGGGTCATATAAATATTTAGATGAGGAGCTTAAAGAGGAGGCTAAAAGTTATTTTGAAAAGAGCTACAAGGTTACTAACACTGCAAATCTAGAGGATCAACTTTGGGCTATCCAAGAATATCTAGCTATGTTTGATCTGGAGGAAAATAACCTTCTATTCCACCCGGTTTCATTTCAGGAAATTCACATTGTTTTGACATCCTTTCAGAAGGATAAATGTCCAGGCCCAGATGGCTGGACAGTTGAATTTTTTCTCCATTTTTTCCATTTGTTGGGAAATGACATATGCACCATGGTTGAGGAATCTCGCTTATATGGACATATTTCGGGGGCACTAAAGTCCACTTTCATTGCATTGATTCCAAAGGTTGGAGAACCGGAAATTTTTGGGGAATTCCGATCCATATCATTATGCAATATATTATATAAATTAATCTCCAAGGTTATTGCGGAGAGACTGAAGGATCCTCTATCAACCCATATTACCCCGGGATAATTTGGGTTTTTAAAAGGTAGATCGATTCATGATGCGGTGGCTATAGCCCAAGAATGTATTCATTGTTCTCATATTCGAAATATGAACAGGGCTGTGATGAATATTGATCTAGAAAAAAAGCATATGATTGTGTTGATTGGCGACTTCTTCGACTTATCCTTGTAAATATTGGCATCGATCATCGAAATATGCACTGGATTATGGCATGTGTCTTTGACATCTAGTATGCACTTCTAGTAAATGGCTTCCCCACCAATTTCTTCTAAAGGAAAAAGAGGACTTCGCCAGGGATGCTCTCTATCCCCTCTACTATTTATTTTAGTTATGGATGGAATTAGTAGAAATATTGGACCTCGATATTTTCAGAGGCTTCCATTTTACTCCTTTGATTAATGTTACTTACCTTGTTTTTGTTGATGACATTCTCACTTTCGGGGAGAGTGATGGGGAACAATGGGAAGTGATACACTATATTTTCAACTGGGATGGGGAAGCCTCGGGCCTACTTTTCAATTGTCACAAGAATTTCCTCTATCACTCTGATGGAGACCTAGATGTTTTCAGATATATTAACAACCTGTTTCAGATTCAATATAGGCACATCAAGGAGGGTTTCTCATATCTTGGATATTGATTAAAAACTAAATCTTACAATGGTTGGGATTGGGACTCGTTCCTTTCCCAGATCAACCGAAAAAATTTTATGTGGGAAAATATAGTTTTATCTCTCTGTGGGAGGCTTACCCTCATCACCTTAGTGCTAAAATATATGTCTACATACTCAATGCATTTATTTGCTATCTACTCTCATATTACTGGTAATATTCGGTCCAAGATGTCCCGTTTTTTATGGGAGGATGGACTATTGGGCCGAAAGTATCATCTTGCTGCTTGGGAGGACTTGTCTAGACCCAAATAGGCTGACAGTTGTGGTATTCTAGATACTTGTACTTTTCGACACTCCCTTCTTATTAAGTTAGTATGGCGAGCTCTTTTTCACGATGGTATGTGGAGTGGGATTATTGCTGCAAAATATCTCCATGGCATGCACATTGAACAATGGTTTCGGTCTTTTGAAATTGGTAATATTAGGGGTTCTTAAATCTGGAGAAGCGTTCAGAAGGTTAAGAGTTTCTTTCTCAATAGAGCCAAATGGTAGGAGAAATGACATATTGATTGGCATTGATCACATCGCAAGTATTCTAGAATATTATATCATCTCACAGGATACCATTGAGGCCTTACAACACAGGGGTGTTTTCCTTTTGGAACATGACATTGTTGGATGGGAGGGCCACATCCAACGACAGAAGGATGCTACCACTCTCCGATTAATTGGAAATCCTACTAGTGAATGGAATCTATATACTTCCGCTCTCCGTAGCATTGGAATGTCGAGCAAAGGGACTCACGATGAGATTACTTGGGATGGCCCTATGCGCGTAGGAGCTTTGATTGTCAAAGACATATACCAACATATTCAAATATATTTTATGGGACATGACAGTTCCTGGCTCATGCCCATCTAGCGGATGAGGATTCCATTGAAGATTATTTTATTTGCTTGGTTAGTATGTAAGAATAATATTCTCACGTGGGATAACCTTTGCTGGAAGGGTCTCACTGGACCTGGCTTTTTCTCACTCTGTGGTTGGTTTGAGGAGACCATTGTACACTTATTTCTTACCTGCCAATTTATTGTATAGGTATGGGACCTCACCTTCATCTATTTCCACATTGGGGCACAACGTTTTCCTTCAATATATCACTGTTTGGAATGGTCCATAAAGCGAAAGGGTGTTAATTCTTACATTCCAATTTTTATTATATGTGATATATGGAAAACTAGAAACGGGGTAATTTTTTATGGATATATACAAAACCCCTACAACACTATGACTACATCTGGATTCTTCTTCATTAATTGATAACCACAAGAGCTTGAAAACCAGAATTGTGTCCCTGCATGGAGGGGATTCTTGGAAAGATATCTGTTATCTTGAGAAAATTAGAATGAAGATAGAAAGACGGGCGACAGATCTTTGACCTAAGTCCTTCTTTCAATCCTTCATTCATTCGTCCTGAAGATGGATCCCCATTGGGATTCTAAATGTCGACAAATATTCTCTAACACTGTGGAAAATCTAAATTCTTCTTCATCAATTGATAACCACATGAGCTTGAAAACCAGAATTGTGTCCTTGCACGGAGGGGATTCTTGGAAATATATCTGTTATCTTGAGAAAATTAGAATGAATATTGAAAGAAGGGCAGTAGATCTTTGACCTAAGTCCTTCTTTCAATCCTTCATTCATTCGTCCTGAAGATGGATCCCCATTGGGATCCAAAACGTCAAAAAATATTCTCTGACACTGTGGAAAATCCAGATTCTTCTTCATCAATTGATAACCATAGGAGCTTGAAAGCCAGAATTGTGTCCCTACACGGAGGGGATTCTTGGAAAGATATATGTTATCTTGAGAAAATTAGAATGAAGATTGAAATAAGGGCAACAAATCTTTGACCTAAGTCCTTCTTTCAATCCTTCATTCATGTGTCCTGAAGATGGATCCCCATTGGGATTCGAAACATCCACAAATATTCACTGACACTGTGGAAAATCCATATTCTTCTTCATCAATTGGTAACCACATGAGCTTGAAAACCAAAATTGTGTCCCTGCACAGCGGGGATTCTTGGAAAGATATATGTTATCTTGAGAAAATTAGAATTAATATTGAAAGAAGGGTGGCAGATCTTTGACCTAGTCCTTCTTTCAATCCTTCATTCATTCGTCCTGAAGATGGATCCCCATTGGGATTTGAAACGTTGACAAATATTCTCTAACATTGTGGAAAATCTGAATTCTTCTTCATCAATTGATAAGCACAGGAGCTTGAAAACCAAAATTGTGTCCCTGCACAGAGGGGATTCTTGGAAAGATATCTGTTATCTTGAGAAAATTAGAATGAAGATTGAAAGAAGGGCGACAGATCTTTGACCTAAGTCCTTCTTTCAATCCTTCATTCATTCGTCCTAAAGATGGAACCCCATTGGGATTCGAAACGTCGACAAATATTCTCTGACACTGAGGAAAATCCAGATTCTTCTTCATCAATTGATAACCACAGGAGCTTGAAAACCAGAATTGTGTCCCTACACGGAGGGGATTCCTGGAAAGATATATGTTATTTTGAGAAAATTAGAATGAAGATTGAAAGAAGGGCGGCAAATCTTTGACCTAAGTCCTTCTTTCAATCCTTCATTCATTCGTCCTAAAGATGGATCCCCATTGGGATTTGAAACGTCAACAAATATTCTCTGACACTGTGTAAAATCCGGATTCTTCTTTATCAATTGATAAGCACAGGAGCTTGAAAACCACTATGACAGATTCTATCTTGGCTCGTTGAATTACCTCCTCGCCCTAACACGGTTCATGATCTGTCACACAGTTCGCTGAGAACTGAAATCAAGATGCCTGCTGGTTTTTTTGGCGGGGTGGCAAAATATGACATTTGTGTGGTGTTGTTCTATACAGGGATCAAATGACAAATATATTTTATATTGGGAGGGGGAGATGGTACTAACACCAAGGCAAAACTTCTGACACTATGGGGATTGTTATGGTTTGTCAGGAAACTAGCTTTAGATCATTTATATAACTATGGGGAATCAGATAGTATTGTTTAGGCTTTCAAGGGCTCGACAAATTTCGACCCTCCACATCTCAAATATTGGTGCAAAAGGACAAAAGATCTCTTAAAACAAATCCACTTTGCTTCAATGAATCCCATCTTCCGTGAACAAAACACTGAAGCTGATTTAATGTCCAAGCGAGAGCTGCATTTGGAGGATGCATATATGCATTTCTCCCACACCAAGTCTGGCCATGTGGTCGACCATGGACGCATCCAAATTTTATAGATGGAGCATCTTTTCATTTTGTGTTGGTTATGCCTTTTGTGCTCGCTATATTATCTTAATCTCTCCTAGTTTTTGTTCGAAAAATCTCTCTGGGATATGGATGCCCTCCCTCACTCATGGGGATTCACATGCTGCAATACTCTATCACATAGCTGCAATTTTTGTTTTTTCCTGTAGTCTTTCATGCAGTCTTTTATGTGGTCTTTTTATATCCTCTTTCTTTACTGTAAGATGCAAAACAATTTGGAAACTATACACAAATAGATGTACAATGTTTTTCCAACTTAAATGAAAGTCAATTTATTTGTTTCTTTAAAAAATAATATTTTTATAATAAAAAGAAATTCAACTTTATTAAAAACCATTAAACACTCACAATCTTAAAATTTTACAATTGTAAACTAAATTTACAAACATTCTGCCATATTTTATTAATTTCTGCCCGTTAGACTACGGCAATTACAGTTGCTCCAGAAAGCAATGTGCATGACGAATACACAACTAATAAATCAATGAAATGGGAATACATATCCTCCAACGGATAAATTAATGAATACAAATTTACATTGACGAAAACTTGATTGCCACGTGTACCAACGCAACAACCATGTCAAGAATCGGTGGCGGGTCACAGCGAGTCACTCTCCGTTTAATGGAGATTGAAACATACTTAGCAGAATGACGATAGATTTCCTTCACCTTCACAACAAATTTATTTTAATGTTTGTGTCTTCTTCCGGGCATCCGGGCAAGTTAGTCGCGCATGTGGTTGATATATTTCTATTGACAGTATTTTCCAATTTTATAAATAAATGAAAATAAAATGACATATACTTAGCTTGAACCACAATGTGATTGTACTGCATTTTCTATTTAAATTAGAATATCAGATTCATTGCCGTATTCTGCAGGTAGAAAACCCCTTTAGGACGCCCGTGTCCAGAATTGACGAGCCTCTACTAAAACGAATATACAGTTTTTATTTTACAAAGGAATTTGATTATAGAAGCACCTCCTACTATGTCATTCTGTCAGCTCAGACCGAGGCGTGGCACGAAGAAGCTGGATTTGGCGATGGCGATGAAACATTTAACGGGAAGCATTTTAATTATCCTCTGTATACGCTTCGCAGCAGCTGACCCAGAGACTTCTACCATTTGGAGCGATTGCGGAAATTATACATATACAAACGGGAGCGCGTTTCAGCGTAACCTAAACAAGGTTTTGGATTCACTGGTCAACAATGTTTATGCGAGTGGATTCAATACCTCTAGTATTGTTGATCAGGGGGGAAACAGCAACAGCACTGTTTATGGGCTTGTCCAGTGCAGGGGAGATTTAGATTCTTCCGATTGCAAACTGTGCGCATCCACGGCTAAAGTAAATCTTGTTCAGGTTTGTCAAAACACTTCTGGATTCATTCAACTAGACGGCTGCTTCTTGCGTTACGACGACCATAATTTTTACAACGATATTGAGAGTACGAAGGCGACATCAACTCTTCTTTGTAACATAGACAACAGCAGTCAGCCACAGCAGTTCACAAATACTTTGAGAGCCCTGCTCTTGAATGATACTGCTAAAACTGCCCAGAGCCCCAATCTTTTCGCCGTAGATTCAGTCGATGCCCCTTCTAATTCAACGCAGAATCTCTACAGCTTAGCACAGTGCTGGAGAGATCTGTCCCAGACAAACTGTGGGTCGTGCCTGACTTATGTCGTCCAAACCATTATCAATTGCCAACCAGGGGCTCTTGGGGCACAATTCGGATCTGCGAACTGCTTCTTTCGTTACGAAGTTTATGAATTCTACAACGCTGCCGTTCTATCGCTGCCACCAGCGGAAAGTCCTCAGTCGTCCTCTGGTAATGTTGTTTTGTCGAGTAATACAAGGGTTTTGTAGGATTTCATATGTTTCTGCTTAACTAAAACATAGCTTACTGGTTACTGACACTTTTTGTGTAAATATGCAGAAGGCAAGAAACTAGCTAGCGTCTTGGGTATAAGTCTGGGTGTAGTAGCCGCTACAATTGTATTAGTTGCAGTCATAGGTTTTTGGAAGTGGAATATTTGCTCTCTTCTAAAACGTCCGGAGGAGATTCCTCTAACCGGAGGTCCTGAACTTGCAGCTAACTTATTCATTGTTAAGGATTTAAGACGCTTCTGATTACGTTGTGTGCAAGATAAATAGATACATTCTAATTGTTTTCGCAGGTGGGGAAGAGAATTCTATTCTATGGCCGAGCATAGCGAATCCAGAGCTCATTTTCAAGTACGAGATTCTGAGAGAGGCTACCTCCAATTTCAAAGTAGAGAACAAACTAGGAGACGGAGGTTTTGGATCCGTCTATAAGGTGAGAGCTTAATATCTCTTTCAATTAAATAAATTAATATTAGGAAATATCAGCACCTACTAAAATTCAAAAAAAAAAAAAAAATCGATCTGCAGGGGGTTCTCCCTGATGGCAGGGTAGTCGCAGTTAAACGGCTCTATATGGGAACAAGGCATGCAGATGCTGAATTTCTGAATGAAGCGAATCTCATCAGTGGTGTTCAACACAGGAATCTAGTGAAATTGATTGGTTGCGCAGTTGAAGGCTCAGAAAGGCTACTAGTTTACGAATATCTCCAGAACAGTAGCCTTGACAAGTTTCTATTCGGTTTCTACTCTTTCTTAATCCCTTAGATTGTTCTTGGATTCGTTCGCTTCTATATGTAGCTTCAGCTAATATATTTATCGTCTGTGATGCTTTGCAGATGCAACAAAACGTCATTTACTTGGCTGGAGAGAGAGGCACGAAATCATAGTTGGAACTGCACGTGGTCTGTCCTATCTTCATGAGGAATCTCATGTTCGGATCATCCATAGAGATATTAAAGCGAGCAATATTTTACTGGATGATAAACACAGACCCAAAATAGCAGACTTTGGGTTAGCCAAATTCTTCGCAGAAGATCAGAGCCACGTTAGCACTCGAGTGGCAGGAACTTTGTAAGCAATTATTGGAACTTTGTAAGAAAAGGAAAATTTGAAGGATAGAAATTCATCTGGCAAATTTTAATTAATTGCAAAATGTTTGTAAATTTTTTTTAAAGGTAAAATAATTTTCTCAAAATTTTTTTCTTAATGGAAAATTATCCCAATGATGGATCCCTATTCCCGATTCCCAAATAACTGTTTGAATAAATTACAGTACATGGAACAAAACTTGCATATCTAAATATCGATCATATTTAGTTATGGAGATTTGAGTGCGTACGACACTGTGCAGAGGTTACATGGCCCCTGAGTACGCCTTAAACGGACAGTTGACAGAAAAAGCCGATGTATTCAGCTTTGGAGTGCTTCTACTTGAGATTATCAGCGGAAGAAAGAATCGGAGTTCGTCTGAAGACATGGAGTTTCTCATCGAAGGAGTATGGTTTATATCGATGTATCTTTCGAGTCCAGATTTTCTCAATTCTTTATAGCATGACATCCCTTGCTAACTAAAGTTTTTATGTTTTTTTTTATGTTGATATTGACGAAGCAGACATGGAGACTATATACAACAGATAGAGCTTTAGAAATTATGGATTCCGCATTGGAGGGCAGTTATTCGTCGGAGGAAGGGATTAGAGTGATTAAAATTGGCCTTCTGTGCACGCAAGCAGCTGCTGCGTTGCGGCCTTCAATGTTCCGGGTAGTGACCATGCTGACAAGTGAGATCGAACATCTTCCTTCGCCCACAAAGCCTGCTTTCGTAGATCTGGATACCGTGGGTGGACCTCACCAAGGTAAAGTTATTGATCAGGACAAAACATCAAACAGTGCAGCAACTTCATCCGGCACTCTGGAGCCGAGGTGAAAATCCGACAATGTCTCTGGCATTATGGTATCTTGTCAGACAGCATTATCTTCTCTGTCATGTTAGAATGGTTCGTAGCCTTACAAAACAATTCAGGAATTTTTATGAAAAATTTTGGTAATTTTTTTTGAGTTAGATTTTGGGTGACTATAATTTTATAGATGATGTTTAATCTATTTCCACTCTTAAAAAAATTCTAACACTCTAACTGACTCTCCAACTCAGATACTCCATATGCCTTCCAACTTCCTGATTTACTGGCTGATTTTTTACCAAATTCCCGCCAAGAAACTGCGAGCTGTCATATTTTGTTACATTGGTAGATAACTCTGTTTTTAAGTGCGGAAGTTGTTGACATTTGTGTACGTTCTTCAAAGAATGTACCGAGCGAAATTAGACTTTAAATGTTGAAAAGTGGTCATTTAAGAAGATCCTTCGATTCAAAGCACCTCCTTATCGTGTATCAGTGACTATTTCTATTTTATAGAAAATTAGTTGATATCAACGTTATTGTAAAAATATAAAATGGTTGGGTGTGGTTTTTATTTTCACATTTAAAAATATCATATCATATTTACGCTGGCGTTCCCTTTGAAAATATCATATCATATTCCTGGGTGCCATTTTGTATTATTTCTTTCAAAGGATTGAAAAAATCAGCCATCAAATTAAATTAATAGTCAATTAATAGCTAATAATGGTTTTAGATTATTAATTAACAGAAAATATTAGAAGTTTAACAAATTTCTGTTGTAAGATTGATTCCTCTCCTCTAGCTTTTAGTTGTTGCTTTATGAATCAAAACGGTTAGAGAAATTGTCTATTGCTCTTTAGGGCTTTTTTTCTCCAGCAACCCATAGTCGATACCAGCCTCCAGGTAGCGGATGTCTTCTTGGAAAGTCGGGAGCCAATAATGACCACTTGAGATATAATTTTGATAGCGAGAGCGGCCATAGGTACTGCAACTGGTGCACAGACTCTTCTTTTAAATGAATTTAGTCGGATCAGAATGCTTTGGCTTTGTTCCTTCAGGAAAATGCATTTCGCAGTTCCAATGGTAGGGGCGTCTCTCTTTTTTTCAGAAAGAAAAAAAAAAGACTGCTTATATTATATAGTAAACCGTTATATCATACTTGTGACATATATCAGCCATATGAGAACACTCCATTCTCATATCATCGACACAGATATCCATCTACGCAAAAACTGGATCCAGCTAAACAATCACAATGATTCGGAAAATATGGAAACCAGTGTACAACTCCAGCCCATGTTCACATTGACCAGATGAGTGTTAAAACCGATACAGTATGATAAATAAAATCAAAACAGCAGTGAGCCAGAAGGACTCTGCGCCAATGCCAACAACCATAACCATCATCAAAACAGTGGAAAATAAAGGAGCAAAATATGTATACATGCTCGCTTGATGCAGGCTCGCTTGTAGACGACAGGAGTCCAAAAGAGAAGGATACCAGAATGTGCTCTCCATGAAACAAGATAGTCAAATTTGTAAACAGGGGGCTAAGTCAAACTCCAATAATAGGCCTCATGGAATAGGTATTTCTTGTTGATGGATTAATTGCTTTCCCTGAAATGTGATAAATATAAGCTCCCCTGAGGTACCTCCACTACTACACCAAGGGCATTTTAAGACATTTGTTTAAGACAAAAGAAATCTTTTGTCTTAAAAAGTCACTTTTTATTTTAGCTATTTTATATTAAAATTTAATATCAATTGAATTGTCTTAAATATAAGATTTAAGACAAAAATAGTGTGAGACAAAAATAATTTGAGACAAAATTTTCTATTTAAGACAAAAACAATTTGAGACAAAAATATTTAAGACAAAAACAATTTGAGACAAAAAAATTAAGACAAAAAAATTTAAGACAAAAGTATTTTAAGACAAAAATTTATATTTAAGACAAACCGAATTTGAGACAAAAATATTTTAAGACAAAACTTTATATTTAAGACAAAAGCAGTTTGAGACAAATATATTTTAAGACAAAAGCAATTTGAGACAAAAATTTAGATTTAAGACAAAAGCACTTTGAGACAAAAATATTTAAGACAAAACTTTATATTTAAGACAATGGCAACTTAAGACAATGACAATTAAGACAAAACTCATTTAAGATAGTTAGCAATTAAGACAAAATCATTATCATTGGGAAGTTTGCATTGAAATATCATGAGTGGATAGTGGATAAAATTATATTTTTTATTTTTGAAAATCGATATTCAAACCACATGAAATTTAATCATGTCATATTTATTTCTTTTATATTATATTTTTATTTTTTCATTAAACCACATTCTAAAAATTTAATAAATAAATAGATAAAAAAATATTATTTTTAGGTTGGAAACTCAAGGGGATTTGAACTTTGAATCTCGTGTTTTAACCATAACTGCTCCAACACTAATATTCTTGGGCATATTATGTTTTTTCCTGCTAACTGCTCCAAATACAACCTCTAAGAACTAGTAGGGTCCAAGAAAAAAAGCTACAAGTTCCCCAAATTCGATCTACATTTCATGGACAACCACATTTCCCCCAAATGTCCTCCACATATTTTCCTTGGTGTATTGGAGTTTGAAAAATATAGAGGATGCCACAAGTAATCCTAATCATAAGACTCAACTTTCCTAATGACTAAGAGACCTTAAAAATAAGAAAACATCTTAATTTATGCCTAAAATTACTAAAATTTCCTATCCCAAACATGAAATTAGAAATTCTACAAAATTATAGGGCAACAAGGAAACCAACTTCCTCTTCCAAAAATCTCTAAGACCTTATGGAGGACAATACAAATTTTGAAATAAATTGTTGAAATTATGCTCTTGCATCAACAGCTACCAATGTATCCTTGTAGGCCACCCCCTTTAACAATAGTAATACCTAGTTGCAAGCACATTAAGAAGCAATGTAGCATATTGTTGGTTGAGGATTTCGATAAGTATGTGATTTTGTTGACATCTTGTGACTATCTCATATGTGAATATCTAAAATCTTGGATGCATGTCGCCCTGACACTATAACATGACTTAGTATTGCCTATCATATCGTGTCACTCCCTCCTCGAGACACCTAGAACTCGCTAACACTCCCTGTCACACACTCGTATTCATTCATTTATGAATTTTGACCTAGTGCGCCTTTGTCATGTTTTCCTAGCACTCCCTAACACTCCTTAGCATGCATTGGCACACCTAGGCACTTGGAAAAACTTTGTATGCTTCCCTAGCACTCTAACATGCCTTGGCACTTCCTAGAATACCATGTCACTCCCTTCTTAACACACTTGAAACTGGCTTATACTTCATTTC
The DNA here is from genome assembly GCA_034641835.2 of Pinus albicaulis. Taxonomy (NCBI): domain Eukaryota; kingdom Viridiplantae; phylum Streptophyta; class Pinopsida; order Pinales; family Pinaceae; genus Pinus; species Pinus albicaulis. Next base: position 1,525,264,185 of record CM076578.1, on the reverse strand, counting down.
CATGCATTTTAAACTAGTGCCCCTTTGTGTTTCGCTGACACTTGGCCCTCACACTCCCTAGCATGTGTTCATGCCACACCCTGACACCTGCCACATCTTGGCATGCCTATCATGCCTTGGAACTACCTGACATCTCTTAGTACTTCTAGGAATTCCCTGACACACCTTGGTATTCCTTAGCTTTCATGTCGTCATAGATAACCTTGCATTTTTTTGTGACTTGGGAACCCAACCAAGTCATTGGAAAATCGATGTTGTGCCTAGCCCAAAGTTTCCCTTTGTCTGAAACTACTTTTTCCAACCCTTTATGTAACCATAGGCTTACCTCCTACAAGTCTTATTCTGACCTTCTCCTAACACACTTTATCCTTGAGACACTTGGAATTCGTTGACACTACTTGGCACACACTCTTATTCGTTCATTTCCATGCATTTTGACCTAGTTCTCCCTTGCAATGTCCTGGCACTCCCTAACAGTCCTCAACATCCATTGACACTTTTTTTCATGTGTTAGCATGTCTTTTCATTCCTTGGCATGCATTGAAACTCCTTAGTTATCATGCCCTCACAATTACCCTTACTTTTTTGGAACTTGGGAACCCACCCAAGTCTTGCCTTGAATATAACAACTTGACCAAGTTACGGTTACTACAACTAGATTGTGCCTTGCTCACCTAAGAAATGACTATAACCCCTCACCCATTTAACCCCCTAAACGCTAAACCCCTAACCCATTTAACCCCCTAAACCCTTAACCCCTAACCCTTTAAACCCTAATTCCCGACCCCTAACCCATTTAAACCCCTAAACCCCTAAAACCCTAACCCATTTAACCACCAAACCCTAACCCGTAAAATACTTAAATGTTAAATCCCCTAACCCCCTAAACCTCTTAACCCCTAACCCATTTAACCCCCTAAACCTCTAACCCCTTAACCTCTAACCGATTAACGCCTTAACCCCTAACCCTTAACCCCTAAAATCCTTAACTGCTAAATCCCCTAACCCCATAAACCTCTGAACCCCGTAAACCCTAAACGTCTAACCCTTAACCCCTAAGCCCTTAAGCCCTAATTCCCAACCCCTAACCCATTTAACCCCCTAAACCCCTAAAACCCTAACCCATATAACTCCTAAACCCTAAACCTCTAAACCCTTAAACCCCTAAACCACTAACACCTAAACCCCTAATCCCTTAACCCCTAAACCCCTAAACCGTTAACGCTTAACCATTAACCCATTAACCCCTCAACCCTAACCCATAAAATCGTTAACTGCTAAATCCACTAATTAAGCCCTAAGCCCCTAATCCCTAATCCATTAACCATTAGCTCATTATTCACCTAACCCCTAATTGCGCCTAAATCCCCTAACACCTAAGCCCCCAATCCCTAATCCCTTAACCAATAACTCATTATTCCTCTAACCCCTAAATGTGCCTAAATCCCCTAACCCCTAAACCCCCAATCCATAACCCCTTAACCACTAACTCATTATTCCCCTAACCCCAATCCCTAATCCCTTAAATACTAATTCATTATGCCCCTAACCCTTAATCCCCCAATCCCTAACCCCTCAACCACTAACGAGAATATACCACAGTGGGAATGCACAAGAAGAAGAACGAAAGAAATAAAATTCAATAAAGAAAGCACAACCACCACTCCAAACTCGCTTCTCTAAAACACATACAACTGCAATAAATCCCACTGAAGCTTACAAATTTATCAAGCCCTAATTAACTTACTAACAAATTCAACAAGCCAACATGCTACAATTTGTTGAGTCACCCCCAAATCAATTAGCAATTATTGCATGAATGCACATTTGTTTGTAGTTTTATTTAAAAGGTTGAAATGCTCTCAAGAGCGTATAGAATATTTCCAAAAGTTTAAAAAATGGAAATTTTGCTTACCTCCACAAGGTATCATCACACTTGGATAGGTGAAAACATACAAGTTTAAATCTTCTACCTCTAAGTCTCAATGGCACTTCAACATGTTAATAACATGCTTGCAACAATGCTTAATGAGTTTTTTATATTGGCTAAATATATGTACATCCATCCATCCAAAAATAAACATCTCAATCAATCCAACACCATAAATTGTGCTAAATAGTTCATCATGTTATTTCAAATATTACAATATTTTCTTATATAGTTAGCTCACATATTCCTTGAATGTTTGAAAGCCAAACTACCTTAGCACAATATACCAGAAAGATTTGTACTCTAAAAGACAAAAAAAGACAACAAACTAAAATAGGAACTTTAACTCTAATCCAGACACTTCATTCTTAGTAACATGATATCTAATGAAGATGATATGTGGAAGAAAAGGCTTCATATATTGTCTATCACATGTCAAACCGAGTGAACAAACACATGCATAGAAAACATCAGAAATAGGGTTCATAGATCGACTTGTATTATATGGTTTCAAACCCTTCTTGTCTCCTTCAAGGGGGTTTCTGGTGGTCTTAAAAAAGACTTCCTTTTGCTAACCAAGTGGATTTTTTCTTTCACAAATGTATGGAAACGTACTTTCCAAATCATATTGTAATAGATTCATAAGGTGATATTATTCGTATTAACTACACCTTATATGGAGACATCATTTTTATTGTAGGGGTTGGTACCTTTCTATTGGATGTGGTTGGCGATGTGAAGACTACTCAACCTCTAGTAAAGATTCATACTAACTCTAACAAGCTTATGGATGCTTTTTTACAAAGGGAGACCCCTCTAAGCTTAACTCAATGGATTCTTTGTTTTTTCATGCTAATTATTGTTCTCAACTTTCCTTCTCCAAGGGGCTGAGACTATTTACTTCATTTATTTTACATGGCCCGATGAAAGAAGAAGAATGGAGATTGTCTCCACATCTTTTCCATTTCGCTAAGTTACAAAAAAAGAGTCAAATTCTATAGCCAATAGACTAATAGTCTCTTGATACACCTTTAGTGAGCTATGCATAGCTCTCACCTATCACTGTAGCTCAATGAAATGACATCTAATAGCTCCAAGACACCATTACAAATGGAGTAATTGTGAAGTTGTTGTTAAATGATCGCCTCCAAATGTTCAATTCTCATGAATTTTGGGGGAGGGGGGGTCTTTTGGTGTATTGAGCGGGGCAAGGGGACATAAGGGTAGCATGGATGGGTAGAAGTGAGAGGTTCGAGCATGGTTTACTGAGATCTACAATCCTAACATTAGAGAATGAGAAGGAGCCTTAGGGCCTTATGGCATAGGGGCTAGGGAACCTATAGGTAAGGTAATGAGAGAAATTGATAGGGGAACCCCCAATAGTTGTGACAAGGGGATTAGGGGCCACATTATCACAACCCATACGCACTTAACCCATAACCACTGAAGTCCCTATCCCTTTAACCCCGAAGCCACAATCCCTTAATCCCTACACCCATAACTCATAACAAATTAACCCCTTGATCCCTTAAACCCAAAGCCATTAACCCCTTAACCCCTAACCACTAACTTAGAATCCTTGAACCCCATAAACCCTAGTCCCATATCCTCTTCAAGCTTGACCCTTAACCCATAACCCCTAACCCCTAACCCCTTAACCTTCTGACACCTAAATAACATAACCCTTAGGCACTTAACCCCTAAATCCCCTGACATGTAAGCCCTCGATGGTTGATATTAACCCCTAAATCCCTTAACCACTAATCCATTAACCTCTAACCCTTAAACCCCCTAACCTTCAAATCCCATAAGCCCTAACCGTTTACCCTTTACCCTTAACCCTTGCTCCTAAATCCTTAAACCCATTAACTCCTAGAACTCCTTATCCTTTATCCCAAACCATAGGTGCTCCAACGCTAATATTCTTGGGCATATTATGCTTTTTCCTGCTAACCGCTCCAAATACAGCCTCTAAGAACTAGTAGGGTCCAAGGAAAAGAGCTACAAGTTCCCCAAATCCGATCTACATTTGATGGAAAATCACATTTGCCCCAAATGTCCTCCACATATTTTCCTTGGTGTATTGGAGTTTGAAAAATACATAGGATGCCACAAGTAATCCTAATCATAAGACTCAACTTTCCTAATGACTAGGAGGCCTTAAAAATAAAAATAAAAACATCTTAACTTATGCCTAAAATTGCTAAAATTTCCTATCCCAAATATGAAGTTAGAAATTCTACAAAATTATAGGGCAACAAGGAAACCAACTTCCTCTTCTATAAATCTCTAAGACCTTATGGAGGACAAATACAAATTTTGAAATAAATTGTTGAAATTATGCTCTTGCATCAGTAGCTACCAATGTATCCTTGTAGGCCACCCCCTTTAACGATAGTAATACCTATGGACTTTACCTAGAAGGAACTCCTTACATAATTCTCTCTTATATCCCCTTAACCCATTGTAATGATTGTCATTGATGCCTACCTAGTTGAAAGCACATTAAGAAGCAATGTAGCATATTCCTGGTTGAGGATTTCGATAAGTATGTGATTTTGTTGACATCTTGTGACTGTCCCGTATGTGAATATATAAAATCATTTTTTTTGTACCAGTTTAATGATTGATACCATCAAGTGTGTGTGCTAACATGGATGGAACACTAACTGCATGTTGTATATATTGTAATGTAAATGAATAATCTCTTCTGGAAAAGGCTCCACTCATAATTCCATTTCGCAAATGCTTGCACTCAGTAATCGTGGCCAGATTTTAAGGTGCGATATTCTCGTAAGGGTAAACCTACCTATCCATCTCTTTAAACGCACACATCACACATGTTGGCTTGATCTTGTGCTTGTTGTGGGGAAAATGTTGTTGCAGTGGAACCCCCAAATCAGATTTATTTGGGTTGACCTGATTTGAATAGCTCTGAATGACTTCAAATTACCCTTGCCTTGACTGCGCAATCCTCATTGGCATCTCCAATGGATGTGTGATGCATTGAATGCATCAACATAGTCACAACTGATAGTCACACTGCCCTTTCACCTATCTCTCCACTGAGTCTCCATTGGAACTCCCATGCAAGTAATTAATTGTTGTCTCTATTTAGTTGATTAATGAGTTATTATTTGTGAATTAATTTAACTAATTAATTCACTCCACTCCCACTAATGTATCAATCTGTTAGAAATAGACACAATTAGTTCAATTGAGTTTAACTCCAAGGATGTAGTTAAACTTAAACAAACTCCATGAATTACTTCACCAACTCCATCATAACTCTGCCACTTGAGTCCTGAATTGAGTCCTCCATGCATGAACACCAGTAAACCTTAGGAATTGCGTAATTCCTTTAGCTAGCTGATCTACTACACCTGTTAACTGAAATTAAGTGCTCCAAGCGAATAAGTTGTTATTTAGGGTCTAATTATTATTAAGACCTAATAATAATCGACACTTCTATTTTTAGATCAACGATCTATAAATAGACTTCGCCCAATATGTCTAAAAATAGAAATCCATCTATTTTTCCAACTTGACCAACCATCTACAAATAGCATCCTGCAACTTCTGAAATATGGTCTCCGTGTTTAAAAATAGACATAGTCTAAAAATAGATTTGCGCCAAAAATAGCCCGCGGGCCCACTTAGTGAAGGCGACTCTTTTCACTAAGCTCATCATGTTGTTGAATCCCAACACCTAGAACACACTAACACTCCCTGCCACACACTCTTATTCATTCATTTATTAATTTTGACCTAGTGCTATGTTATGTTTTCCTGGCACTCCCTAACACTCCTTAGCATGCATTGGCACACCTTGGCACTTGGAACATCTTTGTATGCTTCCCTAGCACTCTAACATGCCTTCGAAGTTCCTAGAATACTGTGTCACTCCCTTCTTAGCACACCTGGAACTGGATGATTCTTCATTTCCATGAATTTTAAACAAGTGCTCCCTTGTGTTTCCTTGACACTTGGCCCTCACACTCCCTAGCATGTATTCATGCCACACCCTAGCACTTGCCACATCTTGGCATGCCTATCATGCCTTGGAACTGCCTAACATGTGTTAGTACTTCTAGGAATTCACTGACAGACCTTGGTATTCCTTAGCTTTCATGCCGTCATAGATAACCTTACTTTTTTTGCGACTCGGGAACCCAACCAAGTCATTGGAAAATAAATGTTGTGCCCAACCCAAAGTTTCCCTTTGTCTGAAACTACTTTGTGCAACCCTTTATGTAACCATAGGCTTACCTCCTACAAGTATTATTTCGGCCTTCCCCTAACACACTTTATACTTGAGACACTTGGATTTCATTGACACTACTTGGCACACACTCTTATTCGTTCATTTCCATGCATTTTGACCTAGTTCTCCCTTGCAATGTTCTGGCACTCCCTAACACTCCTCAACATCCATTGACACTTTCTAGCATGTGTTAGCATGCCTTTTCATTCCTTGGCACACAATGACACTCCTTAGTTCTCATGCCCTCACAATTACCCTTACTTTTTTGGAACTTGGGATCCCAACCAAGTCTTGCCTTGACTATAACAACTTGACCAAGTTATGTTTACTACAACTATATTATGCCTTGTTCACCTAATAAATGGCTATAACCCCTCACGCATCTAACCCCCTAAAACCTAAACCCCTAACCCATTTAACCCCTTAAACCCTAAACCTCTAAACCTTTAACCCCTAACCGCTTAAACCCTAATTCCCGACCTTAACCCATTTAACCCCTTAAACCCCTAGAAACCTAACCCATTTAACCCCCAAACCCTAACCCCCAAAACCTAACCCCTAACCCCTTTAACCCCTAACCACTAAAATCCTTAATTCCTAAATCCCCTAACCCCCTAAACCTTTAAACCCCTAACCCATTTAACAACCTAAACATCTAACCCCTTAACCCCTTAACCCCTAACCCCTAAAATCCTTAACTACTAAATCCCCTAACCCCCTAAACCTCTAAACCCCTAAACCCATTTAACCCCATAAACCATAAATGTCTAACCCTTTACCCATTAAGCCCTAATTCCCAACCCCTAACCCATTTAACCCCCTAAACCCCTAAAACCCTAACCCATTTAACCCCCAAAACCCTAAATCTCTAAACCCTTAAACCCATAAACCACTAACATTTAAATCCCTAACCCCTTAACCCCTTAACCCCTAAACTGTTAATGCTTAACCATTAACCCATTAACCCCTCACCCCTAACCCCTAAAATCCTTAACTTCTAAATTCCCTAAGTCCCTAATCCCTAATCCCTTAACCACTAGCTCATTATTCACCTAACCCCTAACTGCGCCTAAATCCCCTAACCTCTAAGCCCCCAATCCCTAATCCCTTAACCACTAACCCATTATTTCCCTAACCCCTAAATGCGCCTAAATCCCCTAACCCCTAACCCCCCAATCCATAACCCCTTAACCACTAACTCATTATTCCCCTAACCCTAATCCCTAATCCCTTAAATACTAACTCATTATGCCCCTAACCCCTAAATGCGCCTAAATACCCTAACCCTTAAGCCCCCAATCCCTAACCCCTTAACCACTAGGCTTCAAAGTGAGGCAAGTAAAAATTCAATTAAAGTATGAGCTTTGGGAGAATCTAGGGTGACTTTCCATGAATTGTTTTTTGAGAGAAATACTATAAGAGACTAAGTTTTGGGAGATATACCGTGGTAAAGGCTCATCCAATGATCATTTATAGTTAAGATAATAGGTTTTGAATGATGAACTACAAAGTGCAAACCTTCAAGAAATCCTCAAGTCAAAGGAGCATCAAGGGTTCCCTCTTGGTGTGATAGTTAGGGCATCAATTTATGTGAAATTCCACCATCGTATTTTGTTCAAAATTGGAGGATGCCTAGAGCTCTAATCTAGCCTAGGAAGCGATGCCTTGCTTGAGGGCCTTTTGATATTTTTATACACCTTATCCTTTTTTATTTTAGCCTCTCTATGCATCATACTATTTTAGAGAAAATAAACCTTTATTCCCACACCTTGTGTGTGAGCCTCTTCTTGGAAACTCCACATGATGCAATTCAACCTAGCCATATATGCATGGTTTCTTTTCTTCATGAAGTCAAATTAGCCTTACATTTTTTAAATGCTCCTAGCCATATATGTTGGCAATTCAACGTAAATGCTCCCTTGTGTTTCCCTGACAGTCCCTAACACTTCCTAGCGCATGTTGGCACACCTTTGCACCTGGCACATCTTGGATGCATGTCGTTGTGACACTATAACATGACTTAACATTGCCTATCATTCCATGTTACTCCCTCCTCGAGACACCTAGAACTCGCTAACGCTCCCTGTCACACACTCTTATTCATTCATTTATGCATTTTGACCTAGTGCTCTGTTATGTTTTCCTGGCAATCCCTAACACTCCTTAGCACACATTGGCACACCTTGGCACTTGGAACATCTTTGTATGCTTCCCTAGCACTCTAACATGCCTTGGCACTTCCTAGAATACCGTGCCACTCCCTTCTTAGCACACCTGGAACTGGCTGATACTCCATTTCCATGCATTTGAAACTAGTGCTCCCTTGTGTTTCCCTGACACTTGGCCCTCACACTCAAGATATAAGTAGCCAAAAATTAATCAAGATATGCCTCTGTTGTGATTTTCACCCCATCGTTTTGCTTCTGTATCTCCATATGTTCTCCCAGTAGGTGCGCCGTCTCCTTGGATAGGAGATCAGAAATCGCGTTCCATTCCCTGTAAATATGTTGACATGAGATGAAATCAAAATGTGTTTTGAGTTGAAGTACTACATCCAATATGCTCTAGAGTGTGTGCACGTGACAAGATGTGTGTAAGTTGAACCCGTCAATGATAATTTTGGAATCACCAAAGATCTGAAGATTATAGCAGTTTTTAGTATGGTCACGGGGGTGGGCTGCTACCCTACCATGAACGCCAAGCAGCCCGAACCCTAGTTCTGCCATCGCCGCCACCTGTTCAGCTCCGCCTCCTACAACATTCTTTTTCAATAATCATATCTTCTTACATAAGTCTACTTAACCATTTCAACTGACTAGTGTTAATTAGTGGAAGACCGAGTTTATTTTCTTCTAGTGCAAGTTATTTTGGCTAATGTACGAGTTGATTGAGTCAGGCTCCTAAAGTATAGGAAGAAAGAGTTAACACAATTAATGAGCTTTTGTTAACTAGTCAATGAGTAGTTCTACTCTCCTTAAATAGAACTTGCTAGTAATATCCTAATCGAGGTTCTTATAAGGAGGAATGAAAGCACAATTTGATCATTGTCTTGTGAGCACGAGTTGGTAATACAAGATAATAGAGCTCACAGGTTTATGGGAAGGTTGTACATGGTTGTGCGTGGAGTTTGAGAGAGGAGAGTGTGCAAGAGAAGCTTGTGCACAAATTGGTAGAGGGCAACAAAGATTAACAATCTTGAAAGGGTTTCATGTTTAGAACAAGTAGGGAAGACAAGTGTGTTTTCTAATTGAAATAATTATTTTGTAAGAGATTTATTGCTCAATTTTTTTTCTTCAATAAAATTCTCAAGCAATCAGAGGGTTTTCCTAGTTGGGTTCCCTAAAAAAACGTGTTTTGAATTGTGTGATTGTTGTTATTTCTGTCTATTCCGCTCCAAATTTGAATTACATAAATTATGAGTTTTAGTGAAAAGAAACTAGTTTTCAGTTTTCAGATTATTCACTATAGTAGTTGCAAAATTTCAAGGAAATTCTACATTTGACATCATCTTTTCATTTTTCTAGTTCAAGTGGATGCTCCACGCAAACAATACTTCATTTTACTCGATCTAAGTCCATGAGATGGTTATTTAGCTCTTCTTCTCTTAGATCATAATATTCTTCATGACAATGTTAAGGGGAAATCATATTATCTTATACCCTAGAGGAATGCGGTATATCTACCTCTTCTTGCTTTGTGTCTCTTAACAACACATGTGAAGACATTCTAAACTATGATTAACTTTTAATATGGTATTTTGAGCTCTAAGTGAAGTTCTCCAAAAAATTATGGGGTACCTACAACTACTTGAGTTTATTGATATCATTATTCACAAATTTGAGGATATTTATCACCCATCTTAAGGGTTAATGGATGTTTCCCTTATGTGAAGACCTCATGTCCCCTTTTCCTCCCTATGTCAACATACTTGATTGCATTAGGGAGGTCTTATATAATTTTTATTGATGCCTTTAGGCTTCTAGAAAGATCAAATATATTTAAGTGCCAACCCTTTTTTTTGAGTGAAAATAGATTTTACAATAACACTTGATAAATAGAAAGTTAAAATAAGTCTAAAATAATTAATTAATAATAATAATATTTTTATTATCCTCACAACACTAATTAAATACAAAATTAAAATAAATCTAAAATGAATAATTAATAATAATAAGTACGTCTATTATCCTCACATTCAATTTTTGTTGTTTAATTAGCTATTATTCATATTTAAGTTAAAAATTGTACCTAGTTTAATTTTTAATGTTATTTATTTTAATAATTTTTTTTTAACAAATTGGAGTTTAGCCTTACCACTAATATTTTATAATTTTTAATATTATTTATTTTAATAAAAGTTTCCCTCCATCATTTTGCTTTGCGCGGCTGAATTTTTTTTTACTTTCCACGTCTTTCATTTCATCACTTTCTTCTCTTTCCTGCCATTGAAAATTTATTCCTGCTTTCAGTGCTATTACTTTAGTTTCAGCCCTTTCCTGAAAAGTTGTCCTCTGTCATTTTTCTTTGCGTTGGTGAGAAATTTTTCTCTTCCTCATCTTGCTTGTTGTTACTTGAATCAGTTTCATCCCTTTTCTGCCAATGAAGATTTATTCCTGTTGTTACTATTGCTCTATATGGTTTCTAACCCTATTAACTTTCGAGAGAAAAACATATTCCTCTGTTCACCTGGATTCCTGCTCGTAGGTGATTGTTCGCAGACCTCATTTGCCTTCAATACGACAAAATATTCTTCGGGTTTTCTTCACCGGTAAGATTCTTAGCTGGGATTTTGTTATTTTGTACATGCATAGGTTATAAAAATGTTGTTGCTTGGCTTACAATGTTTAAAATCTTCATTGAGTACTTTCCAGGGTGAAGGCTCTGGCTAATATTTAGGCTATAAATTGCAGTTATGAATAGCTTATGTTCAACTTCCCTAGGGCCAAACCGTAGTTTTTATCATTGTGCATTCATTTGGTAAACAAAAAATATCATTTCACATTCATTTGGTAAACAAAACTATCATTTCACATTCATTTGGTTAACATTAGGTGTCAATATTCTTTCGAAGCTTCTCTATTACGTCAGGGGAAAACTTTTGGTCTATTCCAGATTACTTAAAATAACCATATAGAGGATCACTGAAGATGAATCGAACGCCCAAGTATTGCAATGACTGCCACCTATGCCATTTTTCAAGCCCTGTTTGTTCCAAGTTCAATTGTAAAGGATCTAGAAAGCTCTGAGGAATCCGAAGAATCATGATCAATGGCACTGAGATCCCCATCCTCCATTACATAGCCAGGACAGGATGGCTTGTAAGAAATTTCTATTTTAACCCCCAGTCCATTAATAACATCATTGTGCTTTCCTAAAGCTGAACGTGTTTTCACTGCTTGTTTAAATGGGTTCTCCAGTTTTTCCAAGATAGCATGTAAATGGGCCTCCCTAACACCCTAAATATCTAAAGATGATAACAAAGCATCAAATGCCTCAGAAGTGTCAATGACCTTCCAGATGCCATCCATCCTCATGAGACTCAAAAAAAAAAATTCTACCAGATCCAGGATCATTCCCTGAAGAACATGTTACAAATTACCAATAGCAACTATGTCTGCGATCTTAGCCCAACGGAATTGTCCTATAAACATATAACCCTTCTGCCTTCAGTCCTATAGAAGCTTTTAACTGTGCACATGATTTTTTCAGTCGTGTATCCAGTTTGTTGTGCAATGGAAGTGTCCTGGATAAATGAGTTTTCTTGCAATGGAAAACATTTTTCGACTGCTGCATTAGAGTTTGCTGATGCTGACAAATGGTTTGGAACTGAGATCAGGTCTGCTGATGCCTCACATTTGGGTTGAGAGAAAACAGATGCCTCAGTTCCCTTGATATCCATTCCAACAAAATGGCTCTGCCCACCCTCAAATGCGGGATTAACATTAGTTCCTTCAAACTTTATTCCCCCAAGAGCTTGAGCTCTAGAAAGTTTTTCTTCTTTTAGCCATCTTCTATCACTTTGTGCCTCTGCCCACATTTGGTGCTTCAAAGCATTTGCAGCTTCTAGTTGTTCCTCAAGCACAACACGAATGGTATTGCCTTCATTTGCAACACCAATTAAACAAACAAGAGCATTTAAATGCTCTTCAACACTCAGATCAGAATATTCCCCTTCCATCAAGCGAAATACTATTCTGGTTTGCTCCAAGCCCATTAGAAGTAGCTTGTGCCACATCTTCAATGTCTTTAACAATTGTTTTCAAGAGATTGATATGAATCTCTCCAAGTAATCTCTATTCATAATCATGAAAGGATTGAACAAACTCATCAAGAGTGAATGGCTAAAGACCAAGAACATCTACAAATGTAACTATAATTCTCCAAACCATAAATAAATTTCCAACATTCTGCTCAGAATCTGTCCAGGGACGAACAGCAAATGGTCTCTTCATTTTAACTGAAGTCGCTGGAAATTTTCCCAATGTATCTTTGAATGATTCAAGTTTTTGGAATGTCTCACTATCAAGCAGAAATATTGAGGAGAGGCCCTTAGCTGATGCAGCTGCCTCCATAAGCTCTAGTCGCTTATCATCAATGAGCTCCATAAACTCTCTTTCCCTGATCATCAATGTTATTCATCTGACCTGAATGATTTGGACCCTTCCCTCCTGACACACTTCTTGTAGTTACTCCATCAAGAGTCTGCTCATATTTCAGCTTTAGTGCTTGGAAAGTACCCACACAATCTAACTTTTCTAATTGATCAGAAAATTTATTGATCAAGTATTCAACCATAAATTTAATATTTTCCTTACAGATATATTCTATAAGTTCAAGAACTGTTGAATTAAGAATCGATTTCCATTAGCAGTAAAAGCCTGAATTACTGGTTCAAAAAGGTTCTGATTTAGAATGTGGCGATTAAGATGAGCATCATTTCGATATAGTATTGTTCTTAGAAATCGAACAGCAGCAACAACAAGATATTTCTCTTTTCTCCGAGTTAAGCATAAAACCTTCTTTATACCATCATAATCAACCAAAGCAATGGACCCATCCCTGAAAGATGAAAAACAAGCACTTCCATTCACAACAACAGCATGTCCCTGTTCATTGGGTACACGTCCTATACGAGCAGATGCAGTATCCTCTTCGTCATCACTGTCGTCATTGAAGTAATTTTCCTCTTCATCTCTATTTCTTGAGGGGGTTTGGGTGGAGGCTCCAAGGGTTACTCCCTTTGAATTTTTTCTATATCAGAGACAGAAAGAAATAGACCAAGGAGACAAGTGAAAAGTATGATAGTCCTTGCATGAGAAAATCGTAACCGAGCCTTCTCCACAACTGCTGAAATATTAGGATCATTTGAATTAAATTCTAGGGGCTTTGGAAAACGTTTTGGAGCAGATCAGAATAGTGCACCTCCACCTGTTTTTGCCTTCTTAGAGAATGTGTAAGTACGTTGCTTCACCTGATCCATATAAACAGTCAAAAAACCAGTTTAAATAACAGAAATCAAAATTTTACCTCAATTATTTTCACCGGATTCTGATTCCTGAAACTCCAAAAAGTCGCACTACAGACAACTCCATTCTCTTATATGTTATTAAATGTGATGAGGCATATACTATTTACTGTTAAATTTAAACGAATTTAAATATAATAATCAATAATATATATATATATATATATAACAACATTTTAAACGAATTTAAATATAATAATGAACAGTATATACGTAACAACATTTAATAAGTATAACTCAGAAAATAAGTTTTTCATTTTCTCATTACGACTGCATCCAATGTCGTACAAATCAGAATCTTTTAGCGAGTTGTTGCGTCTTTGCTTTTTATCTGCTTAACACCATTGGATTTTGTGTGGTAAGCAAGCAGAGGTGTTAGACTTTAGCGTTATTGTTGAGTAGGAGGAAGTGTCCTCGTCGAATGATTCGATCAAATTATAAGGAGGTCCACGTGTCGAAAGTCCATAGTTGATTATTGGTCTTGTATTAGAATATTCTTATTAAAATAATGATGATATGTGCTCACAAGAAAGTGGAAATTATAAAAATAGAAATTCCACACAAGAAAGTGGAAATTAACTGTTTTTTGACTGTTTACCCTTGCTTTTGCGTGATCTCTTGATCGCAAGAATGTTACATTTGAAATTCATATTTCAAATTATTAGAAAGGTGTTTAAACATTATTTGTATCGAAGCATGCCGCTTTTGGAAGTCAAACTGTCTTTGTGAATGCAATATCATTTTGCTCCCAGGAAGGAGGATTCAGACCTCTGAATTCAGTAGTTGTATAGTTGTATAAGTAAAACTTAAACGAGTCTACTGATTGGTCAACCAAAATCAACTTACATGACTTCTGAAATTTCAGACCATTGGGTTAATTGATATATACTGGGTATGTGCGGAATTAAAGATGTGTCTGTAGAAATATCCTGCTAGAGCTAGATATGATGTGTATGTGGAAATATCCTGCCAGACCTGGATATGATGTATATGTATTTCCTCTCTGATAGGTAGTCTTTGTATGCCCTATTGTTCCCTTTTACCTTTTAAGTTGAACTATACGCATGTGTGTTTGGGTTATGTATGTGTGCATATTTTAATATTAGTGAATTCCAAGTAAAACATTTTCATAGCAATAGGTTCGCAAAAATATAGGACAATGAGAGGATTGACAGTGTTCCAAAAATAGCTTTGACAGTGGTGATTTTTAATTCGTTTTCAAGTTTGGTTAGGTATATATATATATATATATATATATATATATATAACTACACCTGTAAACTCAATAGCGTTTAATGTCTTCATTATACTCTGTGTTGTACTGTTGCTATCAAGTAACTTTTTCTCTAGCTCGGCAAAATGATTTTTTAAGGAAAAAAAAATGTGTCTCTGGACTTTCAAAGCGCTCCAGCTCACTTGACAACTTGCTGATTCTCTGCCCATGTTCATTAATCATGGAGTCAAGTAATTGTAACTCTGTTTTTAGCTGCTCAAGTTCTACTACTTTTTCATCCAAATATTGTTTCAAATTTTCTCGTTGTTGAGCTAACCCTTTTCCTTTTTTCACTGCCATAGTCAGTTTCTCCCTTATTACTGATGATCTCTCTTCTTCCTCCTCAAAATGTACCTGTAAAGCATCCTTTTGTTTTTTCACTGTCTCTAGCTCCTAGCCATTATTCTATTTTTTGTATATGACTTTCTATCTCTGCTCTATGTGATGCCACTGCTAAACATACTTCTTCTTGCTTTTTAGTCATTTCCTCTTGTTCTGTATTTTTTTCAGTCATTGCAGCCTAGAGACCCTGAAGCTCCATCATCTTTGCATCACCACTTTCCTTGAGCTTTTCAGCTGCTTCAGATAAATCATTTAGCTTTGCTATGAGTTTCCTAATACATCCTTCAAGATACTCCCCATTATTGCAGAATAAAGATAACTCTTGAATATCTTGATCTTTCAATGTTTCAATAACCATATCCAATAGTCTCTGCATACATTCTTCTGTAATTAAACTCCTATCAGCAATGCTTGATTCCACAACAGACTCACTCATAGGTTGATCAACAATATCATCACATAAACTCTCTTTCCGGGATGCTTCTTGAAATGGTTGCTCGTTTAGAGATTCAAATTTAGAATTAAGCTCCTCGAGGCTTTTCACATATTCTTGTTTTTCATGGTTTACTTTCAAGAGACTTTCTTCTAGGCTTTCTACTCTCTTTTTCGAGTCCTCCAGTTCAAAGTTAGATAAGTCAACAATTCTTTGAGCATTCTCAATTGCATGCTTAAAATGAGCTGCATCCTGTTGGACCTGAGTTGGTGATCTCCTGAGCCATTCAATCTGAAATTCTGGATCAGCTGATCACATAGATGTTGGCATATCAACATTCTCAAGGATTTGTTCTCATCTTTGAATAAGATGGTTCCTTTCCAACAAATACTTCTCCAGTATATCTGACTGCTCAACTACACTACGGTATTTATTTTGTAGTTCCTCGTACTCTTCTTTTAGATCTTGAAGATGACTGTTCCAAGTTTTGTCATCATCCACACTTGTTTCAAACATATTGTTATTTACTCCAAGAGATGATTTTTGCAAACCACTCAACTTTATCAATTATTTCTTTGGAGTGGATTGCCTCTGGCAAATTCATCTCCCCAAAGACATTTTCTATTTTCTGAAGAAGTGAATCCTTGTTAGAAACAGATTCTCAAAAAGCACTTGCAGATTTCTGAATATCTTCTAGTTCTAATTCCAGTACTTTAACATGCTTAGAAGCTTTCATTTCAGTTTCAAGCAATGTATCATTTTTCTTCTGCAATTCCTGCAAACACTTTTCTAGCTCATTAGACTTTTCCACTAATGATTGTCTTAGTGTATTGCGTTCCTCAACCAATCCTTTTCCTTTAGCGATGGCCAGACTAAGCTTTTCTCTGACTGATGACAATTTTATTTCTGTCTGCTCAAGATCAGTTCTCATTTTGTTGTTATCCATGCTCATTTCTTTAATATTTTCATCAAATTTATATAAATGGTCCTCCAGTTCCCTAATTTCTTCTTCATGCTGAGTTTTCATTGCATTTACTTCTTCATTTAACTGGTCTACTTCCTTTTATTTGTAACTGAAGACTTCTCTGAGGAACACATCCAAAAAAGTGTAGGTTCTTTTTCCAACAAGTTTCCATAATTAGAAGCAAGCTCAAGTAAGCATTTGTGAACCAGGTTCATTTGTGAAAAAGCTACCTTGTACTTATCAATAAGCAAAAGGAGGCTTGTCTCCAGATAAGACATTCTCTCCAAGCAAGGAATCGCTGCCAAAGTCTCATCTTGAATGACTTCCTCAATGGCAGCTATTAACTTCTCTATGGTAGTGTCAAACTGGTGTTTCAAGTTAGAATGGAATTCTGAAGAGGCTTTCGTTAATGTTTCTTTTTCTAAAAGAGATTTCCTAAGGGCATCTACCTCCAAATGTAAGGAATCTCTTTCATTTTCATTTTGAGCTGCTTGAAAAGCCATTTCAGCGCATTTTTCATTAAGTATTGTGCACTTACCACTAATTTATTCAAGTTGTGCACATTTCGGAGATAGCTCAACAGACTTAACATTCATATCTTGAATATCTTGGTCCTTTGAAAACAAAACAGACTCAAGTTCTCTTATAGTGGGTTCAAACTGCAACCTTTCTATCCAATGCTTTCTGCAATTGTTTCATGAACTTGCTATAGTCAGTAACCAGGATGTCCAACACCACAAAAGATTGCATGTTTTGTTCTCCAACTTCACTAGGCTCTGCATCCCGCAGACGATCAACTAGCTCTTCACTATTCTCAGTCATCCTCTCTTGCTGCTGGACCAACTTTCTAAACTGATCATGGGTAATAGCAAGTTGTTGTATAGTTGAATCTCTCTCCTCCTACATCAAAGAAACTCCTTATTTTTTCAAATGAATTTTTCATTTCTGAAATCTCTAAACTATGGAATTCAAATATTGCCTGCAAGATTGTACATTCTGCAAGAGATTTTATTGTAATACTCACAGCAGTTGCAAGCTGCAAATCAATATTTGAGATTTCTGATTCATTAATAGATTTAGATGGTTGAATGGTTTCCTCAATGTTTTGTCCCCTATGAGCTATTGAATTTTGGCAATCAGTTTTGTGAACACCTAATGATGTTTCTTGGTCAGTATACTCTCCATGAAATGGTTCTGTTTGACTCTGCAGCGGCCGATATGCCATGGCATGTAGAACGTAGATTTGCCGGGAAAATCTCCCCCGAGACGATGCAAGTGGTGGTGTTTGGACCGAAGTTTGAAAATAAGAAGGTGAAGCAATAAAGTACCACGAAGGGCGTGTACTGGCCTTGCCAATGGTTGTACGGAATAGCATAAGCATCACCTGCTCCACAAGTATCTACAGGAACACAAGGCGAAGGAGGTATGTACATAACTTCACCTTTTACTGCAATGTAGGAGCCATGTGCACCATCTGTGACAGATATAAGGGGAGAATAATAACTTATATGTTTTGCAGCTAACACTGGAATTTTGCTTGAACTAAAACCACACAAAGCCCTTGCTTCGTTACTATTTGCAAACACAATATCAACATGCTCAACTATAATATCCCTGCACAAAATAACATCATGGGCACGATGTTACAAAATGAAAGCAAATAGTAAGGAACTGAAATGTTTTTTTTTCCTTTGACGCTTCTTCCCATTTGATAACAAAAAGAAACCATTCTCAACTCTCTATATGGAACTGGGTCACCAATTCCCCATCCAACTAACTCTGCCTTTGTTACTGGAACATCCACAGCGTTGTTTCTTGAAATAATGCAAATAAAGTAGTGAACACCAGGTAAGGAGAATCCTTTCAAAGTTCTAAAACAAACACACTCACTTTGCTTTTGTGAATAAAAATATACTTAGCTTAAGTCCTACATATAATTTCGTTTCTAGAGTTTATGTTCTCTATTTTACCAAAGAGAGCACATCATCAAAATCTTCTGAATATGATTCATACCAAAATTTCTTGTGGTGCCTTCTTATACATGACACATCACTTGCAGTAATTGCAACGAGCACATCATTTTTGTGTGCAGCCTCACATGCCTGGGCAATAGCATCTATTGTCTGAGGGAACTCCCATAAGTAACCCTCCACTACCAAAATTCTTGATTTGGAAATCAAATCAGATAAAGATGAATCGAAATTTATGATGGAAGACATGCCCTGCAAACAAAGGGGCATGTAGCTTTATCATTAATTATTAAAACTGCTAAAACTCTACACAGTTTACCAAGGGCATTTTCTGAGCTTCAAAATGAGCTCATCAGACGAGTTAACAGCTGAGCTTGAGTGATAAAGAAAAAATCAAGAGAATGTTCATATTTCCAATCAAATTTCCAAATCAAGTCAAGAGCTGAAGTGTTGAAAACGGTACCTGGTATGAAAGCATTGCTCTTTGGGCATCCGGTGTGGTAAGGACGACCACAGTTCCTGTGGTTCCATCCTTGACAGGCATCGACGGATTGGTATGATTACATTGGACTCACGTCACACTCAACATATGGATCAAAATCAAAAGTAATTTCCCATTTTTTTACTTCATATGATGAGTTAAACAAATTCTTTTCGCACATATAAAGCATTTTGATTCTTTTGTCACTTTAGTTCTTTTCTTGAAAACATATCTAGATATTATATTGAATTCAGGTCCAGAAGAAGACTAATAAGAGCGTGATTTATGGACTTCAAACCTTTTATAATCTGTATCTTTTTTCTTTGAAGAGAATTGACATGCACATCTTTGGTTTTTAAGAGAACTCTTAGTAGGGTTCTTATAGCATCTAAAGCGGTAAGTTTCATAAATAATCACAAATAGTAGGAATGAAATAAAATTGTTTCTTGAGATTCTTCTTATTCTTAATAAGTTGTGCAATCATTCCTAAGATGGTAATAATATGTTGGTGCAGAGCAGCTAAGGAAAGTTATTCAGTAGATATATTCTGTGATACGAGAGGAATGGTAGAGATTTGTAAACCCAGATAAAAGAGTCATGCTTTTAATTGCATGACCAGGTTAGGTCATGATTTTAACTGCATGACCTAAAACTCTCATTGGTATGTATTTTGTTATCACCTAGTCTCACTTTATTTTAACATTCATCAAGTTTTGAAAAACTTCCTTTTCCTTGATACTTTATTTTGTAGGTCTGAAAATGAGATACCGAACACATCTTAGTGTTGCCACTTATTTGTGTGCAACCACGAGAAAATAGTCTATTTCACAGTGCAGACACACTAAGTGTTGCTACTTATTTTTGTGCAAGCATGAGAAGATAGTCTATTTTAGTGTCATTCTTGTTTACAGTTTGACTACATTTTGCAAAATTGCTTCTATGCCTATCACCTCTACCTTTACTTCTACCTCTAGCTCTATTCCTCTCCGCTTCATGTATTTATTTAGAAAATACTACTGTTCTATGTGATTATTCTTTCAGTAATAGTTACAATATTTAGGCTTGTTGGTTTGAGAATGACCTTCAGAATCTTGTGCATTACTCTTGAATTTCTATGTCCAGTTATTGTACTACCCATACCTATTGCCTTGCAATGAATTCTTTATTCTCTGGTGAACTCTCTATTAGGTCCCTCACCTTTAACCTTCTTCAATCTTTGTTCTTCTTCTAGGAGCAATCATATGGTTCTTCAAATGATAGTGCAACAATTTTGAAAGGGGTACATAACAGGGTTTACTTCTGAGAATGCTTTGGTTTTGTTTTGCTCTAATTATGTGTTGAACATTTTTTAAAAATCAATGCTGATTATACAATTTCAAGGACTGTCATAACTCCTCACATAATTCTTTAAAGGGTACTAGCTCATTGGAAGAGCACCTGCCATGCAAGAGGTTGGTGGTTCGATTCCACTGCACCCTAACATGAATTATTCAATGATATTGTTGATTTTTTTAATTAAATATTTTTATATTGATTTATTTCAATGGTGAGATATTTTTCTGGAGTCATTGTTTTATATTGTCTCTAGAAAGACAATAGATAGGATAAAAGACATTGTCTCCATAAAGAAAATATGTCTTTAATTCCAACTATTGTCTTTGGAGAGACAAAAATGAAATTGTCTCAAGTTAAGACAATTTACCCAAAAATTGTCTTAAAACCCCCCTTTGTGTTGTAGTGCAACTATTGTCTCTGGAGAGACAAAAATGAAATTGTCTCTAGAGAGACAAAAATGCTTGTCCAATCCCCTTTTAGAAAGTTGATCTGCTCTAGTGTTGTTCTCCCAGTAAACATGCCAACATGCCACAGTAAAAATGCTAGAGAGGTGGGTCATTTAGCTTAGAAAACAGTCCATGTACACGGTCAATCCACTCGTGTAACCCTCTTGGCTGAAATGAAACCTTCCCACAAATGCCATCAATGATAATTTTTGAATCCCCATATATATATTAATGAATTCCAAACCCAAATTGTGAACCACCCACAGTCCACTCCATAAAGCCAGGAGTTCCGCCTTATTGTTAGCACCCTTCCCCATTCCAATACATATGGTATCTGTCATTGTTATCCAACTTGATCCAAGCGCCTTATTGTTAGTACCCTTCCCCATTCCAATACATCTGGTATCTGTCATTGTTATCCAACTTGATCCAAGCACCGCAACCGCATACCCCATAGGATTGAGCCCCATCAAAGTATACAGCTGGTAGGGAGATAGAATGAGGTCGCAGGAGCGCCTCTCAACAACATCAACACGCATATAGATGCTCCAACTATGGCTTTTCAATTCAATCACTGTCGCCCCAAGATTGTGTTTGTGGGCTAAAATACTAAAATGTTGCCACACAAGGCCCAACAGTGGGAAAAGATGGATACGGTAAGGAGGCTCTGAGCATAGGACACACATTTTTATCAAAGTGATTGGACTGATTTAGGAAATTGCAATAATCTTGTTCCCATAAGATGACCCTGATTTAGGAAAAAAATTGCAATAATTTTGTTCCCATAAGATGACCCTGATTTAGGAAAAAAAATGCAATAATCTTGTTCCGATAAGATGCAGCTTTGGCAAACATCATCCAATATGTAGACACAAATATCTCTTGGGTAAAGAACATTTAATATATGGAGCATTTATGGTTCCACTATTTTCTACCAAATAAATGTCCGTTTGTTTGAAGAGCATGCCATTAGTTCTCGAACAACGAGGAATATGCTGCTTATCCAAAAGATCTTCCTATTTCTTGTAGCACTATGCTCATTCCATAAGGAACATATTCTTGTCCATCTAATATGGAATATGAACATTCCATCAATATAATAGAGTTATTGTGTGTAGAATGATAATGAGTGGCTGTAGAATGGTAACAGCTGCACCACTTCTTGAAGCGGCAGTTTGGACTGATATTTTGTTTTCACAACTAGTTTTATGGAATCATCATGAGACTATCACTGGGTAAGCAATTGAAGAATAACAAAGAATTATATAGAACGACAAAATAAAAATTATAGAGAACGATCCATCATGAATCATGTGCCAAAATAATGTGGATGTTGGTTTTGAGACTTGAATGTTGATCACTCCTTAGCATTTGGAAAGAAATTATCTGCATTGATTTCACAGATAGAAGTCTGATTGGAAATTGGAAAATAAAATTCCTCATGCATGCAATACTAATTAAGGTTAACCCTTACTATTTGTGAAGGTAGTGCATATAAAGTATGCAAGATAAGCACAAGAGGGGCAAATAATGAATTGTGCTACAATATTCAATATTTGCCAAATTTAATTTACTTTGATGATACGTTGTATCAGCAAGCTTCACAAAGAAGCTTATTTGTTAGCATGAGCCTCACTGAGAATTTCCACCATGAAGCCAACAAAATTGATTGCTAATGCGATCTGGACATCATTTTATCATAAGACTATTGAAAATGATGTTGAAACTGAAGACAACAAGGCGTTGGACGATATTTGAAAGCACAACAAATGCAATTATGGGATCTTCTTGTCAAGGCAGGGAGAGTTACAAAATAAATCCCTGTAGCTAAAGTCTAAAGTTTTTCAGCGTGCAGTCCAGAACATGAACATGCCCTATCAATTCGTGAAGATGATTAGAACAATGACTAAAGAAGATTTATTATTCCTTTGATTAAGATTCTAAATTAGATTCGGTTGAATCTTATTTTTCTGGTTTTGCTATGGGTTATGACGTATTCTTTTGAATTTTGTCTTTTATAAAAGGGCATACTTAGGCAAAGACCAGGGTTTAAATGTTTACATATTTAAGCAATAAAAGATATTTGATGTAATGATTCTATTTGTTATTGCAATAGAACCGTGCTTGTTACTATAGCTTGCAGATATGAAACCAAACTTAAAGTGGTTTTTAGGGCCACTTTTCCAAGAAGTGTCACACAATTCTGGTGACCGTTCATTTTTTTTATCCAACGACGGGACTGGTCCCTGCCTCCACACAAACCAACTTGAAAAAAAAACACTGAAGGTTTCCAAATAATTATTAATTGTTAAAATATATAATTACTTCCTCATGCAGAAGTTAGACAAATAGTTAAGTGGAGTTAGTTGAGTTGAGTTACAGTTAGATTTGGTGAGCGAGTTAGACAGTGAGTTAAGCGAGTTGATTAAGTTCAGTTATGTGTGAGAGTGTGTGCATGTCAATTAGATTAAATACCCTTCACGGGTTCATTTTTTTCAAGAGAGTTTTATGATTTAGAGTTTTATGATTAATTGAAGAGCAGCAGCTCATTGTTCGTATGTGAAATATTCGTGTTATTTGTGTGATTAAATCCTCTGCCTCTCCAACAGATTGGTATCGGAGCTGAGGAAGGATCAAAGATCCGTGGGCGAGCAAAGCCAGTAAGAAGGCCAAAAGCAGAAGGCCGTAATTTTTTTTTTACACAAAATTTTTTTTTTACCCGCGGTCCGCACGTTTTTAGTGCAGAACCTGCAGAGATCCGCAAGGAAGGTCCACAAATGCTCCCCGTGTATACTGCGTACTCTCGGAAAACTCACGATTTTCCCGAAAATCCGGTTTAAAACGCAGTTTTCCCTTCAACAGGGTGCGGAACCCATCTGGTTTAAAACACAGTCTTTCCCTTCAACGGGGTGCGAAACTCAGGTTAATTTAAAAAATTCAACAGCCGAAAGCCGTGAACAGCAAGCAACGTCAAGCTGATTTAACTTCTCTTTATGATATTGTGTGGCGGGTCACACTGTAGACACAAGGTAGGCGAGCCTTATTTCAACGGCTATCCGCCCATTAATGCGCCCAGGGGTGGAATGGCCACCGCACGATGATCTACGGTTTTAATCTGATGGCGGCCATTCCACCCCTGGGCGCATTAATGGGCGGATAGTAGTTGAAATAAGGCTCGCCCACAAGGTACATCGATTTTTTTGATAGTCACGTGGGTGCTATCCAAAAACAAAGCGGTATTTCCATTTTTAAAATAGAGCACGTGAGTTTTTTCACAAAGACTTTGTTACCAAAGGTTGTGTATGCTCCTTTAAAACTAAAAGGATTTTCACATAAAGTTTTTTAAAGAGAAGGTTTTTTTTTAGAAGATTTTTTAGTGTTTTTATTGAGAGATTTTTTTTTACAAGAAGAAAGAGCTTTGCAAAGCTTTCATAAAAGAGAGAAATTTAGGGTTTTTTGTCAGAGACAATTTTTAAGGCAAGATGACCACATCAAGTTTTCAGCCACAACTTCCTTCTTTCAATGGGAAAGATTAAGATATGTGGGCTATTAAAATGGAGACTATGCTCAAAGCGCATGATGTATGGGATCATGTCAAGTATGGATTTGCAGAACCTCAAGATGAAGCAGAAGAACGAGCCCTCAGTAATGCAGAGAGGGAACAATGGAAGAAAGATAAGCGGAAGAATGCGCAAGCGTTGTTTCTTATCCAACAGGGAGTCGATCGGGCCGTGTTGCAGAATATCATGATAACCTCGTCCGCAAAGGAGGCATGGGACACCTTGGCGACCAGCTATCAAGGTATGGCCAAAGTTAACATTGTTAAATTGCATAATACTAGGAGAGATTTCGAAATTCTGCAGATGAAGGAGACAAAGGACATTGATTCCTTCATGAATAGGGTCATGTCTGTCGTCAATCAATTAAAAATCTACGGCGAAGATATTAAAGATCTAACAGTGATCGAGAAGGTTCTTCGATCCCTTTCTACCAAATTTGATGTTGTGGTAGCAGCCACAGAAGAAGCAAAGGACTTGGACAAAATCACAATTGATGAGTTGATGGGATCCCTTCTATCGCATGAAGCCAGGATAGACAGAAATAAGGATTCCACTTTGGAAACTGCCTTCCAAAGTCAAGTCTATATTTCAAGAGGTCGAGGAAGAGGTCGATCGAGAGGCAGAGGACGAGGCAACAACTATGGCAGTCACAGAGATGGCCGAGATGATCATGAGCATCAACGTGGAAGCAGCAGCAGCAGAAGCTTTCATAACAATCAAAGGTCTGACAAATCAAAGGTAAAGTGCTATTACTGCAATAGATTTGGTCATTATGATAGTGATTGTAGGAAGAAGATTGCAGATCAAGGCAATCAGAGAGCTAATGTAAGTACAGAAAATACTGACTCTATGTTTCTAACATGCAACACCATGCATGCACCATCTGATAAGGTCTGGCTATTAGACAGTGGTTGCAGTAACCACATGACAGGCAACAAGTATTTGGTTGCTAATTTGGATGTCACAGTGCAGACAGAGGTCAAGTTGGGGACTGACAAGACTGTGGCTGTAGATGGCAAAGGAGTGGTCAACATTGTGACCAAGCAGGGGGAGCCAAAGACCATATCAGAGGTATACTATGTCCCTGGGCTCAGACACAATTTGATTAGTGTTGGCCAACTGATGCAAAAAGGATACAAAGTTATCTTTCAGTGGAACAATGTGTTATTTACGACAAATCCCCAAGCAAGCAGCTGATTGCAAAGGTGAAGATGACGAGGAACAGACTCTTTCCTCTCATTATGAACTACAATGCTCAGGTTAGTTCTTTTACAACTGTATGTTCTGATGCATACTGGTTATGGAACTTTCGGTTTGGACACTTGCATTTTTCCGGTTTAAAATTATTGCAGCAGAAACAGATGGTGAGAGGTCTACCTCCCATCAAAGAACCTGCTAGCACATGTGAGTGTTGCATCTTAGGCAAGCAACACCGTGAAATTTTTCCGAAAGGAGTTTCTTACAGAGCAAAAAAACCACTTGAATTGGTGCATACCGACTTGTGTGGACCTATGAGGACACAGTCGATTGGTGGAAGTTGTTACTTCCTCACCTTTATTGATGATTATAGTAGGAAGACTTGGGTTTATTTTTGCAAGCAGAAGTCTGAAACTTTTGCAAAGTTCAAAGAGTTCAAAGCTTTGGTGGAGAACCAAAGTGATCAACTGATCAAGGTATTGAGATCGGATCGTGGTGGAGAATATGATTCGAAGGCATTCCATGAGTACTGCAAACAACATGGAATTAGAAGACAGTTTACGACCAGATACACACCACAGCAGAATGGTGTAGCAGAGAGGAAGAATCGAACAATCATGAACATGACAAGGAGCATGTTGAAACAAAGACACTTGTCTAATGAGTATTGGGCAGAAGCAGTTGCATGTGCTGTTTATGTGATAAACAGATCTCCTACAAAGAGCGTGATGAACAGAGTTCCAGAAGCAGCATGGTCAGGTATGTCTTGCAGTGTATCTCATTTCAGAGTTTTTGGATGTGTAGCCTATGCACATGTGCCTAAGCAAATAAGAGGAAAATTAGATGATCAAAGTGAAAAATGTATATTTACTGGTTATAGTGAGCAGTCAAAAGCTTACAAACTATATAACCCTGTCACAAAGAAGACAATCATTAACAGAGATGTTGTGTTCAAAGAACAAGAGTCATGGAATGGGACTGTAGACACACTAACCGATGCTCAAACACCATTGATGGAGGATGATCTTGTAGAAAAAGAGGAACAACAAGAACTTAGAGAGCAGACACCAAACAAAGTCACACCAGCAAGGACTCCCAGATTTTCAGAGCAGCATGGATCTTCAAGCAGATCCACAGACCAGAATTCTCCAAGTAGCGAATCAGGTAATGAATCAAGTACTGGTAAGAAAAAGATGAGAAGTCTGAAAGATATTTATGATGATTTGGATGTTAGTTCAAATTTTTCTTTGTTGGCATTCCAACCTTATTCCTTTGAAGAAGCAATCAAAGATGACAATTGGGTGCAAGCCATGGATGAAGAGATGAATTCAATTGAAAAGAATGATACATGGGATTTGGTTGATTTACCAAACGATAAAAATATCATTGGTGTGAAGTGGGTGTACAAGACTAAAGTGAATGAGAAAGGAGAGATTGACAGATTTAAAGCAAGACTTGTAGCCAAAGGATTCTCGCAGCAACCGGGAATAGACTTTGGGGAAACATTTTCTCCAGTAGCCAGATTGGATACTGTAAGAGCAGTCCTAGCGACAGCAGCTCAGAACAAGTGGAAAGTGTATCAGATGGATGTCAAATCAGCCTTCTTGAATGGAATTTTAGAAGAAGAAATTTATGTGCAGTAGCCTCCAGGTTATGAAGTTGAAGGACAAGAAGATAAAGTTTACAGATTGAAGAAAGCGCTCTATGCACTGAAGCAAGCACCTAGAGCATGGTATAGCAGAATCGACAGTTATATGATCAAGAATGGATTTTGCAGAAGCAGCATTGAGCCTACCTTATACACAAAGGTAAATGAGCATGGACAGATTTTGATAGTTTGCTTATATGTTGATGATATGATTTTTACAGGTGATCTTGAAATAGACGAATTTAAAGCAGCCATGATGAAAGAATTTGAGATGAGAGATCTAGGTCTCATGAAATATTTTCTTGGCATTGAAGTTGAGCAATTTGAAAAAGGCATTTTTATTTGTCAAAATAAGTATGCAACATATTTATTGAAAAGATTCAGGATGGATAATTCCAAATCTGTACCTACACCAGTTGCAACAGGTACAAAATTAAGTAAGGATGATGAAGGGGCAGATGTCAATCCAACTCTATTCAAAAGATTGGTTGGCAGCCTCATGTATCTCACAGCTACAAGACCAGATATTATGCAGGGAGTGAGTCTGATTTCCAGATTCATGGAAACTCCAAAAGATACACATTGGAGTGTTGGAAAAAGAATTCTGAGATACATAGCAGGAACCAGAGATTATGGCATAATGTCTGCAAGTACAGAAAAGACAGAATTGATTGGATATACAGATAGTGATTTTGCAGGAAGTTTGGATGATCAGAAGAGCACATCCGGTTATGTGTTCCATCTCGGTTTAGGTGTGATAGCATGGGAATATAAGAAGCATCCTATTGTGACATTATCATCAGCAGAAGCAGAATATGTAGCAACGACTTCAGCATCATGTCAAGCAGTATGGTTAAGAAGAGTATTGGATGGACTCAAGCAGAAACAACAAGGATCAACAGCGATATACTGTGACAACACATCAGCAATTGCACTATCCAAGAATAGTTTGTTTCATCAAAAGAGAAAGCATATTGATACTGTAGAATTTTGCTGAATAATGAAGATTTATCCACCGAGATTATCCTGATCACATATCAATTCGAATTCATATGCAACACATAATCTCTTCTACTCAGATCATCAACATGCGGAAATAAAACAAGCAGTATGCGATCAATAGATCATCAAAACATCACACACATTACACAGTATGTATGGGGAAAGCTTATAGCTGAAAACCCCCAACTATAGTATATTATAAATGGAAGAGAAACATGTAACAATCTCAGTACAATACTCCTCACAAGTACTCAGTACTGTCTCATTTAGTTA
This sequence comes from Pinus albicaulis, assembly GCA_034641835.2. Lineage (NCBI taxonomy): Eukaryota > Viridiplantae > Streptophyta > Pinopsida > Pinales > Pinaceae > Pinus > Pinus albicaulis. Next base: position 1,525,235,542 of record CM076578.1, on the reverse strand, counting down.
CACACAAACTAGCTTGGTTTTGAACAGGTCACTGGTTCAAAACACATCCACTAATTGCTTGCCTCTATTGCGCAATCAAGGCTGGTATAATGAGAGATCCAAGGTTCGAATCTCCTTGGCTTGACATCGCAATCATCATTGGCAATTCCCTCCAAGTGTGGTGCAAATCTCATGCACAACTGATAGCTATCTCAACCCTTTTATCTACCTCTTTCACTGGTCTCCACTGAACTGTCCATGCACTGTAGTGAACTGATGTGTTCTTGAGTTGAATAATGAGTTAATAATTAGTGAATGAAATAATATTTAATTCACTCCACTCATTACTAGTTGATTAGCTAGTTAAACTAATCTCAACTAGTTCAACTAAGTTAAACCGAACACAACTCCACTAACTGCCCCATCAACTCCACCAAACTTCTGCCACTGAAGTCCTAACTGAAGTCAACCATGCATGAGCTCACCTAACCCCTAGGAATAGCGTAATTCCTCTGTCAGATGAATGAGCCACTTCCAAGGCTCGAACTGAAGTGCTCCAAGAGAGTAAACTGAAGTTTAGAGTCCAAATATTATTAAGGGTAAATAATATTTGACTTCCCTATTTTTAGGATAGGCAGTCTAAAAATAGACTTCGACCTAAATATCTAAAAATAGAGGTCCATCTATTTTTTCCAACATGACCAATACTCCAAGAATAACATACTGCAACCCCTGGACCATGCTCCATATGTCTAAAAATAGACTTTGCGCCAAAAATAGCCTGCAGGCCCACTTAGTGAAGGCGACTTCATTTCACTAAGCTCCATCATCTTGCTGCATTTTCAACACTCCCTCTCAGCAAGATATGGATTATCTGCAACCCCTATCCTGCCTCTGTGGAATTCGAACTTGCTTCTGGTGAGCGCCTTCGTCAGGATGTCGGCATCCTGATCCTCCGTGGGAACATATGAAAGCATCATGATTCTCCGCTGAACACAATCTCTGATATGATGGTACCTGATGTCGATGTGTTTGGATCTATCATGAAATACTAGATTAGCCGAGAGCTTGATGCAGCTCTGGTTATCACAATAAATCACTGTAGGCTCCAAATGCAACCCGAACAATCCAACGAGGATCTTCCTCATCCAAATAGCCTCGCATGCAGCCAAGCTTGCTGCCATGTACTCGGCCTCTGCTGAACTGAGTGCCACGGATCTGTGCTTCCTGCTGTACCAGGAAACTGCTGTCGACCCAATGCTGAAAACTCCTCCAGATGTGCTCTTTCGGTCCATTGGGCTCCTTGCCCAATCTGCATCAGTGAAGCCGGAAAGCTTCGCTCCATCCTCCTGTCTGTACCATAGACCATATCCCGATGTGCCACTAAGATAACGCAATACGTGCTTGCCTGCCTTCCAGAAGAGCTTGGTAGGCTTAACCATAGCTTGCGAGAGCTGGTTAACAGCATAGCATATATCGGGTCGTGTATTGACCAGATACATAAGCGACCCCACCAACTGTCGATAGACAGTGGCATCCACTACCTCCGCTGAAGTAGGATCCTCCTTCCTCCAACCACCAGGAAGAGGAGTGTCAACAAGCTTGCAGCCATGCATGTTGAACCTCTCCAGAATCTCCCGGGCATACTTGGCCTGAGAAACAAATAGTCCTCCACTGCGCTGCCAAATCTCCAATCCCAGGAAATAATGAAGGAGGCCCAAGTCCTTCATCTCAAACTCTCGTGCAAGATCCTCCTTGAATGAAAGTATCAACAGCTCATCACCCGTCAAAATCAGATCATCTACATACAGTACAATGATCGGCAGCTTCCCCTCCACCACAATCGTACGGGTTGGGATCGGCCCTCACTCTTGGAAAATCCAAGCCGGTGAAATAGCTAATATTCAGGTGTACCAAGCAGGTGCTTGTCGGCCGTACGGTGCTCTCTTGGTCGGCACGCATGTGACTCACTTCGAATCTCGAAACCTTTAGGGCTGCTCCCGCGCGCACCTCCTCCTCAATCACTCGGTTGAGGAGCCGCGGTCTTCACATCCCTTGATGGATGTGCTTGTCCATACGTGGCCAGAGCAAGGATTGTCCGTGTGGAAGAGTACCTTGCGGCAAGTGCAAAACCATACTCATAATCGATCCCCTCGCTCTGTGAGAAGCCATGGGCGACAAATCTCGCCTTGTGCTTCTCCACACTCCCGTCAGCCGGCTGCTTCACTTTGTAGATCCATCGCGAACCCACCACTGATTTCCCCTCCGGTCTTGGGACAATCTCCCATGCACTGTTTCTGACGATCGAATCATATTCTTCGATCATGGCATCTACCCATGTGGGTTCCTCCACATCTTCCTCAAAAGAGGATGGCTCCGTCACGACACATTGACTCAGAAGAGCCATGTATCCAGTGTACCGATCCGGTGACTGCCTTTGTCTGCGCTGTGCTGTAGGTGGTCCTACAACCTTCTCTGCATCTCGAGCCAGTCGCTCAGCTTCTGTAGTGCGCTTGCGCCTTCTGATGGTTGGCGCTTCATGGGTGGTTTCTTCCACCTCCTGAACTTCCTCTTGTGGCTGATCCACATCCGGAAGCTCCTCTTTAGGAACTAACAGCTCCTCATCTGCATGCAAGTGTAGCTCCCTCTCAAGTGAACACTGCATGGCTTTCTCCTCCTGAAACTTGATATCCCGTCGCACAACAGTCTTGCGACTGTCTGACAAATACACCCGATAGTTGTGAGGTGTATCAGTGCACCCCACAAATATTCCAACCTCTGCGGTCGGATCCAGCTTCTTTCTGGCATCCTTCGTCACATGCATGTAGACAAGTGAGCCAAAAATTCTCAGATGAGAAATATTAGGCCTCTTGCCAGAAAACGCCTCCTCCGGTGTACTCATGCCAAGAACCTTGTGAGGACAACGGTTCTGCACATACACTGCTGTATTACATGCCTCAGCCCACAAGTGAAGGGGTAGGCCCTGATCATGCAACATCGCCCGTGCAGCACCCACGATCGTTCTGTTCTTCCGCTCAGCCACCCCGTTCTGCTGTGGGTTATGGGGTGCGATGAGCTCTCTCTGAATCCCTTCTGCGCTGCAGAACTCCTTGAATTCAGGCGAGATGAATTCACCACCGTTATCACTCCTTAGAGCAATCACCTTCTTCCCCGACTCCTTCTCGACCAGTGCTTTAAACTCACAGAACTTCGCGAATGTATCGCTCTTCTTCTGCATGAAGAAGATCCAGCACTTTAGAGAGAAATCATCAACAAAGATCACATAATACTTGTGCTTTGCTGTCGAAGCAACTGAGAAAGGACCACACACGTCTGTGTGAACTCTCTCAAGGATCGTCGTGGCGCGACTATCCTTCTCGTGAAAGGTGGCTTTCACATACTTCCCAAAGGTACACCCCTTGCACTGATATGGTAACGAAGTGCCCTTAAGGCTTGATGAGAAATACAACTGCCAGTATCTTCAAAGCTCGGTGGTGAAGGTGGCCCGATCTTCGTGCACGATTCCGCCTCATCATCCTGGCTCACCACTTCTCCCGCCTTGCATGCCATTGCTGCGCAGCCATCTACTTGCAACTGATAAAGGTTCTTGACTCGAACCCCTATCTTTCGGGTCTCACCAGTAGTCTTACTGCGCAGGAAAGCTTTTCTTTCGCTGAAGACCACATCATACCCCTTGTCTTCCAACATCGCCCCAGAGATTAGGTTCTTCATCAATCCTGGAACATGCAAAAATTCCTTCAATATGAAAGGTTTACCAGACTCCCTCTCAAAGGAAATGGTACCGATACCAGTCGCACTGTATCTACCATCATCGCCCATCTCGATGTGCACTCCAAGATCTTTTTCCTCCAGATCTGAAAACAGATCTCGATCTCCGGTCATGTGAAATGACACACCACTATCCAAGAACCATACTGATCCAGCCACACTTGAAACCAAGCATGCGATCAGTGAAAAATCTAATTCGAATTGAGAAGCCAATGCCTCTCCCGCTGCAGATCCGGTAGCCTTCTTATTTTTCTTCTTTTGCAGACAATTTGTGGCATAGTGTCCGTGCTGGTGACAGTGAAAACACTTCACCTTGGACATGTCTTGCTTCTTGCCTTTCGCACCAGACTGAGAAGCCTTCTTACTCTTCCCCTTCTTTTCTTTGGCAGCCAAAGCGCAATTTTCTTCATCAGATACCTTGGATGAAGATCCATCCCTGGTAGTCCTCCTTATCTCCTCCTGCATGAGATCCGCCCAAAGGCGCTCCCATCCCGGCAACTTCTCCCGACCATTGACACTATCTTGATATGCATGCCAACTTTTCGGAAGACCAAGGAGAGCCAGGTCCACCATATCCTCTTCTTCGACAGTCACCCCCACACTTCCCGGCTCATCTCTGCATTGAGTGAACTTCGTGAGGTATTTGGCGATACTGTCGCCTTTCTCCATCTTGATGTTTCTGAGCTTATCTTTGAGCGCCAGCTTCCTTTGGTCGCTCTTACTCTGGAATAGATCTGTCAATGCTTTCCACATTAAATATGGAGAAGCTTTTCCATGCAGGCTGGATACAATATGATCCTTGACGCCCTCCAACATAATCCTTCGACATTTCGCCATCTTCTTTTGCCAAGCTTCGACTTCAGCAGGATCAGTGGGCTTTTGGACATCCGTATCTACGAACTCCTTCAGACCATTATCTTCTAATACTGCCTCCATGTGATCCTTCCATGCAACATAATTCGAACTACCTTCAAGAGCATATTCGAGTCGCAAACCGTTGAAAGACATTTTCAACTCTGGCACCAAGAACACAAACTGCTGCAAAATTCGAATTCCAACTCAAAGCTCAACCGCTCTTGATCTGTGAGAACAAATTATTTCTAGCACAGAGATTGACTGCAGGGGCATTTACTGGATGTATCACCTTTCAAAGGAAAGGATGGATCCAGAGGCTACCTGGCCCGCATGCAGACTCTGTCTACCGAAATAAGTTTGTAATCACTTTGATGATCAATCTCTGCTCTGATAATTAACTTGGCTCCGATACCATGTAGAAATTTGCTGAATAATGAAGATTTATCCACCGAGATTATCCTGATCACATATCAATTTGAATTCATATGCAACACATAATCTCTTCTACTCAGATCATCAACATGCGGAAATAAAACAAGCGGTATGCGATCAATAGATCATCAAAACATCACACACATTACACAGTATGTATGGGGAAAGCTTATAGCTAAAAACCCCCAGCTATAGTATATTATAAATGGAAGAGAAACATGTAACAATCTCAGTACAATACTCCTCACAAGTACTCAGTACTGTCTCATTTAGTTACACACAAACTAGCTTGGTTTTGAACAGGTCACTGGTTCAAAACACATCCACTAATTGCCTGCCTCTATTGCGCAATCAAGGCTGGTCTAATGAGAGATCCAAGGTTCGAATCTCCTTGGCTTGACAGCGCAATCATCATTGGCAATTCCTCCAAGTGTGGTGCAAATCTCATGCACAACTGATGTCGCAATTGATAGCTATCTCAACCCTTTCATCTACCTCTTTCACTGGTCTCCACTGAACTGTCCATGCACTATAGTGAACTGATGTGTTCTTGAGTTGAATAATGAGTTAATAATTAGTGAATTAAATAATATTTAATTCACTCACTCATTACTAGTTGATTAGCTAGTTAAACTAATCTCAACCAGTTCAACTAAGTTAAACCGAACACAACTCCACCATCTGTCTCATTAACTCCACCAAACTTCTGCCACTGAAGTCCTAACTGAAGTCAACCATGCATGAGCTCACCTAACCCCTAGGAATAGCGTAATTCCTCTGTCAGATGCATGAGCCACTTCCAAGGCTCGAACTGAAGTGCTCCAAGAGAGTAAACTGAAGTTTAGAGTCCAAATATTATTAAGGGTAAATAATATTTGACTTCCCTATTTTTAGGATAGGCAGTCTAAAAATAGACTTCAACCTAAATGTCTAAAAATAGAGGTACATCTATTTTTGCCAACATGACCAATACTCCAAGAATAAGATACTGCAACCCCTGGACCATGCTCCATATGTCTAAAAATAGACATAGTCTAAAAATAGACTTTGCGCCAAAAATAGCCTACGGGCCCACTTAGTGAAGGCGACTTCATTTCACTAAGCTCCATCATCTTGCTGCATTTTCAACAGATAGTAGATATCATTTTATTCGAGAACTTGTGAGCAATGGAGAAGTTCACTTGAAGCCTTGTAGAATGAGTGATCAATTGGGTGATATCTTTACAAAGCCATTAGCAGTAGATTTGTTTGAGTTTCACAAAAGAAACTTGGGTGTTGTAAGCCTAGCTGAGACATAGACCAACAGGCATGTTTGAGTTGTCATGAGTTATGTTTTAGTTTAGCGGTTGTAATTAAGGGGGAGTGTTAAAATATATAATTACTTCCTCATGCAGAAGTTAGACAAATAGTTAAGTGGAGTTAGTTGAGTTGAGTTATAGTTAGATTTGGTGAGCGAGTTAGACAGTGAGTTAAGCGAGTTGATTAAGTTCAGTTATGTGTGAGAGTGTGTGCATGTCAATTAGATTAAATACCCTTCACGGGTTCATTGTTTTCAAGAGAGTTTTATGATTAAGAGTTTTATGATTAATTGAAGAGCAGCAGTTCATTGTTCATGTGTGAAATATTCGTGTTATTTGTGTGATTGAATCCTCTGCCTCTCCAACATTAATAAACTAGCCTTTAATAACTTAGATCATTAATCTTAAGCTTTCTCAACAAAAATCGAAGAAGCACCTGAAATTCCATGGGGCATGCAAAGAGCTGAGTTAACTTTGCTGGATAACAACAAGGCAGTGGCAGAGTAGTGCACTTTTCCATTCACCAATTATCCCAACACTCTCATCTGGTAAGGCACACCCTCTCTTCAGGCCATGTGGAGATAAATTAACGAGTTGTTTTTATTGAGATTTTTTTAAAGGTTTTTTAGGTGGATTTTTCAGGTCTAATTTCTCTAAAATCTGGCAGGAATTCATTGAAAATAGAATTTTGATGGATAAATTTGCACAATTAAAATGCCCTAGTAAATTTTTAGATGTTGAATCCATATATACAATCAAAAAACCAATTTAAATAACACAAATCAAGATTTCACACCAAATATTTTGGTAAGATTCCAGTAACTAAAACTCCAAAATATCCCACTAAAGACAACTCCATAAATAAGTTTTTAACTTTCGATCCATATTTACGTGTACCATGCAGATACACACATCTGGTTAGAGAGGCATTAATAATGTAGATCAGTAGGTTTCCTAACAAATATCAAAGAGAGACCTCGATTTCCATTGAACATGCCAGGGTGCATTTATTGGTTAAGAACAAGGCATTGACAGAGCAATGGTTTTTTTTCCATTCTCTAATGAGCTACCCCAGCCCGTGGAGAAGTTGCTCTTGATATCTTTGGCACAATGATCTGTGCCCTCTTCTGGACTTCTGGTCATGTAAAGGCATAATAATGGACTTCTACTATTTACTCCCCTACCCACTATGGAGCTATTTTCTTGGATCCTTTTGGAGAGGGTCATTTGGATAGTATCCCGAGTCACTTGGACTGCTACACAAATGCATAGACCTTTATGACAAAATTCGTAAATGGCCTTGGAAAACATCACAGTGATATCATGGGTAGCTAATAAGCTGAGAGCTGCGTACAAGCTTTGAGACTAACCAGTCGAAATTCGAAAATATGATCACTGGTTACAATTTCAAGCCCAGAGAAGTCATTAGATGGCACAGAGCATATAAATCCTTAATTGTATGATGCCGAACATGAACATACCTTGCAATCAAGAGTTTGGGTTCCTATGTCTTGTGAGGCTAGGGCATCCTGCAGTTCCTCTGTTCCAATTGCAGAAACAAAAACCCACATTCAACCTCAAATTGCATTTGGTCAATGGCATGGATGATGAATTACAAAATCAAAACCATTCAACGCCACACCATACCTGAAATAGGCGATCACTTTGTTTTGTGGTCTTCCAGAGGATCATAGTTTTCAGGTCTTCTGGGATGGTTTCAACAGGCGATCACTCTGTTCTGTGGTCTTCCAGAGGTTCATAGTTTTCAAGTCTTCTGGGACAGTTTCAAGGCAGAGTCATCTAAGAGACTTTTTTTTCCTAAAAACAAACTGAAATTTCTATGTCCAAATCACACGAGACCTCGAACAACAACCAGCACCACATACCCCCACGGCAGGAGCAGAAACACTCCAAGATCTTCGCTCAGTCTTTCGTCCACCGAAGAACATAGAGCCACCAATCTGGCACAACAATCCATCATCCATTTAAAGGGGTTATCCAATCTTTGCAGCTTTCCACGTACCAACAAGACATCCTTATCATAAACATAAAAAATCACGACTCCTGTTATGCGAATACTGTCTGTACTGGCACAAGTAACTTCTGTTAGTGGCTTATCAACCCTGTACCTGCGCAGAATGGAAGAACTAGTGTGAGAAGGAGCAATGCACTCGCCATTCATTTCGAATCGAACAGTAAAATATCTGTGAATGTGGCAGAGTGTTCAAAACTGAGGCGTGTTTTCAAGTGGGCATGAGCTCAATCGCACATAAAATACTCTCAGATCCAGCCACTGATTATTCTCAGGGATAAGCTTTCTTCGCGCCATATCCTCTTCAAAAGACTCCATGAATGTCATTTCAAGCTTCGTTGAAACTCAAAGCAAGAAACCCAAAGAATCTAATCCATTTTCTCATATAAACAATGGGGAGAAAAAAGTAAAAGAATTGCAGAATCCAAAGTTCCATCTGAAAGTTTGAGTTTGAATTTGTATAAGGATTGAATGGAGTGAGAATATGTTTAAAAAATTCTTTTTGGCCTCTATTGGTTAACAGTTGGTACATTCAAACTCTGAAGACCACGTGCCTGCCATTCGAGGGGAGTGATATATCGTATCCCCCGTTGTTGTTTTGGTTATGGACACCGTGTTCCCATATGCACATAGTACGAATAGTGGGAGGTTTTGTAACAGTTTTATTTCGACATAAATTTTGTAGGAACAGGTTAATTAATTAAATTTTTCCAAGGTTTTGTTAAAGAGTTTTATTTCGACATAAATTTTGTAGGTACAAGTTAATTAATTAAATTTTTTCCAAAAAATTGGAATTGGTAATTGGGACAAGTTATTTAATTATTTTTTTCTCAGTGAATATTTAGGCAGTAGTGTAATTGTTTGTTTTTTTCTGAAAATTATAGAAATTCTAGCAAAATTTTAATAAAATCTTGCAAAGTTTTTTGTAAATTCAGATTATATTTATCAAACTTTAAGATTTTGGGTGTTCTAGAGGTTTTTAATGGTGCTGAATCCATTTCCACTATAAAAAATATGATTCAAATAACTATCAAACTTCAAGATTTTGGGTGCCCTTGAAGTTTTTAATGGTGCTGAATAAAAAACATGATTCAAAGACTCCTCACAAGATTTCTTAAAGTGTTTTTTGCCCCGATTTAAACCACTTTTAACTATGTTGACAATTAAAAAACTCCAATCTTTAGTAGAATTAGTAATTTTAGTGGAATTAGTAATTTGTAGAAATTATTTGAATAAGATTATGCTTCAAAATTGATGGCTATCACTTTAATTTAGAGTAATGTTAAACATTTATATCAGTGTAATTTTTGAAATAATGTTAAACATCTATAATTTAGAATTATAAAAAAAATTAATAATGGTTGAAATATTTTTTTTTTCTTAAGATACTTAATTAACCTATTTATTTATTTATTTATTTTTAACTTAATTTTTATAACCTTATCACAATAAATCATCAACTTTGGGATCAAAGTCCTTTTCAATGCCTTGGAAAGAAAAACAAATCACAATTAGAATTATGATAAAAAAAAAATATGTATAAAAAATGATTCTATCACATTTATATTTTGTATAATAATAATTGATTATTATCATAGGTTTTTCCTCAGGAGGTCAGCGTTGACTTTAAGCTTTTTTTCTTTGCCATTAGCGGCTAACACCCAGGCTTGCGGATAAGGTACGATAAATATATTTAAATGAGTTGCAGTTTTGAGAATTGGGTGGTTTATTAAGCTCTTCACTCACAAAACCATTTGCCAACGGAGGCAGCTATTGGGGTTATATGGTAGAAGTTTTCTCTCGGTCTCCTACTAATATCTGGTGTCTGTATCTTGATTGTGGTGTTTTTCCATCGTGCCTTGATCCCCTTTGTGATTCTTCATTCCATTAATGCAATCTTGAATAAAACAGTGGCATATTTCAGTTTGTGTAAATTTCTTTCCACATTAATACTTACCTCTCCATAATATGTGTGTGTAATAATAATCCCACATTAATTGCAGCCTTGAGAATTGGGTGTTTCATTAAGCCCTTAACCCACTAAACCATTTGCCACTAAAAACAGCCCTTGGAGTCAGATAGTGGAGATTTGCTGTTGATTTCCCTATATCTGGATCTTTAATTTACAAAACACTAATGATTAAGTTGATCTGGGTTATCTCTCAATTTACTAAATCCTAAAACCCTAAAAATATATTATACAAACACTAAATATATTAATGGGTAAGTTGATCTCATAGAGCTGAATTTTTTAATAATATGATGATTGATTTAATAATAAAAATTAAATTTCCAACCCGTTACCTCCCCAATTTATGACTACAGTTTTGACTTTGTTCCTTTGTTCCAATATGTCGTTACTATTCGCAAATGCTGACATAGATTTCTACGCCGAATCTGCTTTATTTCCATAGTGACGAGTTACGAACATCAGAAAATTTTGTTTCGATAGCCATGCTTGGTACGGAATAGTATCCATGCTTCAATCCAGTCAAGTTAGGAAAGGAACTTGGAACTTTCACCAGCTCTAAATGGCTCCACACCTATTATGATATGTTAGAATTTTATAGAAAGTGATATGACAGAAAGACATTTTGATTAATTCTGTAGGAATATAAATTAAATGTGGACAAATTCCATTTTCAGTTTTCCTCATGTAGATAATTATCATATAGATAATTAAATACCAAGGCAACTTGCACTTTGAAATGATGGAGTTGTTTAGGAATAACCCACAGTATGCCGATTCCCACCGACAATGTAAATCAATCTCTCTCCCACCCTCGACTTATGTGATCACCGTTTCTCGAGCATTGGCTTGAATTCATCGGTTGTAATTCGTCATCGTATAGTTCTAAGTTCTTGTCTTGTAATTTTTGGTAATAAATTGTACTTAATTTTTATTATTAAAATTTGTAATAAATTAAAAAAAAAAATTTATTAATAAAATTTAAATTTTAAAGTTATTAATAATATTGAGTAAATTCCATTAACAATATTTAATCATAATGTTTTTAAATAAAATTTATATACTTTATTAATAATATTAATAATTTTTAATATTTTTAAAATTTAATAAATATATAATAATATGTTAATAATTATACATTAATACATTTATTTATATACTAACACATCAATAATATATTTATTTACATATTAATAATAATATATTAATAATATATTTATCTTAATCTAAAAAACAATACTTCTTTCACTCACCATTAACTAAAGGTATTTTGTTAAACATGGATATAGTTAACAATAGAAATCATGCCTAACATGTATGATAATACTATAGACAACTATATTCAAATACAACCAATCATGGTTGAAGATAGTCAATTTTAGTTAATAATAAAAATGATGATAATAATAATAAAAATGATAATGATGATGATGATGATGATGATGATGATAGTATTTTTATAATTTTTTTCAATAGTACAACAATATTAAACCATGTTGGAACTAGCTCAACTATGGTCCTCCATGGTCACCATGGCCTCCCATGGTTAACCATTTTCAACCATAGTTAATTATAATTAAACATTCACAACCACGTTAGCAATGTTCACCCATAGTCACCACAATTTACCATAGAGAACTATGTTTAAAAATTGAAATCACAATCTCTCAAACACTATTGGCCATATACAATAATGTTCAAAGAAATATCAACAAAGTGTCAAAGAAAAATGTGTAAATCTTTATGTAAATAGATGTAGTTAAAAAGGTAATGAACTGAAGGTGTAAATTTGACAGACACTCCTACTGGTCTAGTAACATTTTTATGATGAGTTTCCTTTTAAAATTTCTCCTTATCATGACCCTTGATTTTCATTTTTAGCCATCATTTAAATACCATGTATTATGTATTTTTGTTACCATTTTGTTGTGAATGTAAAAATATTTTTTCTTTTTATTATAAGATTTGTCTTTTATGTTAGTAAATTTTTTAGTTATGACTTGACCATAAAATAAGCTTCAACCAAGTAATGTCATAAATGTATATGTTTTATATTACTTTAAATGAAACATATTCAACCATGTTTTTTTCCTAATTCCAAATTGGCCAATGATTTGGTGCAACTATATATAGCACTACTTACGTAATTTCAAAGATTTTACAAATTATGCTAAACCATTCTTGAAAAGTTTTCAAGTAGCTTGGTGAAACCTATTAACTATAATGTATTTTGAAGAGGAACAATAGATATTAGCTTTCAATTTGATGAGTTGGACTTGGGGACCTTATAAATAATAAAACAAGTTTGAAGCGATTTTAAATAAGAATTTGGGAGGATTGTAACATTTCAAGCAATAATAATATGTAGGCATGGATTTTGAAGAAATTCATAATCTTTTGACAAAGAAAAATAATATAGCACAAATCTAGTTGTATGTAAATTCAAGTGTGAATGTATTGAAAGCATCATATCCTTAGTAACCACACACTTCATATTTCCATATCCAACCATAAAATAGATTTGTTTTCTAATCAAAATGATAAATAGACCCACTTTATAAAAATTGGAACCTACCACCATTGTTCCAACAATAAAGAAACTACATAAAACTCTCAAACTCAAATAAAAAACAACTATTTCACCTACATAAACAAGCATAGTCATTGTTTTATATTGAATATCAATGGACCATGGGTGTATACATTGTTTGTTAGTCTCAACCTTTATCCTTGAATCAAGCTTCAAGCTTCAATGTTCACACTTTATGTTGAAGTGTGTGTAATGTAGGATCACATGGTGTGAATAAATATAGAAACAAGCTTTTTCGAATAACTCCAAATATCCACTATGGATGAATCTATGCTTTTCTTGAAGTCTCATCTTAAATTCTTAGTATTGTGGGCATTCTATAGTGCAATACTTATCTTGTAGTGTCAGCAAATAGAATCACTAATTTTTTTTGTTTTCTAAAATTTTATTTGAAATTGCATATTTGTATATGTATATGTATGTAGTTGGATGCAGGCAAACTTTTAATTCACTCATCAAATTGAAAACTTGAAAATCTAAGTAATCATCATTAGTGACGTGCATATTTAAAAATTTTGAGTATTTGACAATTAAATTTAAAAAAAAACATGGGTAAATACCCATCTAATTTAACCAGTACATGAAATCGATAACATCAAGGAAAACACACAATTTCCAATTTAGAAAAAAGACAAATACAAAGGTTAAGCACATAACCATGCAATGTTTACGAAACAAGATCTTCAAATGTGGAAAAAAAATAATCACATATATTAATATACATTAATCTACACATTAATATACACATTAACACATTGATAACATATTAAATATACATTGATATATGTCACCTATGGTTGGATATGGTTAACATGGTCAACCATAGTAAACATGAGCATCAAAGTAAATCATAGCCAACATTGGTACCAACATGACAAAAAACAAACAATGTTGTAATGCAATGAACAATGAACCATGGTCAACTAGATTAACCTAGATTGACAAGGTCTACTATACATTGATAAAATATTGGCTATACATTAATCTGTAAAGTAACACATGTAACCTATGATTGACTATGGTCAGCATGGTTAACATTGTCAACCTTAGCTAACATGAGCATGAAAGTCAACCATAATCAATATGTGTGTCGCAACAAGCCATAGTCACCATGGGCATTAATTTTAATATTGTTCCCAACATCACAAACAATAAACAACATTGTAATGTGATTAACAATAAACAACTTCCCAATGTGACAAACCAAAAACAACGTTGTAATGTGACGAACAACAAACAACGCCACAATTGGATAAAACAATGACATCACAATGTGATGAACAAGAAACAATCTTTTGATTTGATAAACTAGAAATGACATTGCAACGCGATCACCAACAAACAAACTATAGTCAGTCAACTAGGTTGACCTAGTTCTACTAGCTTTACCATGGTTTACAAGGCTAACCATGGTTTACTAGGTTGACTTAGGTCGACCTACTTTGACATAGGTTTAGTATCTTTACTTAGATTTAATAGGTTTACCAAGTTTATAAAGGTTTACAGGATTTAATAGGCTGACCTATGTTTATTAGGCTGACCTACATTTAATACGTTTACTAGATTTACTAAGTTAACTTAAGTTTACTAACTTAACCATTGTTTACTAAGTTTATCTAAGTTTCTAGGTTTTCCAACTAGACAGGTTTACTACATTAACCTAGTGTGGCATATGTTTCATATTTTTACTACGTTTATTATGTTTAATATGCTTATTACGTTGACCTATGGTTATTTTGATGGTATTGGAAATCTTCCAACAAAGGGGGTCTCCCTTGTTTGAACTCCCAACTAGACCTCACATTGTTTGGATTAGGAGTCCCAACTCAGAAATAAGGTCAGTTTCCATTACTCATAGGGATTTTTCTTGGATACAATTATTAACATAAGAAATTATGCAAACAATATTTGAAAAAAGCAAGCAAGTTAACATTGTGAGGCATACAATTGCAATGTATATAAGGTACTTTCATGGCAAGGAAAGAGAGAGTGATCCTCTAGAAGAAAAGTACCAGTACTATTATAAAAGAGACATCAATAGCATGGAAAGAATCATTGATTAACCTGCAGAGTAGTTTAAAATATAACAACGATGATAAAATAAAATAACAATGCACATTCAACAAGATGTATACCAAAGCCAACAAAAAAATTCATTTTTATTAGTATGTGTTAACATAAACATACACCACAAACAAACAAAGAATAGTTTTACAATCATACACGACATATGCATGAAAGTGTGCCAGCTCTAATAGCTTCATAAATTAAGTGAAAGTCCCAAGATACATGATTACAACGATGCAACACTAGCCCCAATAGTGGAACATTAAGTCACCACTTGCTCCTCCAAAGAAAGATATTCTCTCGTATGCCAAGGTGAAAATTCCAAAGTCTCTTCTCTTGAGATATGAGGGTATATTTATAACAAATGAGGTGACTCTTCACCTCCCATGTGACTCTCGATCTCCCTCATGTCTCTTGAGCTCCTACTATGAATTTTTATGTGACCTTTTAGCTTCTACATGACTTTAGAACTTTCGAGTGGCCTTTCACATTCCATGTGGGAACCTTGGGCTTCCACACATTTTACATTTTCTCATTTTTTTGGAAATTACATAATGATATTCCATAAGTGGTGGAAACATACAATGATACATATGAATTTTGTAATGAAACTTTGGTAAGCCATGTTGGCGACGGTGACATAAGATTTCATAGTACATAAAGGCCAAGCTCTTCTCTTTTATGTTGTGGCTTTCACTTCTTTGCGATGGGTATTTTCTTTTTCTTCATCTCCACCCTCCAAAGGGTCTAGATGAGTGTTGGAACCTTCCAAGTTAGCATGATTTTTCATCTCTTTGTCTTGGTCCATATTATTTATGTCCTTCATGATGGTTCCTCCTTTTGCTTCTTCTTTGCAAGTGCTCTCTTCTAGCCTCTCCTTGATGACTTCCATTAAGTATCACCCTGCCATGTTAAGATGATAACACCTGCAAATGAATTTCACTCATGAAAAACCAACAGAAGTCTGGTAATCATCTATTCTACCTCTTCCTGTTCATGATAAGTGTTGACTATGATAGGGTAATTTACAAGGGATTTTATTGAAAGAAGTTAATAATTTTGCAGTTGAGAACTATAAGGACCCATGGATGACCACATTGTACTCTATAACTGCCCAATGGATAATCACAAAAGGCGTATCAAGATCTTGTGTAGTGGTGAAGTCTAGGAAACAAGGTGATGAGCTTGTGAACTAATGATGTGTAGTGCACAATTCTCAAGGATGAGGAGGAAGAGATTGCACATTTGAGCTTCATAGAGATTAAGGGATGACATCAATATCCACTGGAACTATGAAATGATGAGGCAAGGAAGGACACAATACTACAGAGTGAGGCGTTTCAGTCAGCAGGAGAGAGAACACTAGCCATTGTAACTGGGTTTCCTTCCCTTCTTGGATATTATTCTCTCTGGAAGGGATGATGGGTCCATCTCTCACTGGGTTTTCCACAATAAGACTCACACTGAAAAGTATCTTCATGTCGATTCTCATCATTTTCCTGCTAAGAAATTTGGTGTTCTCTACACTTTGGCTACCCGGGCTCTTAGAATATCTGATGATAGCCATTTGGAATCAAAGAAATCCCATATTCTAGACGTATTTGAGATGAACGGGTATAACAGATCCCAAGGTCTTAGAGCCTTTCATAAAGCTTCTAAAGGCTCAGGAGACAAATCTTCTCGGTTGGATCCTATCTCTAAAGTGAATCTTCCATTTGTCCAAGGGACCTTGGACAAAATTTCCCATGTTCTTAGGAGAAATAATGTCACCTCTTCATTTAGACCTATCAGTACTATCAAGAATTCTCTCGGATCAGTTAAGGACCCTATAGACCCGAAGGACATGAAAGGTGTTTATTTAGTTCCATGCTCTTGTGGTACTCCCTATATTGGGGAAACTGGTCGATCCATTAGACAGAGAATCTAGGAGCATGCTTCAGACATTAGGCACAATCTATCCCACACTTATGCTCTTCTAGAGCATGTTGGGAAATCGTGTCACCATGTAAGCATTGAAGACTCCAACGTCATTGCTAGGGTGGATCACTTCCATCATAGAAAGCTCAGGGAGGCTATTGAAATGGAGAGACATCCTAAAAATCTCAACAGAGATGATGGGTGGAAACTAAGTAAGAGTTGGAATCCTGCCCTCTCAAGGTGATTCCGCCCCCGTGCGTTGTTTTCCTTTGGTTTTATTCTTGTCCCTTTGTTTTGATTTCTCCTCTTCCTTTTGCTTCCATGTTTTCTTTTTCTCTGGTTTTTGTTTTAATGTTTTTCCTCTTATACTATCCCTTGAGCTATATTATTATATTATCTCCTAACTTATATATATATATATATATATATATATATATATATTTATTTATTTGATGATATATATTTTTTTGCCCCCCTCTCCGCTCTTTATTAATTATAAATCTTCCTTTTATTTTATATTATTCATTTCTTATTTTTCTCTTAACTACTTCAATATTTTAATACTATTCCCTATTATTTACCCCTTCTCCCTTATTAATTTTAATCATTTTACCAAATTATTATATTATTCATAATTTAATCATTTTAATACTATCCCCTATACTATAATTTACCCCTTTTCCCTTAATAATTTTATAATTTAACCCCCCATTTTACTAAATTATTATAGGATTAGTTGTACCCTTCCGATGATCAATATTTGTAAATAATTAAAAACTTTTAATTTTATAAATAATTAATTAAATAGCTAAAAATTTGATTTTCTAGCTAATTAGCTAAATAATGGCTAGTTTGAACAACTATCACCCGGCAATGACACATCCTCACTATTTATTGAATGAGATCGATTTCATTCTTCACCTTGTCGTAAGGTTGAACCACATTAGATGGTTCGAAACATCGACCAATTCCTAATAATGTGATTAATCCGAAAGACTTCTATCTAAAATTTAAAGTTATTAATAATATTTAATCATAAAGTTTAATAAAAATTTTAAATAAAATTTATGTACTTTATTAATAATATTATAGTATTTTTTAAATGTCAATAAATCTATATTAATACATTATGTCTCAAATCAAATACTATATTAATTTAGACATTATGATTTTAAGCTATATATTAATGTATGTTGGCCAAGATTGACTAGGTCAATCATAGTCAACATGTACATTGTGTTCATTCACCATTAACATTAACGAAAGACATTTAGTTAAATATGCTTATAGTTAACCATAAAAATCAAGTCTAACATGTTAATAATTAACCATAGACAACCATATTCAATTATAGCCAACTATGGTTGAAGATAATCAACTTTGGTCAACCATGGTAAAGGTTTTAAAAGGTTTAGTAATAATAAAAATAATGATAATAATAATTTATAACTTTTTTCAATAGTACAACAATATTCAACCATGGTTAAGCTAGCTCAACTATGGTTATTCATGATCACCATGGCCTCCCATGGTCAGCATGGTTAACCATAGGGAACATGGTCAACCAGAACATGGTCAACCATATCACAATTAGCAATGTTCCATAGTCACCACAATTTACAATAGAGAACCACGTTTAAAAATTGACATCACAATCTCACAAATACTATTGGCTATATACAACAATGTTTAAAAATTAACATTGCAATATCACAAAGAAATGTCAACCTCCCAAAGTATGAAAGAAAAATGTGTCAATCTTTATGTAAATAGATGTAGTTAAAAAAAGTAATGAACTCAAGGTGTAAATTTGACGGACACTCCTATAGGTCTAGTAACATTTTTATAATGAGTTTCTTTTTAAAATTTCCCCTTATCATGTCGTTTGATTTTTATTTTTAGCCGTCATTTAAATACTATGTTAACATTTTGTTGTGAATGTAAAAATACTTTTTCTTGTTACTATAAATTTTGTGTTTTATGTTAGTAAATTTTTTAATTATAACTTGACCATAAAATACGCTTCAACCAAGTAACTCATAGATGTATACGTTTTATATTACTTTAAATGAAATATATTCAACCATGTTTATTCATAATTCCAAATTGGCTCACGATTTTGTGCAATTATATATAGCACTACTTACGTAATTTCAAATATTTTACAAATTATGCTAAAATTATTCTAAACCATTCTTGAAAAGTTTTCAAGTAGCTTGGTGAAACCTATATTTTAGAAATTATGCTAAAATTATGCTAAACCATTCTTGAAAAGTTTTCAAGTAGCTTGGTGAAACCTATTAACTATATTGTATTTTGAAGAGGAATCGATATTAGCTTTCAATTTGATGAGTTGGACTTAAGGAGGACCTTATAAATAATAAAACAAGTTTGAAGCCATTTAAAATAAGAATTTGGGAGTATTCTAACATTTCAAGCAATAATAATATTTAGGCATGGATTTTGAAGAAATTCATAATCTTTTGATAAGGAAAAAGAATATAGCAAAAATATAGTTGTGTAAATTCAATTGTGAATGTATTGAAAGCATCATATCCTTGGTAATCACACATTCCATATTTCTATATCCAACCATAAATTATATTTTTTTCTAATCAAACTAATAAATAGACCCACTTTATAAAAATTGGGATCTATCACCATTGTTCCAACAATAAAGAAACTACATAAAACTCTCAAAGTCAAACAAAACACAACTATTTCACCTACATAAACCAACATAATCAGTGTTTTATATCGAATATCAATGGCCCATGGGTGTATAGATGTGTTAGTCTCAACCTTTATCTTTGAATCAAGCTTCAAGCTTTAATGTTCACACTTTATGTTGAATGTGTGTAATGTAGGATCACATGGTGTGAAATAAGTTTTTTCTAATAACTCCAAAAATCCACTATGGATGAATCCATGATTTTCTTGAAGCCTCATCTTAAATTCTTAGTTCTATGGGTGTTCTATATTGCAATACTTATCTTGGTGTCTCAGCAAATAGAATCACTATTTTTTTTTCTTTCTGAAATTTTATTTGAAATTGCATATATGTATATGTATATGTGTATGTATGTATATATGTATTTGGATGCAATTTCAAGCTCCAATTCCTCCTGAATGTATCTATGAAAACAACTGTGGTACTTGAGCACCAAATGTTTCTCCAAATCTTTAATACCCAACTTTGTGAACAAGGTATGGAACAAATTTTCTAGCTCTTACACATCTTGATCCCTTTGTTGCTGCTGCGTGGTCCATTGGATGTACTTGTCCTCATTGCTCCCCATGGGGTAATATTGTTTCTTAATTCCATCTCAAAAATAATTCCAATTGGGTGCGACCGAGAACTGAGAGGGTTCTCTCCCATCCTTTTTCTCACAGTAGGTTTCCCACCAGTCTTTGACATGGGGGGCGGCTTTGAGGAGTTGAAAAGTAATATTTTCTCGGTTGGAGAAATCATTGACTGAGAAATACCCTTTCAGAAAATTCAACCATCCAAATACGGTGTCAACATCTACCTGGCCTTCAAATATATGAATGTTGAAGTTGACTTGTACATTGAAAGGGGTGGTGCCTCCAGAGTGGCTGATGGATGCAGATGCCACACCAATAGGCAGTCGTTGAAGGATCTAGGAAAATTTATACATCATCGCGTTCCTTTTTTTCTCGAGGGCCTTCTAGAAAAATAATTTGATAAGATCTCCTGCTCCCTCATCTTTCTTTTCTTTTGCCATGGGAGGTTATCGTGGTTTGTGAGGCCGATCTTGCAACGGTTCAACCAGATCGAGCCCAAACCCCTTATACCATGACCTCGTTGGGGACATGCCAATAAAATAGAGAAAGAGAAGACCACTTTGATACCACTGATCCAAATTTATGCAGGAACGAAACATAATACACGTATAACCATAAATACAAATATGCAGTAGAAATAACACTTCATTTCATTAATATGAAAGAACTTGTTGGACACCTAATCCTCTATGGGTAGGTGTGGAAGTCGAACAGTCACAAATGGAATCCAAGTGACCTTGGAATGCAGAATCCAAGGGTCACGGCTAATGTACTATAAAAGCACATCTGTGGTTAATAATAAAGCATCTCACGCTTATCCTTCAGTTTTGTCTATATGTGTTTATTGTCATGTGTATTTACCATGCGTGTTTAACATGGTATCAGAGCCATGACGTGTGGCTTTCTCTGTGGTTTCTCAACCATTAGTTGTGTGGTCTTCTTCAAAATGGGTTCTCTCCCATTTGAGCATTAAAAATTCGACCTTTTGTGCGCTATTTTAGCTGTCATCTCTGCGTTCTATGTTACATTTACTACAGTGAATTCTGTTAGCTATATTGTAGTTGCAATCTTGCCTAGGCGTTATTGTGTTACTATGATATTGTCTTTGTGCCTGTGTGATATTATCTTTGTGATATTCATCTTCCCCCTAGGCCTCCTCTCCCGCTATGTGTCGTGGCTCCCACTCGCCACCTCCTCAGAAACTGTTTCGTCGGTGAGGGTTATGCTATCGTTTCAGAATCTGCTGAACCAATATGATCAAGTGGATGGAAGGCTAAAGTACCATTATTGGATTGTGAGGCAGTGGAGGAAGTTGACCTTATTTCACCCTGGGCACTCCGACTTCTCTATCATATTGCCCTTCTTTCTCCGTGGTTTTCCATCTCAATATTTCAAAAACGATTCGATGCCCACTTCAATTAGTGAACTAAGTTTATATTTGCACAGACTCCTCAGATTTTCCTCCCACACTCCATCGACCTGTGGCACTGTGCCCATAATTCATAAAGAGTTGTAATTTTTTGTGCCTACGATGATGCTAACTGAGGATCCTTTTCAATGACTTTATTTAATACCAAAAATGGCAGAATTTGATAGTATTCTGTATAATTTATTATTAGTTTGGAAGTGAAGACGGTAGTGGCTTTGAAACCAATGCTAGATTTGGAGCTGGTTCAAGCCATTTGCTTCTAGTTTTAAAACACATCATATGCTTTTGCAAATAAACCCCAAAATTCCTTTCCTGCGTTTGAAAATTCATTGTCCATTTCAATTTTTGGGAAGCTAGCAATCGAAGGGCCGCATATGGTTGAAAGGTCGTGAAACTATGTGTTGAATTGTTCCACGAAGGCCAAGACTTGTGCGTTAAATAAATTCTCAATTATATGATCTGGAATTGAATCATGTGAGCTACCGGAGTTGAAAATACTGTGTTATGTTATCCTGCATTAAGATATTCTTCGAGTCATATATGTGTGATATTATAGAGCGGAAACCGAGGAGTGTTGCGATACCATTGGGAGCGGTCCGAACCCAAGATTGGGGACTGCACGATATGTCAGAGACTAAATGGGAGTCATATTTAAAAATGATGAGCTTATTAAGCGGTGAGTAATGGAGCCCTATTTCATGAAGTTCTTAAATGATGCGTATATAAACCTTGATTTTTTTAAAGAGGACGTATAGTGGCATATTTCATGACTCATAATGAAGTTTTATATATTTTATATACCTTTTTTAAGACCATAAAGTGAATGAGTGGAGAAACGAATATCACATGTAGTAATATGGTGTGGCCTCACATATACATGGTGATGTTTAATATACGGTTTGAAGAGTGATATTATATTGTGGTATATTGTGGTGGAGAGCTTTTATATGTATAATAAAGGGTGAAATTTTTGTTTTTGAAATCAGGTAATTTTATTTGATGATGCATTCTCTCTCATATTTATTATGGGAGTAGTTTTCTCTCCCAAGGAGAACTATCTTGAAGTAGTTTCGGAAAATCAGCATTCATCTCTTGTGATATAGAAGTGGTTTGGACAATAACTTGTTTTTGTTCTTCATATCGACATTGCACTTATATTTTGTGTTAGAAATAGCTATTCCATAGGTTTTGTTGGGAGTGAAGGTAATTCATTTGGGTTAACCAATAGTCTTCAATCAGAAAATGGCAAATGGCGTATTAGAATTACTAAACAATATTATATTTTCGACAATTGATGACACAATCAAAAACATAAAAACTACCCTCTTTTTTTTGCAGTTGGAGTCTCAGCTTCAGCAAGAATAATTACAGCAGTGGAGTCATCATTCTGAACCTGTTTCTATTCAGAGCATTGAAACAGACTCCCACCAGCAACAAGAATATAATGTTGCAGTTGATTCACATTCAATACCCAGTATAAGAGTAGATTTTCACGCAGAAGAAAAAATCCAACCTGCACCTCCCAAGCCCATCATTATACCTTGGGAAGAGCTTGTCCATAACAAGCACAAAATTGGTCTTGGATATGACAAGGAGTTGTCATTTCATATTCCAAACTACTCCAAGCCCATCAAATTTTAGAGTGCCAACTTTATTCATAATAGCGCACCTTCAGTTGTTCTAGATCCTACTCCTCTTCCAAAGCAGCAACAACAAATTAAAAAATGCCAACACTGTGATCGAGTTGGCCATATGAAAGATCACTGTTTCGATCTTCACCCATGCAAGAACTGTGGTCGGCACACCCATTCCTCACACATATGCTTTAGAAACAAGCCTCTTGCAAGAACAAAGATTCATCTTGGATGGATCGCTTCTTGGCAATGGGCATCAATAACCAAGAAGATGTTTAATTCGCATGTGAGAACTTGTTCTAGAAAATTGAACAAAATTGCAGTTGAGTTTTCGCCATCATCTCACCTTGTACCTGACAGGGGGGGGAAATGGTGGTCATCTACAAGCTTCGAAGTCACATCAAGCGAACCTGAGCCATAATCTCTCATTCCAGATTCAGAGTTGTAGCCAGAGACACAACAGTTCAAGCGAGCCTGAGCCACAATCTCTCATTATAGATTTAGAGTTGTAGCTAGAGACATAGAAGTGCAAGTGAGCCTGAGCCACAGCTTGTCATTCCAGATTCAAATTTGTAGCTAGAGACACAACAGTTCAAGCGAGCCTGAGCCACAACCTGTCATTCCAGATTTAGAGTTGTAGCCAGAGACACGGATGCCCATGAGCATGCCTTTGGTTGGTGGACAGCCTTAAACCATCCATGTGGGGTTGATATTATTCCTCTTCAAAGAATTCAGAGCACTTCCTTTAGCAGAAGACTTCAGCTTCTTGCCAGCTTTGGTAGAGTTCCAGGAAATGCATTAAGCATTCCAGTGTTGGTGGTTATCCTTAAACGATCACAGGTTGTAGACCTCCCTTCTTCTAGGTTGAAGGTCTCCCTCTTCAAATATGAGGGACACTTCCTCTAGCAGAAGCCCTCAGCTTCTTGCTAGATTTGGAAGAGTTCCGGGAACTGCAATAAGCGTTACGTTCTAGTGTTGGTGGTAATCCTTAAACCACCTCTTTATGCCAACATTTCAGAGAGCTGATTCAGCCTAAGTGTTTCCATGCATACTTTGTAGATTTGTATTACAACTCTCTTCTTGGACTCACACCTACCCCTTCGGATTAAGGGGGGAATGTTGGACACCTAATCCTCTATGGGTAGGTGTGGAAGGCGAACAGTCACAAATGGATTCCAAGTGACCTTGGAATGCGAAATCCAAGGGTCACACCTAATGTACTATAAAAGCACATCTATGGTTAATAGTAAACCATCTCATGCTTATCCTTCAATTCTATCTATATGTGTTTATTGTCATGTGTATTTACCATGCGTGTTTAACAGAACTGAAACACGTTTACAAAAAAAATGGAAATAAACTAGCTAGGGGGATGGTATATTATCTATAAGAAGAGATGTGGCGGCTACATGCCTCTAAAATGTCTTAAAATGAGGCTCGAAGGCCTATTTATTGTTGAAAAATAATGCAAAACCCAAAAAGTCCAAAAACCTAAACCTAGGGGATGAAGCGCCAAAATTATGGGCCTTGTTTGGGTAAATTGGTAGATTAACTTCCGAGGGACACAATTTTGGCATACGTTTTCCATTTGACATGAACAATACCTCATTAGAAATTTATATCCAAGGAATACAACTTTTCAGTGAGAAGTATTGATCAAAAACCAATTTTTCTCTGAGGTTTCCCAAAGAAGCCGTTTATGGCCTCAAAACGGCTCTCGAAGTTCATGACCCAAACAACTGATAAAAATAGTAAACTATGCTACAATTAAGGAAAATGAAAAACTGAAAGAAACAATGCTAAGGGAATAAGTGGAAAAGGCGAGTGGCCTCCAATATCCACTTGGATCATTAGGGGTTAATCTCCTTTCATTGGTATCTAATAAACTTAGGGGTTGTAGCTCCTTTAAGTTGTAGCTCGTAAATGAAGGAGTAGTTGGTTTGTTATGGTTGTACCGAGAGAACATTGTAGTAGAAGGTTTTAGCTTTCCTTTTGAAGAGATTAAATATTTTTTTTAAGGAATATGTGGGATACGTTGTGTGCCTTATGTTTATTCTTACCATGCTCATTTTAATTAATTTCTAAAGAATTAATTGATGTCCCAATATCTTGTGCAAGTAAAATAAAGTCGTAAAATTCATACAATACTTACTTACCCCCATCTGAGTATTTTCATGGTTTCTAATATGATTCCTACCCTTCATGAGGTACTATTCGTTATATTTCCACATGAACATTGCATCCCACATATATTTGTAGGGACTCCCAAGAAGGAATTTGCATAAATCGACTAATACTATATCCAATTCTACTTTATCAAAATAGTTAGGATGTATATAATTTTTTATTCTACATTGTTTTTTTACCTTAATTACCATGTCCTTATTACTCATCCCAATGGATATGGGATAGGATGATCATTAGCCTCCATTCCCGTATTTTTGACTATATCCCCTCCTATGATATCATAACATTATATTGATCTAAATAAGGAATCTATCATGGCCTTCCTAACCCGTACCTTAACATAAAAGGGTTTTTATATCTTTGCCTCTTTCTGGTGATAAAGGATTCACATATTTAGCTCTTTTTTCATTGAGGTGTAAATAATATTCTCTTCCATGCCATGGTTTATTTCCATTTTATCTATGAATATTTGGTGAGAATATTTTTTTTTCTTCCCATCCTCCATATGGTTCTTTAGGTTCATCTCTAGATGAAATTTCAATCACTTCATTGACAACTTGAAAATCTAAGTAATCATCATTAGTGATGTGCATATTTTAAAATGGTCATTATTTGACAATTAAATTAAAAAAAAAAAAAAAAAAAAAACATGGGTAAATACCCATCAAATTTAACCCTTGCATGAACTCGATAACATTAAGGAAAGCAAACAATTTCAAATTTAGAAAAAAGAAAAAAACAAAGGTTAAATGCATAACCATGAAATGTTTACGAAACGAGATCTTAAAATGTGTAAAAACCAATAATCACATCTATTGATAATACATTAATCTAAAATTAATAAACACATCAACACATTGATAACATAGTAAATATACATTAGCAGATACCACCTATGGTTGGATATGGTTAACATGGTAAACCATAGTAAAAATGAGCATCAAAGTCAACCATAGCCAACACCGATACCAACATGAAAAACAACAAAATTGTTCCCAACATGACAAAAAAAAACAATGTTGTAATGTGATGAACAATGAACCATGGTCAACCAAGTTAACCTAGGTTTACAAGGTCTACTATAAATTGATAATATATTGGTTATACATTAATCTATAAATTAACACATGTAACCTATGATTAACTATGGTCAGCATGGTTAATGTTAGAGTCAGCCTTTGCAGCCTTCCTTCAGTGATCAAACATGCTCTTACAAAGTGATTTTAAGGTGTCAAGGTCAAATTTTGTCATTTCAAAGAGTCTTAAAGCAAAATTTGGTCACTTGGCATTAGGTATAGGGGTTTCTTTTACTCCTGTCAAAGTTGTCCAAATGTCGGTCCATGTCACCATTCAGCTGAGTGTACCATCATTCAGAGGGTTTTCATCATCATGTCAAATTCCGTTGGGACATTTTACACCTTGTTCATGCTTCAGTTGTGCCTAGGTAAGGTCCATTTCCCTCTCCTAGGGTTTTGGAGGTAATTTCTCTTGGATGGTAAAATCATTAGAAAAACTTGTATCCTGATGTTCATACACCTTCCCCTATCATTAATTTACCTTATTAAACACTTCCCATCACTGAGATCCCCCAAATTCCTCATTTTTGCACAAACCCTAGTTTCTTGCCACAACTTGGCAATTTTCTAGGCTAGGCCTGTGTTTTGCCCTTTTGGACCCCTTCCCCTCACTCAATCTCTATGATTCCACTTTCCCCTGCTTCCTAACATCCCTCCCTACTTCCCAAAATTTTCCCAAGAATTTAGAAGCCCCTTATCCCCTTCATTTCACTTCATTTCGACAAAATCCCTTGTTTCACACATCAGGATAAGTTTCACTCAAATGATGTTTCAGAGCAATCAAAGATGAATTTTGGAAAACTGAGAGAGGTTTTTGTCCAAAACATGCCAAGGAAGAAAAACCTCTTTCACTTTTTACACATATCATGGTTTTAGAGAAATGTCAAAAATACCGTTGCCTCAAGAGAATTGATGCACCAGCAGGAAGTAGTGTTGGGAGATTTGATTTTTTTTAGGATAAATGAACTCCAAATTGAAAAAATTCCACTTGGGTTGGAAATTAGACTCCAAGAGCTTTCCAACGAGCTATCACACGCTCAATTTAGACACCAGGAAGGCCTCCAAAAGCTTCCTGAAAAATGCACTATGTAGCGCACTACTCACAAGAGGCGCGCTACCCATACAGGAGGTGCACTACCCATATAAGGTGCGCTACCCACTTAACCTCCTCAGCCTTTGCAAAATAACACGGGCGCTACCCATATAAGGTGCACTACCCATTGGGTAGGTGCGCTACCCATACAGAGACAGAGCTAAAATGTTTTTTGTCTTGCGCCCAGTTTCGTATCAAATCGGCTCCATCGACTTGCAAGTAGGTTTCTAAAGGTTGCTCAATAGATTTTTAGCATGATTGTGGTGTTATTAATGTTGGGAAACAAGCCTTGGTTGAAGAGAAATGTATAAACCCTACATTTATATGCAGATTTATTCCTTAAGGGTTTTGAATATATATGGACAGTCTTGTGAAGGGTTTGAAAACTTTTGTGAATGGTAGATATGCTCATGCCCTAGCACGTTGTGTACATGATCCTCACGCCCTTAGTTTATCATCTTATCACTGCTGTCATGCCCTTTCATGTTTTTACACAGTCTTATGTTGACTAGTCTATATCCTCCATCACCATAATATCACCGCTGCTGTCATCATCATTCTATTGCCACTGTCATGGCCATTTGTTTCACTATGGTCATTGTCATGTTGTTCCTATTCTCCATTTGATAAAACACAGTCCCATATTTGTTTGCTCCTTTGACAAATTTTGGCCATCATTATAAAGTTGTACCATACATTTGCATTTGGTACTCATTTTTCAAACTTACTTGTGATCAAAACAGTGATAGTTTTTATGCCATTAAAACAGAGCCATCCTCATTATGATTTTGTTCTCCTGTGATACTTGGGTACATGTGTGACATTTATTGGGTTTTGAACATACATTAAAACTTTGCCTTCACTGCACCTATATCAGCATCCATATTGCAAATATCTTGTTCAAAGCCATGTCAGAGACATATTCAGTTTATGATCAGGATTCTAACAGTGATTCCACAGCAGAGGGTAATGTGCCATAGAGGCCTCACAGAGGTGGCAAAGGTGGTAAACATCTCAGGGAGGAGCCTACTTCTTTGGCTCAATTGCAGGCATGTCCGCTTGCAATGGATTGTTTTCGGGTTCAGTCATGTTTTCGATTCTGTGAAATGATTTCACAAACCCAGCTTCATCGTGAACTAGCTCGCCTGTTTGTTCTACATTTACATGATGGTTGTGTAAATCTCTCTGGAGTAGATTTCATTCTGTCACCAATGACTATTGCTCAGGCCACTAGCATACCAAATCTAGGAGAGGAATGGAACAAACGTCAGCAGTTAGAGAAATTCCACTATGAGCCATACATCAAACCTGGGTATATGAGGCACTTGGGCAGAGTTTTTCCTTTCAGATTCCTGAGGGATGAGTTTGCACCGCTGATGAAACTCATCATTCGGTATTTCAGTTGCGAGGGCAGATTCGCGCGTCTCTTTGAGTACCATGTTCGTTTGTTGATGCACTTCACAAGGGTACGTATGATGAACATTCCGTACTTCATGTATCGCAACATAGAGAGGATGATGATTTTTGTACAGAAGAAGAGCCCAGCACAACAGCATAGAAGTATATATCATTACGCTTTGATCAAGATCATAGTGTTACATCAGTTGGCACAACAGGCTATCACTTGGGAGGATTTCATCTCCCGTGACTTTTTCACAGCGTCACAGCCGCCTCCCGAGGTAGTTCATGATGCGGGAGAGCCTTCACACCAGCCTGGCATTCCTGAGATTGAGCATATCAGCGCTCCATTGTTTGTGACATATCAGCGAGGCCACAGGGCCTTATTTGCAGCTACACGGCGAGTATTATCTCCACCCAGGGTGGAAGGGGTCTTGCCGACTTCATCAGCAGAGCGAGTATTATCTCCACATGATGTGGAAGGGGTCTTGCCTTCTTCTTCAGCACAGGTACAGATCCAGGATAGGGGCAAGAAGCCCATGCATGATGAGGGCCCATCAGGAGGTCGGGACACAGATTTCACAATCATTGATGTTGATGCGAGCTCTCCTAGCTCGAAACTGAGGGAGATCATCCAGGAGCAAAGGGCCGAGAATGACACGCTGAAAGATAAATTGCAGAAGGCTCAATGGGTGATTAATTACCTGGAGCAGCATAACAAACAGCTAGCGGATGAGCACACACTTTATGAGCTGCGTCGAATCCGTGAGGATCGACAATTGGCCCGGAAGAGACCAGGTGATATGACACCAGTTGAGCGAGAGACTGAACCCACGCATGTTAACATTAATCTGGAGAAGTTTTTGGAGAAGGCCAACAGAGAGAAAGACATGCTTCACCACATGAAAGGTCATTATTGGGCCCGCATGCATGTCTGCAAAGCGAGAATGAAGATTATGAAGAGGTTGAGCGAAGCACTAAAACGGCAGAAAAGGCCTGATCCACTCCGGATTTTTACCAAGGCTTCATTGGCTGGAAATGATACATGATGAAGGGTCTTCGCTCCGAATTTTAGCAAATTCGGAGAAATTTTTTTCGTTTTGAAATATTTTGGTCTAAAAACAGGTTTTTCAGCTATACGGGTAGCGCGTCGATGTGCTCACTATTTTTCGGGACACTTGCTGAAGGAAATCTTTGCATTTTTGGGTTTGTCATGGTAATTTATGCATCCTTAGGCATTGCCGAAGCATTTCATCAGATTCTGGATGGTCAAAAGGCTCGAACACACCATGAAAACCACCTTGCTGCCACCTTTTGCACCAGCAGGAAGTACTTCTGGGAGAATGAAGTTTTGGAGGGGCAAATGACCTCCAAATTGGGAAATTCCACTTGGGTTGGATAGAAAACATCCAGGGCTTTCCAACGAGATATCATGAGCTCAATTTTGATGCCGAGAAGTGCCTCAAAATCAGGCTGAAAGGCGCGCTACCCACACAGCTCAAGCGCGCTACCCACATAGATTTTTGGCTGAATTTTCAACTTCCAGCTCAGAATTTCGGCCAGTTGGGACCAGTTTTGCTTGTGAATGAAATTTTTGGATTTTCATGATGTAAATTGATGGTTGGCATGTAACTTTGGCTTTTTTTTACCTATTCTAGAAGATTCACTCTCAAAAAGTGAAAATCATGTAAATGAATCAGTTTCCACTCTTTTAGAGGCAAGTTTTTAGCTGCCTAGATTTTAGCTCCTTGATTAGAATTTGTTGGAACTGCGCCTAGAAGAAGGATTTCTACCCCTAGAGGTGTGGGGAGGGGTTAGGGTGATCTATATATTGTAATTTCTGAGACATTCTATAGGTTGGACTCTTGGGAAACTTTGGCACACATTGTACATATTTTTCATATTTTGGCTAAGGAAAGATCAGAGGTTTTGCAGCACCTGTTGGGATTCTTGTGGCTTTCAGTTCTTGATGGTGTTTTCTCTTAGTTTATTGTAATTTATTTCATGTTTAATGTATGCCATCCCTTCTTATGCTTCTGAAATTAAATGAATGAGTAGATGAGGTTGAATCCATTGTTTACAGTGCTTTGCCTTTGAATTCGTTTAGTTTTACATGTTTTCGCCAGTTTGGAGAGAATCCATGTTCTCCCTTGCCCTCTTCAGCTCCTTTTTGTTCTGATCCATCCACACACTCAATCAAAAAGTATCAATACTATTGCCTACCTCGCCCCAACTCGAATTTTGCAAAAATCTGGCCTTATCCCCGGACCCAAAATTGTTTTTTCCCATTTCTCCAACAAAAAACCAAAAAATCAAAATCAAACATTTCTATCTCTTTACTAGCCTAAAATCAGTATTCATTGTTCATTATAAGTCATCTCAGCCCCTTTGAAGATCCTTTGCCGAGATAGACCCGGAGAGAGCCCTCTCCTGTCCTCGTAGGGCTAGCTACGA
Organism: Pinus albicaulis; assembly: GCA_034641835.2. NCBI lineage: Eukaryota > Viridiplantae > Streptophyta > Pinopsida > Pinales > Pinaceae > Pinus > Pinus albicaulis. The sequence continues at coordinate 1,525,204,037 of CM076578.1, read as the reverse complement.
GGCCGAGCGTGGTTTGATGTAGCCTTGAGTTTTACCTTATTTCAGCCTAGGGTAGATTTGAGCGCTAACATAGTGGTGACCATACTGGGGAAGAAATTGGTTTGCTGGTTAGTGTTGTTTGATTTATAGCTACAGACGGAGCCTGAAGTCATGCCAGGTAGCTTTCGAACTGCTCTTGCTCTGCGAGTGCATAGTAGATAAATGCTGCTTCAGTCGATCTCCGGTCTAGCTTGTAATCGTAACACTTAACTTATAAATTTCCCCAGTACATGTATCGAGTTCAGATCTGATGGTTGATGGTGGACAACGATCAGACATAAGAAGGCTGAAATCATTCACCGGCGACTTCATTCACTGAACAATCCAGAAATCAATGCTTCATGGTGACTTCACTGCAGGGAGATCAGTAGCTGTGAGATTTTCAAGATGGACCGAATCACGAGAAGATACGCTCCCATGAGCCGAGATCACATTCCAGGTTTTCCGAATAAGATGCCCAAGGTAGATTGGTCAAGGAATCTGCCTACGTTTAACAATGATGGTAAGAAGGATGTTGCTTTACATCTGGTTAGATTTCACATGCATATTCGCAAGTTGAAGGTGGATTTTCCTGAAGATTGCTTGATGAAGATATTCCTGACCACTCTGGAAGGTGAAGCTCAGTCATGGTATGAAAATTTGCCGCTGGCCTGTATTTACTGTTTAAAGGATTTTCATGCCCTGTTCATTGAAAGATATCAAGCATCTTATCCATCATTAAATTTAGTTCATGACTGTTGCAAATATGCTTCTAATTTTATTGAAAGCCTTGAGAAATATTATGAAGATGATAATTTCATGGATGATGAGATCATGGAAGCCCTGTATGAAAATCCATTTCAGCAGCATAAAGACGATCATGAAAATTTGCAGCAGGATCAAGATTTTAGTGTGGTGGAAGATGAAGGAATTTTGCATTTTGACAGTCAACAGGAATTACATGAAATGGATCAGCAGTATGAGGAGAATCAGTACACTCCTTCACTTGAAATCAATGAAGACAATCACTGTTTGAGCAAAAGAAAACAAAAGGTATTATCTCCTCTATCTGAAGATGAGATAGATCAGCTATTGAAAGGTCATGTTCCAGCTCAAGTTAACGCAGATCTGCAGTGTGCACATGGTCAAGAAGGTAATGGTGGAACTTCTTCCTTTTCTGAAATGGATGACAAGCCCCAGAAGAAATTTCCTTTTTATAGATCAGCAGGTTGAAGATGTCTATATGGCTGAAAGTGATGAAAGAGAAGAGTCTGTTTCAGATCTGCCCACAGAAGAAGACAACATGCAGATTGCAGAATGTGATAACATCATTTCAGCTACTTCAGTTTCAGACTTAGATCGTGATGACCAAGAATATCTTGTGCATAATTCTACTGTTGAAATCATCTGGGATGCAGAAGACACAGTAATGGATCCAAATGTTCGCAGTCATACTGTCAGTCCATCATTAGAACACAGCCTTCATGAAGAGGTAATTCAGTCAGTTCATGAACAACAAGATGAGATCTTCATTCAAGTAAGTGAAACAATTCCTTTGGATGAATCATTGGTAGATGATAGAGATATCATGTTGGAGCATCAGGAATCAGCTGAAGTTTCTTTTCTTATGCTTGATGAATGTAATGAGGAACATGATAATCTGGCTGTCATGTCATATGAAGATGACCTACAATACATTCAGACTGTAGAAGATCAGAACATTCAAGATTTCCATTCAGATTCTTCTTCATATATTTCATGTCTTGAAATGTTTTTCAAGGAGAGCTGCCCATCTATTTATTCAGAATGTTTTGAAGCCCAGGAACATATTTTTACTGAAGTACATGATAAAGACAGATCAGAAGCAGAACAGAAAGACACCTTGTTTCTTCAGCAGGAGGTAAATCTTCATGTTTTTCAGGATTCAATGGCAGATTTGTTACAGTCAGCAGTGAAAGTGATTATTGCAGTGTTCAATGATGAAGGAGATCATGGTCAGCTATGTTTTTGGATGCCTAGTTATCAGTTTGTATTGTTGACTAGGAGATATGATCGGGAGAATCAATCAAGAAGGCATCTGCTTGATTGGTTACATTGGCATTATGATATAGTTTGATGGTATATGGTCTTCTAAGAAACGCACGCGGTTATGTACTGCCAGCAAGCTTTAATTTTAAGTTCAAGTCTTAAGTTAGTTTGCCAGATTCAAGTTTTTCCAAGTCATTTCAGTTTGCATCGAGTTAGTTTGAGTCAAATTTCCAGTCAATAAATTAGTTGTATGGATTTCTTGCAATAATGGATTCCATTGCCCAATGGATAAGGCACTGGTCTGCTCTCCCAAAGATCTGCCGTTCTTGGCACCTCCAAGGAGCTACCATCCCCATTGGAGCCAATGTTAGAGTCAGCCTTTGCAGCCTTTCTTTAGTGATCAAAAATGCTCTTACAAAGTGATTTTAAGGTGTCAAGGTCAAATTTTGTCATTTCAAAGAGTCTTAAAGCAAAATTTGGTCACTTGGCATTAGGTATAGGGGTTGCTTTTACTCCTGTCAAAGTTGTCCAAATGTCGGTCCATGTCACCATTCAGCTGAGTGTACCATCATTCAGAGGGTTTTCATCATCATGTCAAATTCCGTTGGGACATTTTACACCTTGTTCATGCTTCAGTTGTGCCTAGGTAAGGTCCATTTCCCTCTCCTAGGGTTTTGGAGGTAATTTCTCTTGGATGGTCAAATCATTAGAAAAACTTGTATCCTGGTGTTCATACACCTTACCCTATCATTAATTTACCTTATTAAACACTTCCCATCACTGAGATCCCTCAAATTCCTCATTTTTGCACAAACCCTAGTTTCTTGCCACAACTTGGCAATTTTCTAGGCTAGGCCTGTGTTTTGCCCTTTTGGACCCCTTCCCCTCACTCAATCTCTATGATTCCACTTTCCCCTGCTTCCTAACATCCCTCCCTACTTCCCAAAATTTTCCCAAGAATTTAGAAGCCCCTTATCCCCTTCATTTCACTTCATTTCGACAAAATCCCTTGTTTCACACATCAGGATAAGTTTCACTCAAATGATGTTTCAGAGCAATCAAAGATGAATTTTGGAAAACTGAGAGAGGTTTTTGTCCAAAACATGCCAAGGAAGAAAAACCTCTTTCACTTTTTACACATATCATGGTTTTAGAGAAATGTCAAAAATACCGTTGCCTCAAGAGAATTGATGCACCAGCAGGAAGTAGTGTTGGGAGATTTGATTTTTTTTAGGATAAATGAACTCCAAATTGAAAAAATTCCACTTGGGTTGGAAATTAGACTCCAAGAGCTTTCCAACGAGCTATCACACGCTCAATTTAGACACCAGGAAGGCCTCCAAAAGCTTCCTGAAAAATGCACTATGTAGCGCACTACTCACAAGAGGCGCGCTACCCATACAGGAGGTGCACTACCCATATAAGGTGCGCTACCCACTTAACCTCCTCAGCCTTTGCAAAATAACACGGGCGCTACCCATATAAGGTGCACTACCCATTGGGTAGGTGCGCTACCCATACAGAGACAGAGCTAAAATGTTTTTTGTCTTGCGCCCAGTTTCGTATCAAATCGGCTCCATCGACTTGCAAGTAGGTTTCTAAAGGTTGCTCAATAGATTTTTAGCATGATTGTGGTGTTATTAATGTTGGGAAACAAGCCTTGGTTGAAGAGAAATGTATAAACCCTACATTTATATGCAGATTTATTCCTTAAGGGTTTTGAATATATATGGACAATCTTTTGAAGGGTTTGAAAACTTTTGTGAATGGTAGATATGCTCATGCCCTAGCACGTTGTGTACATGATCCTCACGCCCTTAGTTTATCATCTTATCACTGCTGTCATGCCCTTTCATGTTTTTACACAGTCTTATGTTGACTAGTCTATATCCTCCATCACCATAATATCACCGCTGCTGTCATCATCATTCTATTGCCACTGTCATGGCCATTTGTTTCACTATGGTCATTGTCATGTTGTTCCTATTCTCCATTTGATAAAACACAGTCCCATACTTGTTTGCTCCTTCGACAAATTTTGGCCATCATTATAAAGTTGTACCATACATTTGCATTTGGTACTCATTTGTCAAACTTACTTGTGATCAAAACAGTGATAGTTTTTATGCCATTAAAACAGAGCCATCCTCATTATGATTTTGTTTTCCTGTGATACTTGGGTACATGGGTGACATTTATTGGGTTTTGAACATACATTAAAACTTTGCCTTCACTGCACCTATATCAGCATCCATATTGCAAGTATCTTGTTCAAAGACATGTCAGAGACAGATACAGTTTATGAGCATGAGTCTGACAGTGATTCCACAGCAGAGGGTAATGTGCCACGGAGGCCTCACAGAGGTGGCAAGGGTGGTAAACATCTCATGGAGGAGCCTACTTCTTTGGCTCAATTGCAGGCATGTCCGCTTGCAATGGATTGTTTTCGAGTTCAATCATGTTTTCGATTCTGTGAAATGATTTCACAAACCCAGCTTCATCGTGAACTAGCTCGTCTGTTTGTTCTACATTTACATGATGGTCGTGTAAATCTCGCTGGAGTAGATTTCATTTTGTCACCAATGACTATTGCTCAAGCCACTGGCATACCAAATTTAGGAGAGGAATGGAACAAACGTCAGCAGTTAGAGAAATTCCACTATGAGCCATACATCAAACCTGGGTATATGAGGCACTTGGGCAGATTTTTTCCTTTCAGATTCCTGAAGGATGAGTTTGCACCACTGCTGAAACTCATCATTTGGTATTTCAGTTGCAAGGGCAGATTCTCGCGTCTCTTTGCGTACCATGTCCGTTTGTTGATGCACTTCACGAGGGTATGTATGATGAACATTCCGTACTTCATGTATCGCAACATAGAGAGGATGATGATTTTTGTACAGAAGAAGAGCCCAGCACAGCAGCATAGAAGTATATATCATTACGCTTTGATCAAGATCATAGTGTTACATCAGTTGGCGCAGCAGGGCATCACTTGGGAGGATTTCATCTCTCGTGACTTTTTCACAGTGTCACAGCCGCCTCCCGAGGTAGTTCATGATGCGGGAGAGCCTTCACACCAGCCTGGCATTCCCGAGATTGAGCATATCAGCGCTCCATTGTTTGTGACATATCAGCGAGGCCACAGGGCCTTATTTGCAGCTACACGGCGAGTATTATCTCCACCCAGGGTGGAAGGGGTCTTGCCGACTTCATCAGCAGAGCGAGTATTATCTCCACATGATGTGGAAGGGGTCTCGCCTTCTTCTTCAGGACAGGTACAGATCCAGGACAGGGGTAAGAAGCCCATGCATGATGAGGGCCCATCAGGAGGCCGGGACACAGATTTCACAATCATTGATGTTGATGCGAGCTCTCCTAGCTCGAAACTGAGGGAGATCATCCAGGAGCAAAGGGCCGAGAATGACACGCTGAAAGATAAATTGCAGAAGGCTCAGTGGGTGATTAATTACCTGGAGCAGTGTAACAAATAGCTAGAGGATGAGCACACACTTTATGAGCTGCGTCGAATCTGTGAGGATCGACAATTGGCCTGGAAGAGACCAGGTGATATGACACCAGTTGAGCGAGAGACTGAACTCACGCATGTTAAAATTCATCTGGAGAAGTTGTTGGAGAAGGCCAACAGAGAGAAAGACATGCTTCGCCACATGAAAGGTCATTATTGGGCCCGCATGCATGTCTGCAAAGCGAGAATGAAGATTCTGAAGAGGAGGTTGAGCGAAGCACTAAAACGGCGGAAAAGGCCTGATCCACTCCGTATTTTGGCCGAGGCTTCGTTGGCTGGGCATGATACATGATGAAGGGTCTTCGCTCTGAATTTGAGAAAATTCGGAGAAATTTTTGTCGTTTTGAAATATTTTTGTCTAAAAACAGTTTTTTCAGCTATACGGGTAGCGCGTCGATGTGCTCACTTCTTTTCGGGACACTTGCTAAAGGAAATATTTGCATTTTTGGGTTTTTCATGGTAATTTATGCATCCTCAGGAATTTCTGAAGCATTTCATCAGATTCTGGATGGTCAAAAGGCTCAAAAACACCATGAAAACCACCTTGCTGCCACCTTTTGCACCAGCAGGAAGTACTTCTGGGAGAATGAAGTTTTGGAGGGGAAAATGACCTCCAAATTGGGAACTTCCACTTGGGTTGGATAGAAAACATCCAGGGCTTTCCAACGCGCTATCATGAGCTCAATTTGGATTCCGGGAAGTGCCTCAAAATCAGGCTGAAAGGCGCGCTACCCACATAGATTTTTCGCTGAATTTTCAACTTCCAGCTCAGAATTTCGGCCAGTTGGGACCAGTTTTGCTTGTGGATGAAATTTTTGGATTTTAATGATGTAAATTGATGGTTGGCATGTCAATTTGGCTTTTTTTTACCTATTCTAGAAGATTCACTCTCAAAAAAGTGAAAATCATGTAAATGAATCAGTTTCCACTCTTTTAGAGGCAAGTTGTAGCTGCTTAGATTTTAGCTCCTTGATTAGAATTTGTTGGAACTGCTCCTAGAAGAAGGATTTCGACCCCTAGAGGTGTGGGGAGGGGTTAGAGTGATCTATATATTGTAATTTCTGAGACATTCTACAGGTTGGACTCTTGGGAAACTTTGGCACACATTGTACATATTTTTCATATTTTGGCTAAGGAAAGATCAGAGGTTTTGCGGCACCTGTTGGGATTCTTGTGGCTCTCAGTTCTTAATGGTGTTTTCTCTCAGTTTACTGTAATTTATTTCATGTTTAATGTATTCCATCCCTTCTTATGCTTCTGAAATTTAATTAATGAGTAGATGAGGTTGAATCCATTGTTTACAATGCTTTGCCTTTGAATTCATTTAATTTTACATGTTTTCGCCTGTTTGAAAAGGATCCATGTTCATCCTTGCCCTTTTCAGCTCCTTTTCGTTCTAATCCATCCATATATCCAATCAAAAGCATTAAGAATATTTCCTACCTCGCCCCAACTCGAAATCTGCAAAGATCTGACCTTATCCCCGGACCCAAAATTGTTTTTTCCCATTTCTCCAACGAAAACCCAAAAATCAAAATCAAACATTCCTATCTCTTTACTAGCCTAAAATCTGTATTCATTGTTCATTATAAGTCATCTCAGCCCCTCTGAAAACATTTGCCGAGATAGACCCGGAGAGAGCCCTCTCCTGTCCTCGTAGGGCTAGCTACGAGGCTGAGCGTGGTTTGATGTAGCCTTGAGTTTTACCTTATTTCAGCCTAAGGTAGATTTGAGCGCTAACAGTTAACATTGTCAACCATAGGTAACATGAGCATCAAAGTCAACCATGGTCAATATGTGTGCCACGACAAGCCATAGTCACCATGGGCATTAATTTTAATATTGTTCCTAACATCACAAACAATAAAAAACATTGCAATGTGGTTAACAATAAACAACTTCCCAATGTGAAAAACAAAAAACAAAGTTGTAATGTGACAAAAAAGAAACAGTGTCACAATTGGATAAAACAATGACGTCACAATGTGATGAACAAGAAATAATGTTTTGATTTGGTATATAAGAAATGATATCACAACGCAATGAACAAAAAAAAAAATATAGTCGACAATAGTCAAGTAGGTTGACCTAGTTCTACTAGCTTTTCCATGGTTTACGAGGTTAACCATGGTTTACTAGGTTAACTTAGGTCGACCTAATTTTACATAGGTTTAGTAGCTTTACCTAGGTTTAATAGTTTTACTGGGTTTATAAAGGTTTACAGTGTTTACTAGGTTGACCTATGTTTATTAGGTTGGCCTACATTCAATAGGTTTACTAGATTTACTAAGTTAACTTAAGTTTACTAACTTAACCATGGTTTACTAATTTGATCTAAGTTTCTATGTTTTCCAAGTAGACAGGTTTACCACATTAACCTAGGCTGACATATGTTTCATATTTTTACTAGGTTTAATATGTTTAATAGGTTTATTACGTTGACGTATAGTTATGTTGAAAGTATTGGAAATCTGCCAACAAAGGGGGTCTCCCTTGTATGAACACCAAACTAGACCTCACACTGTTTGGAGTAGGAGCCCCAACTGGGAAATAAGGTCGGTTTCCATTACTCTTGGGTATTTTCCTTGGTTACAAGTATTAACGTAAGAGATTATGCAAACAATATTTGAAACAAGCAAGTTAACATTGTGAGGCATACAATTGCAATGTATATAAGGTAATTTCATGCCAAGGTGATGCAGGACCATCGAACCACCTTTAATTAAAATTGAAATTCAAAGTTTCGGAAGGAGAAACGTGAACAATGATTTGAAAAGGGAGTTGATTTCCATGAAATATAGCTAAAATGATGGAATCGATGCATCTAGAAGATACGATTACTTTTTAAAATCTGCCATGTAATTAAAATACAGTGATCTCAGGGATTAGTTAAACGATTGTGGGAGGGAACTGTGGATATTAGATGATCCACTCATTTTGAAATTTCTTTATAATGTGTTACACTAAAAAATGTCACCCTAAAATTCTGCTGACTGTATGAGCTCATTGACACTCATACTTACCTCCTCTGAAAGTCTTACAACCTTGGTTCCTCATTCCAAGCCCTGAAACATGGAGAAAAAAACCCTAAAAAGCTCAAAAACTTTGGGTACGCAGGTAATATTAAGCCTACCTGCGTTCCTGGCTAGGGTACACAGGTAATGTGAAGAGGAAATGCGTTCTAGAACGCATTTTTCCAGTGTTATGCCTGCGAAACCCCTGTAAGATAAAAAACGCGCGAAATTAAACTGAAAAAGTTGAATTTTGGTCAATTCTAGAAGGTTCTAGATGAGATTTTTTGGGGATGAGTACGCTTTAGTAAGGTGCATGTATCCCACACCTTAAGGAACTAATCCCTTGATGTGAGGAGCCTATCCCTTTGAATGAGGATTCTATCCCTTTAAAGGTGGAAACCTAACCTCCTCATCTGCTCTATAAAAGGAGGCATTGGGTAGCCTCAAAAGGTTAAGTTAAGTTTTTGGAGATTGAGATTCTGGAGATGGAGAATTAGAATATTTGAGTTGAAGTGCTGTTAAGATTTAGACTTCTTTCTGCTGAGCTTTTGAGAGGAAAGATCACATACCTCTTTGTGCTCCTGAAGGAAGAGTGCAAAACTTATCAAAGTAGAGGAGACTCCTGCTTCGGACCCCGGGAAGGCCTTTCGAACATCAAGGCTAAGGTTGTAAGGTTCTTCTGTATATTTTAAGATTAATACAATCAAGTTTTTTTTTTCTCAATAAATTGTCGTTCGATTGTTTATTTCAATAAGCTGTCGTTTGATCGTTTATTTCATAGATTCCTTGATCACTATGATAGGTATGTTTTATAATTATTTTTTATACAGGTGCTACTGATATTTTCTTGTTTGTGATTGCAGATCGACAAAAGAACTCTTGTTGCGACGGAAGGATTCTTGATGCGACAGAAGCTTTACGACTGCAAATAAGCATTTGGATCTAAGGCAGGATCGACACCTTCATAGCATTTAATTTCAAAACGAATATATTTAGAGAAAGACAAACTTAGTTGTTCGTTTGTTGCTAGATTGTATTCTGACACTAGGGAGATCGGTCTTGTCCGCAAGAACGATTTATCCGGCCAACAAATTGGCGACTCCACTAGGGAAAGAAGTTGTTGTTTTTGGTTCTCTTTTATTTTGATTTGAGGAAAAGTTTTTCCTGGTTTTTTATTGATGGATATCTGCCTGGGTAGCTTAGTTTTTCTCTGTTTTTGAAATTTTTTAAATCTTTTACGTTTTTCTTGAACTTTTCTGGGGACCGCACTTTGTTCTTTTGCACAAGTGCGGGCAGTTTCGCACTTTCCTTAAGTAAACAGTGCGGGACCGCACCTGTTACTTCTAGGAGCCTGCGGACCCTGTTAAAATTTTTGAAAAAATTTAGATTTATTTTTCCAGTTTAGTTTAGATTTGATTTAGGATTCTTAGCATCTACCCAGATCTGTATTTTTCTGTCAAAAATCCTTGTTTCTGAATTTCTTTCAGCAATTCTTCATCTCATCAATCTCCGTTAATTGGGTGTTTTGAGTCTCTTTTTTAATAAATTCTTAATTTGATTTCCTTTGGTCATTACTTGGAGGTTTGTCTCAGTCTTTTCACAATTTTGCATCTTTTTGCTTTAATTTTGCATCTTTTGGGGGGGCTAAATTGTGTATGAGTGTTAATCGCCTTTGAGTGTTTTTTGATCTTTGGAACTCTCACCTGATTTTCTTGACTTCCACTTGATTGGTTCTTAGATTACATTAGAATCATCTTGTGTTTGAGAATTCTCTTGCATAGATCACATTTGCATAATTAGAATTCTCATTTTCATAATATGAATGAAAAATGTGCATAGATTACATTTGCATACTTTTCAAGTGAATTGTGCATAGATTACAACTGCATAGTTTACATTCTGAAAAATCAATCGTAGATTTAGATTAGTTTTCTTTGATTTGAATTTAGATGTTTTTATGCTTGTTTTAAAAACACAAAAATATAAAAATTGTTTTGGGATTGATTTGCATTAGTTTTTCTTGATGAAATTAGTGCATTAGAGAATTTGTTATATTTTCTCTTAGTTATCAATCTTTGCATTGTTGGAAGTGTATGGAAACTCTTTCCTTAATTTAGTTAGGATTCATCGAATTGAAAAGATTACATTATCATATTCGATTGCATTCAGTTTTGGTTCGGGTCATAACACCATTGGTTTCATATCCATTTACCCTTTTGAGTAATAACAGCCTACATAACACAACGCTTAATTAAAATTAATCTAGTAATTTTTACATTTTTAGGGCTCTTTCCACCAACATAGCTTAGGCTAGTGTCTTGGAGTAGGGAGTAATTAACTCTCCAAGGTAGTAAAACAAACAAGTAGACAAATATTGAGGTAGGAAATAAATCCAATTGTAATTAGTACAATCTGGGAAGCTTCTCTTAAAGAAGTCAATCATGAGATCATGTCCGAACCTTTGAAACAATCAATTCTGTTTCATTGGGAAATATAGAAGATTTTGCGCGCATTACAAACGGTAAACCTCGGATTAACCATTGTCGAGGAGCCTGGGGTCACTTGTCGGTAAACCTCGGATTGACCATGTCGAGGAACCTTCAAGGAGATTGAGCTTTGTTACTCTGCCCTTACGCGTGGAATCGGATTGTAGACTGTTCCCCCAGTTGTATTTGTTACTATTGGTAACCTTAGTGTCCAAAAACTTAAGATTACTTCCTAAGGTGACGGTGAAGGAAAGATCTCACTGTACCTAGAGCAGACGTCGACTAGACTCACTTGGACTCTCTGGGGGGTTCTCTTCACTCGAGATGGTTTTGTGAAGAAACTTGTGCTAGTCTGTTTCATTAAGCAGGTTGTCGAGGTAACTGTTCCAACCGCCCTTTCTGTATTAAATTCTACGATGTTGGATTTCATCACGAACTAGTGTTTTTAGTACGGGAAGTTACTATTTGTGTGTTGTTTGACTCCTAGATTTGATAGCACGTGTTAATTTGTTTGTTTTTACTTTTAGAGACCATAGGTGTGAATTGTGAATTTTAATTGTTAGGTGTAAATTGTGCATTGTTAATTTTAGTTTTAAATTGTTAATAAAATTCACTGAAGTTGAATATAATGGCAACTGTTCCGGAATTTACCAACCAAGGAACCCCTCTTAACGAGAATCCTAGTACTTTTCCTTGCTTTGGAAATGTTGGTCCTCCTTATATGGCTACATTGTCATTACTTGGAATTACAATAGGTTTACCTATATGGTTATTTTCAACTTCGTTGGCCCCGAATACTCCAATTGTTCCACCTCAACCGGATGCTTCATTTCAACAGATTTCACCATCTCAACATCACCAACCTTCTGTTGACCCTTTACCTTCTTCGCCTAATATTTCTTCCTCCATTTCTTCCTCTTCACTTGGTAAAAGCCTTGACGCTAGTAACCAGGTGGCTAAGAAGAAGAAGAAAGGGAAGAAGAAGAAGAAGAAGAAGCAAGATAAGAAATAAGTCAACCAACCAACCATGGCTGTAAGTGTTAGTTGTGTTGAGGAAACCTCCAACATGCATCGTAAACCCAAATACCCTTGCAGGCTTTGTAAGGGTGACCACTTCCTTATCAATTGTCCCGGTATTCCAAAGGTCTTGGAAGTATGGTCAGAAAAATCTCATCAACTTTCCATTGATCCATCAACCAGTGATAGTCAGGTTCCTGGGAAAAGGGTAAAGTTAGGTTTCCTTGTAAGTTATGCAAAGCGAGTCATCAAACTCACATTTTCCCTCACATGGATGAAGCCTCAAAATTATTGGAAAACCTTACTGTTCCATAGCAAGAATTTCCAACTGGTTACCGTAAAATTTCTCCCAACCTATCGTCAATTGACGGAGTGATTGATCTAATTTCAAGTACAGTCGATCCCACTCTTCTATTGGAGAGTGAAACTCATATCACTCAGGTTGATGATCCATTAGTTGATCAAGTGGTCGATTCGATTTCACATTCGGTCGATCCCATTCTCCCTGTAGAGAATGAACTTCATACTGCTCAGGTTCTTCTTGTTACATCAGATTCTTCTACGCCGGGGGGCATTTCACCTGTTTCTACAGAACCCCCTCCAAGTACTAAGGTCTTTTCCTTTGATTGGAATAGACTGACAGAACCTCGTCTTACTTCCTCCATCCCTTTCCAAATCATTGTGAAGTTTGGTGGTAGGGACATACACCGCACTCATGTAGATGAAGGTGCTTCTGTTAGTATTTTATCCTCAACTGCTTGGAAAGCTTTGGGTTCCCCTAAGCTTGTGCCTATTACGCAGAATCTGAAAGCTTTTAATAGAACCATTAGTGAACCTTTAGGGATCCTTCCTAATTTTTCTATTACTTTGGAAGGTAAAACTGTCTGTATTGATCTTATGGTAGTTCGATGTCCCTTGGATTTCAATTTACTCCTTGGGCGAGACTATGTTTATGCAATGAAAGCTGTCGTATTGACACTCTTTCGAGTGATGTCTTTCCCTCACAATGGAAATATTGTGACTGTAGACCAACTTTCATTCCCTAGTCTTGTTTCGACTACCAATAATATGACATCCCTAAATTTTCTTGATTCTAAAGTGGTATCTACCCTGCCACGGGTTAATTATGTGGCAACTAGTCCCATGTTTTCAATTACCGATGAAAGTGAGCCTCTCACTATTTGCTCGTCTTCCTTTGACTTAGATCCGGTAATTGACATGGAAAAATCTATGGGATTATTTGAACATGATGTTCTTCTCCCTTTTGAGTCCTTTGACATGTGTTCCTTCCATAGAACTATTATTCCATCTGACGAAGACCTCTTGGAAGCCATGATTGAGGATAGTTCCTTGTACTGTGTCAACCTCATTAAAAAATGAATCAGTGAGTCCGAGGACAGTTCCTTTTACTATGTCAACCTCGTTAAAAAAATGAATCAGTGAGTTTGAGGAAAGTTCCTTTTACTGTGTCAACCTCGTTAAAAAATGAATCAGTGAGGGTGAGGATAGTACCTTTTACTGTGTCAACCTCGTTAAAAAATGAATCAGTGGCTGACGAGGATAGTTCCTTTTACTGTGTCAACCTCGTTAAAAAATGAATCAGTTGGTCTGAGGAAAGTTCCTTTTACAGTGTCAACCTCGTTAAAAGATGAATCAGTTGGCCGAGGATAGTTTTTGTTACTGTGTCAACCTCTTTAAAAAAAAAATGAAACATGTCTTTGAGGACAGTTCCTTTTACTGTGTCAACCTCATTAAAAAATGAATCAGTGAGTGTGAGGAGAGTTCCTTTTACTGTGTCAACCTCGTTAAAAAATGAATCAGTGAGTATGAGGATAGTTCCTTTTACTGTGCCAACCTCGTTAAAAAATGAAACATGTAAGCGAGGATAGTTCCTGTTACTGAATCAACCTCATTAAAAAATGAATCAGGTAAGAGGAAAGTTCCTGTTACTGAGTCAACCTCGTTAAAAAATGAATTAGGTATGAGGATAGTTCCTGTTACTGTGTCAACCTCTTTAAAAAATGAAACATGTCTATGAGGATAGTTCCTGTTACTGTGTCAACCTCGTTAAAAAATGAATCAGGCGGCGATGAGGACAGTTCTTTTCCTGTGTCAACCTCATTAAAAAATGAATCAGTAGGTAGATTGTAGAGAGTAGATTGGTAGATTAGAATAAATAGTTTCTGAGGATGGTTCTTTTCCTGTGTCAACCTTGTTAAAAAATGAATCAGTTGGTCAGAGGATAGTTCCTTTTACTGAGTCAACCACATTAAAAAATGAATTAGGTATGAGGACAGTTCTTTTCCTGTGTCAACCTCATTAAAAAATGAATCAGTAGGTTATGTAGGTAGATTAGAAATAAGTAGTTTCTGAGGATAGTTCCTTTTACTGTGTCAACCTCGTTAAAAATGAAACACGTTGCCATGAGCATAGTTCTTTTCTTGTGTCGAGCTCGTTAAAAAATGAAACAAATCCTCCCCTAATTGAGTCGAGTCTTTGAATAGACCTCATAAATGTTAAGTAATATATTTAGGTTAGTTTTTAGGTCGGGTCTTTCATATGATCTCGTAAATGAACCTTCATTCCATCCAGCTATTAATTACCAGCAGTGTACTTAGTTGAATGAAATGAAGCTGGGGGGGCATGCACTCTAGCAGTTACGCTTATGGGGCATCAAGCACAGTTTTCTCTTTGTTTCAAGCTTTTGTAAAAATGAAACCACTCTGAAGCATAGTTTTTCTCTGTTTCAGGCTTTTGTAAAAATGAAACCTATCTTGAGTCAATTTCGGTTATTTTCGAGACTCGTTAAACTCATGAAAATCCTGAGATTATTTTGCTATCTTTCATTCTCGTAGAACACATGAAAATGCCGAGTTCTTTCTGTCTTTTCCTGCTCGTTAATTAAATTGAAATTCGGCCACAGGAGTACATTTTTATCCCTTTTTCGAACTCGTTAAAACTTACGAAAAAGTGAAAACCATGAGTACATTTTTATCCCTTTTTCGAACTCGTTAAAACTTACCGAAAAAGAGAAACTTTGGAGTCCTCTTTTAAGCCCTTTTCAGACTCTCTAAATATGAAAAGATTGCCGAGTACTTGATTATTCGAACTCGTTAAAGTAAATGAATGATCGTCCCTTCAGTATAAGTTTACCCCTTTTACGGACTGAAATGGACTATTTACGAAAAAGGTATATGTTGACTAATTACAGTCAATAGAGTTCTCTCCCGCATTATTTTATCCTTTTTCGGGCTCGAGAGACTAAATTTACGAAAAAGTACACCCATGGAGTTTTCTTAAGTTTTTTCTTCTGACTCCCTAAAATTGAAAAACACCGAGTTTCTCCTATACCGGACTCGTTAAAATTTAACAGTAAAGGACCTGTTTAATTTTCAACAGGAACGAACCACTCCTTCTTAGGGTTCGAATTTTAAACTAAGTTGGACTCATCCGAAGGATGAGCTTATAAACAAGCAAATTTTATCCTCCTCAAGCTTGTCAAAAATAAAGAGGTACTTGCCAGAAATGGTGGGGGAAAAGAGAGAAAAACGAACCTGTTTGTTACATCTTGATTATTCAGAAAACCGTTAACCACTCTTGAACACGACGCTTTTTGTCCACCTGGGTTGGGAAATCCTTTGCCTAACAGTTAATCAAACCATATTGAAAGTCTTCAGCCGATTTCTGGGTATTAGCTTTGGGTCAATTGTCACCAAGCCATCTGCAGTGTCGTTATGTGTTCAAGAAGACAGTTCAAACAAACCATTCATCTGCAAAATATTTGTCTTCCATTTTGACCATCCCTGAGTCAGTCCTTGCCAATATATTTCTTCAAAACTTGATCTATGATTTCATGTTGTGGGCTTGCCTATGACGGATCACTTTCTATCGACGACAGCTCATTATCTAGGAATTTGATCCAGAAATCGTCAGTACCTTGAAATCTGCATGCCTCAATGGCAGGTTTCTCACCTTCGACGACAGGTTGCATCATTGACCTTCGATCGAATGATTCCGTGACATGTTCGACTTCGGCTCATTCATTCACATTTCATGGATTGTACTGAGTACTTTGAGAGCCATTGACATTACTGGTGGTTTCTCTCACACTTGTTAACAGTTCACATCATTGATTGGTAATCAAGTGGTTTCTACCATGTTCGACTTCAACACATTTATTCACATGGATAGAATCGTACTAGTTCAAGTTGCGGAAATCAAGACCCTGGATCTAGTTTCTACATCCGTAATCGGCGTAGGAATTTTATTATTATACAGTAGACTATTTATTACAGATGGTTGTGCCCATGCTGTGTCTACATTATTGATGTAATATTAAAATCATTCCTGTATCAGAACGATTTGAGTTAGTTTCTAGTTAGTTTTAATCTAAGTATGGGAATGCTTACCTCAGTGATGACATATATATGTATATATATTGCATTGAATGTTTTTACAGGTTCCGACTGGGGTGTCCACAGGATGATCTTTGAAATGATAAAGTACTGCACTCTTCATATAAGGGACAGATTTATCTTCATATATTTCGACTTCGTACTAGGGGCAACTGTTATACTAAAAAATGTCACCTTAACATTCCCCGCCGATCGTATGATGTCACCATATACTTACCGCAAGTCTTACAACCTTGGTTCCTCATTCCCAGGAAAGGAAGCCCCGAAACACAGAAAAAAAAACCCTAAAAAAGCTCAAAACTTTAGGCATCAGCAGTAATATTAAGCCTACCTACGTTCCTTGCTAGGTACTTGCAATGAAGAGAAACTGCGTTCTAGAATGCATTTTTCCAGTGTAATGCCTGCGGTACCCCTGTAAAGTCAAAAAAGCGCGAAATTAAACCGAAAAAGTTGAATTTTGGTCAATTCTAGAAGGTTCTGGATGAGATTTTTTGGGGATGAGTACGCTTTAGTAAGGTGCATGTATCCCACACCTTAAGGAACTAATCCCTTGATGTGAGGAGCCTATCCCTTTGAAGGAGGGTTCTATCCCTTTAAAGGTGGAATCTTAACCTCCTCATCTGCTCTATAAAAGGAGGCATTGGGTAGCCTCAAAGGGTTAAGTTAAGTGAAGTTAAGAAGATTTTGGAGATTGAGATATTGGAGATTGAGAATTGGAATTCAAGCTTTATGTGTGATTGAGCTGAAGTGTTGTTGAGATTTAGACTTCTTTCTGCTGAGCTTTTGAGAGGAAAGATCACATACCTCTTTGTGCTCCTGGAGGAAGAGTGCAAGACTTATCAAAGTAGAGGAGACTCCTGCTTCGGACCACGGGAATGCCTTTCGAACATCAAGGCTAAGGTTGTAAGGTTCTTCTATATATTTTAAGATTAATACAATCAAGTTTTGTTTTTCTCAATAAATTGTCGTTCGATTGTTTATTTCAATAAGCTATCGTTTGATCATTTATTTCATAGATTCCTTGATCACTATGATAGGTATGTTTTATAATTATTTGTTATACAGGTGCTACTGATATTTTCTTGTTTGTGATTGCAGATCGACAAAAGAACTCTTGTTGCGACGGAAGGATTCTTGATGCGACGGAAGCTTTACGACTGCAAATAAGCATTTGGATCTAAGGTAGGATCGACACCTTCATAGCATTTAATTGCAAAACGAATATATTTAGAGAAAGACAAAATTAGTTGTTCGTTTGTTGCTAGATTGTCTTCTGACACTAGGGAGATCGGTCTTGTCCGCAAGAACGATTTATCGAGCCAACATAATGTGAAGTCTGTGTTGTATGAGGAAGGAGCACAATGTAGCCTCAGAGCGAAATTGTGATTCAGGCTTTAGTGGTTGTAGCCTGTAATTCGGGCTCGATGAAATAATGAAATTCATGTATATCTAGGAATAATCTGGATTTTGTACTATCTGTGTGTTTACTTAATTTAATTCTTGTTAAATTATAGGTTGTATGAATACGAATAGTGAAAAAAGTTCCTATGAACTTCATTGTAGATCAAAGTAATGTAGAACATGGATTTAGTGAAGACACGATTCCATCAGCATGTATCAATATGCGCAAGGAATGGACGGTCATGATCAAGTCACATAAATGACAGCGAGAGAATGAGTGGACCAGATTACATCGCATTACCCATAAGATGGTTAGCGCACATTGCCATCGAAAATTTTTATATTTACATGTTAAGACGTCACAAGTTAAGTGGTTTAAGTTGCGGTGTGATAAGAGTGGCATTGCAATGCGATGAAGTGGACATGTTTTGGCAGAGGTCCAAGCGCATATCACACATGACATTCGATATGGTATAACTGTTAATGGCATAGACTTAAACTTGTGAAAGGCCGATTTGCGATAAGTTTTGGATTGCGATGTTGCGATGCAATATCGTCATCGTAATTTCGCATAGAAATTGTTATTATTTATTGGTTAAACATTATAGTTGTATGCTATAAGTTTTGATTTTCAAACTGATATATATTTCTGATGGGTCGATTGTTGGTGAGTTAGGATGTACACCGCACGATGTATCTTATATTGCAATCTGCGATCTGTTTGAAGCTGCAAAGTTTCGATAAAGTGATTCGTTGTTGCGTGCTTCTGATTATATGTGGGCCCATAACCCATTGGTCTGCACGTATTGTGTAAATATGTAGTTTTCCTACATCAAAGCGGTATAAGAGCGGGGAAAGATTTCCTGCAGAGTGAGTTTTGCATGCAAAGGAAGGAGGTACAAATATGTCGAAGATTGGTAAGCATGTAGTATTTATATTTTGTGCAGGTAGCGGCTAAAAAAAGGTGAGAAGATTTGCAGTAGCCTAAAGAAAGGAGTGCTCAAATGGTTCCAGAGGAGAAAACCAGAGAGATGCCAAAAGACTGAGCTCGTAGGAGAGAAGCTTAGTGAGGTATTGTGTAGCAAGGAGGAGACTTGTTACTGCAGAGGTTTTGTTGCCGCTCACGAATGCTATTACGAAAATATCACAGAAAATGTGGGTAGAATTTCTAAGAGAAAGAAGACGACTTGGTACTGATAGCAAGTAGCAGACTTGTTACAGAGATCAAGAAAGCATATGACCAGGAGGTCATAAATATTTTGTACCTCAGGAGTCTGATGCAGGAGCATCGGACCACCCTTAATTAAAATTGAAATTCAAAGTTGCGGAAGGAGAAACATCGACAATGATTTGAAAAGGGAGCTAATTTCCATAAAATATAGCTAAAATGATAGAATCGATGCATCTAGGGAGCTAATTTTGATGTTTAGAAAATATGGATCCCACATTGGAGGGTAGTTATTTTTTGGAGGAAGGGATTAGAGTGATTAAAATTGGCCCTCTATGCATGCAAGCAGCTGTTGCGTTGTGTCGTTCAATGTTTCGGGTGGTGGCAATGCTGACAAGTGAGAGCGAACAACTTCCTTCGCCCACAAAGCCTGCTTTCGTAAATCTGGATCCTGTGGGCGGACCTCACCAACTTAAACGTGGTAAAGTTATTGATGTGGACAAAACATCAAGAAGTACAACAACTTCTACTTCGACACCTTCCGAGATTCACTCGGTAGCTGTCGATCCTTCATCTGACACTTTGGAGCTGAGGTGAAAATCCGACAATGTCTCTAGCATTATGGTATCTTGTCAGACAACATTATTTTCTCTGTCATGTTAGAATGGTTTTTGAGTGCTAAAGTTGTTCACATTTGTGTACGTTCTTCATAGAATGTACTAAGCGAATTTAGACTTTTAATCTTGAAAATTGGTCATTTAGGAAGATACTTCGATTCAAATCACCGCCTTATCGTGTGTCAGTAAGTATTTCTCGATATTTGTCTTTTATAGAAAAACAGTTGATATCAACGTTATTGTAAAAATATAAAATTGTGGGGTATGACTCTTATTTTTCACATTGAAAAAAATCATGTTTACGCTGGCTTTCTGTTTGAGAAAGATTCCTGGGTACCATTTTGTATCATTTATTTCAGATTGAATGTTCCTGGATTGAATAAAAATCAGCCATTAAATCAATAGTTAATTAATAGCTAGCAATAATTTCAAATTATTAATTAACAAAAAATATTAGAAGTCTAACCATTTTCTGTTGTAAGATCGATTCCTCTCCTCTAGCTTTTAGCAATCAAAACTGTTTAAGCTGGCGTTCCCTTTGAGAAAGATTCCTAGGTGCCATCTTGTATTATTTCTTTCAGATTTAATGTTAGAGGTTTGAAAAAAAAACTAGCCATGGTCAATTAATAGTTAATAATAATTTCAGATTATTTCAGATTATTAATTAATAAAAAAAATAAAAAAATTTAACAATTTTTTTGTTGTTGTAAGATTGATTTTTTTCTTCTAGTTTTTAACCGTTACTTTATAAATCAATTTTTTTAGAGAAATTGTCTATTTACTTTAAAATTATTAGAGAAATTGTCTATTGCTTTTTAGGGTTTTTTGCTAAAAGTTGTTTAAGGAAGTTGAGGAGGAATTGTGAGGATGGATCAAAGTGGCTGCAATCTAGGAAAAAATAATTAAGAAATTTTGTAGTAGTAGTGTTTGAATCATATTTATATTGGAAATAGATTCAGCACCATTAAAAAAAAAAAAAAAAATCACCCAAAATTTTGAAATTTAATTGAAGTTTGATAACTATAACCAAGGTTTACAAAAATCCCTATCGGATTTTATTAAAACCTTGCTAAAATTACCATAATTTTCAAATAAAAAAAGCAGAACGATTAGACAACGGATGCCAATCTCCAAATATTTGGATGTCCCATAATGACCACTTGTGATATAATTTTGATAGCGAGAGTAGCCACAGGAACTGCAACTGGTGCACAAACCCTTCTTTTTAAATGAATTTAGTCGGATCTGAATGCTTTGTCTTTGCTCCATGAATTTTTAGGCAAATTTCCTTCACGAAAATGAATTTCACAGTTCCAATGGCAAGTGCGCTTCTCAACAACATCAACACGCGTCTAGATGCTCGAACTATGACTTTTCAATTCAATCACTGTCACCCCAAGATTTTGTTTGTGGACTAAAATACTAAAATGTTGCCCCACAAAGTGCACACAAGGGGCAACAATGGGAAAATATGGATACGGTAAAGAGGCTCTGAGCATAGGACACACATTTTCATCAAAGTGATTGGACTGAGCAATAGATTTAGATTGATTTAGGAAAAAAATTGCAATAGTCTTGTTCCCATAACATGTCTCTTTGGCAAGCATCATCCAATATGTAGACATAAATATCTCTTGGGCAAAGAACATTCAAGATATGGATAATTTATGGTTCCACTATTTTCTACCAAATTTTCAATGAAATAAATGTCTGTTTGTTTGAAGAACGTGCCATTAGTACTCGAACACCGAGGAATAAGCTGTTTATCCGAAAGATCTTCCTATTTCTTGTATAACTATGCTAATTCCATAAGGAACACATTCTTGTCCATGGGATATGAAAATTCCACCAATACAATAGAGTTAGTGTGTGTAGAATGAGAATCATTAGTTGTAGAATGGTAACCGCTGCACCACTTCTTGAAGTGGCAGTTTGGACTGAGATCTTATTTTCACAACCAGTTTTATGGAATCATCACAAGACTATCACTAGGTAAGCAATTCAAGAATAACAAAGAATTCTATAGAACGATAAAATAAAAATTATAGAGAATGATCCATCATGAATCATGCGCCAAAATCATGTGGATGTTGGTTTTGAGACTTGAATGTTGATCACTCCTTAGCACTTTGAAAGCAATTACCTGCTTTGATTTCACAGTTAGAAGTCTGATTGGAAATTGGAAAATAAATTTCATCATGCATGCAATACAAATTAAGGTTAACCCTTACTATTTGTGAAGGAAGTGCACACAAGGTATCCAATATAAGAACAACATGATAAAAAAATACTTCATTTAGCCATCAAATTCAAATCATATATGGTTCACAAGAAAAATATGTGTGTATTATGTAGAAGCATGACAAAAATTCAGTGTGTATGCCAAATTTTATTTTTTCCTAAAACCTTAGTTTTCAAAAATATACAACATATAGAGTTAGAGAGTGAGGCATACCATGATAAACAATTTTGATAAATAAATTGTGCTACAATATTCAATATTTGCCAAATTTAATTTTCTTTGATGATATGTTGTATCAGCATGCTTCACAAAGAAGCTTATTTGTTAGCATGAGCCTCACTGAGAATTTCGATCATGAAGCCAACAAACTTGACTGCTAAATTCTAATGCTATTTGGGCATCATTTTATCATAACACAATTGAGGATGTTGAAACTGAAGACAATAAGGTGTTGGATGAGATTTGAAAGCACAACAAATGCAATTATGGGATCTTCTTGTCAAGGCATGGAGAGTTACAAAATAAATCCCTGTAGCTAAAGTCTAAAGTTTATCAGTGTGCAGTCTAGAACATGAACAGACCCTATCAATGCTCGAAGATGATTAGACCAATGACTAAAGAAGTTATATTATTCCTTTGATTAAGATTATGTTTTAGCTGCTACAACACCATCCAAAATTTCACTCTTTTTAAAAATTTTGAGCACCTAAACTTTTGAAAAAATAGAGTTTAGCCCAGGTTCACTCTTTCAAAATCTCAAGTCGAAAAGTCACAGAAATGGTCAAACCAAACTCCCACGACCTTGCGACCTTGCGACCCCTCAAGTCGCGAAGTAGCAAGGTCGCACATAATTGAGACCTTTATGTAACAGTGATTTCGTGGCATTTTACAGTTCGATACTAGATAAATTAAATACCTTAGGATTGATGGGTTTGGTGTTTGGAGAGTTGGTAGTTGAGTTTTGGAAATCTCATAGGGTTGATCGATATTCTTATTTGTAACAAGAAGCAGGTTTGAGGATTCATTAATTGTGAGAATTTTTTGTGAGAAATTAAATTTTTGCAAGGCATTTATGTCCATGGGGATGTTGTCCATGTTGGAGTAATGAATGTTTTAGAGGTGCAATGACAAATTGAGGGAGTGAGATAAGTCATGGTTGTAATTACTTGCATAATCTGCGTTAGCAATGGATAATGTGGCGAGAAGGTTGTGTTATCACCCCACCTGATATCTAAAGGCTTAAAAAGAGTCCAAATAGAGGTAACCAGTTACAAATATTTTAGCTTGGTAGCTAGCCCTACCAAACTAGAGAGGGCTTTCTCCACAATGTCACAAGCAAGAGGGCTAGATGAATTAGGTTTTTAGGCTAGGTATGAGTACAGGGGTATGTTTGTTTAAATTGGTTTGTTGGATGGGTGAATTAGGTCAAAGAGGCTATGTTAGGGAAAATAAGATTATGATTGCAGTCCATTCAATGGGGCAAGGTAGGTAGGAAGGCTAACACTTTAGGGTTTCAAGGTGAGATGGATCAGACTGATGAGGAGCTAGAAAGAGCAAGGCAAAGCATGTATTCTTTCTAAACTAAAGAAAATGAACAAATTATGAAGATTTTCCCAAAATAGAGCATGAGAGATGTATTCTGCTTATCAAATTAAAAACGAGCATATAATAGAGATGAAATGGATCATGAAGACAAAACATTCATACATATGTGACATAAGAAGAAACTATGCTAAATTTCCATACCACATGTATCCCAAACAAATAGCTGCAACTCTTTCATTAAATTCCTGCCAAATACCGATTACACTAGAGTCTCTGATAAATGAAACAACATCCAACGTATTAAATGAGTCAAAAAGTACAAGATACAGACCTCAAAAAACCTCTCTCAACCCCAGGGGTCAAATCCATGAGTGAAGGAGCAGTTCCACCAAAAAATGAACTGAAACCTAGAGTTTAGGGAGGTCAAAGTGACTCATCCCTCACTTTTTGGAAACTGATTCATTACATCTCCTCAAGAGTTTTAACCTAATATATTTACCCTAGGTAAGTCTAAAAACATCAAAATTACATTTACATCATTGAATTACATTGGTAAAACTTCATTTTCCAAAGTGAAAATGAGAAAAACAGAGAAAATTTACAAATATCAGGAAACTTAGAAATTTGGTCAAAAGCGTAGCGCCAAGGTAAAAAGTGCAACACCAACTTCAGCTCCAATTTTGAAGGGGTTCCCAGTGTCCACATTGAGCTCAATATTTCTAATTGAAAAGCCTATCCTGTCTAGTTTTCATATCTATGCATAGTTTCCCCAGGTCGCAAGGTCGCAGAGTCGCAAGGTCGCATATCTCATCAACTCAACTCATTTGCGACCCTGCAACCCTCATTTATTGACTGCACGTGTGACCCCTTTATAAATAGAAGGGTTGCATAGGTCACATTTTACCTACTCAACGGAGAAATAAAATGCCTCTGACAAGCCAGCTGGAGTGTGTTTTTCCCGGGTAAGTTTCCTAATCCTCCTTCTATTTCCTTTTGTTTGATTGTTGCCTCCATTACCCTCACCTTAGCCTATTTAAAACTCGTCCTAGCTTCTTTTTAAACCTCCCATGAATTATGTTGCTAAGCTTGCTCCTCCCCACAGCTTGAATTCCCTGTTTACCTCCTCTAAGAAGCTTCCCTTGCATTAGTTTGTTTTAGGTTCCCTTCCTAGCCCCCTTCAGTGAGGAGTTTCATGTATGCTTTCCACTTGATATGTTGCCTTACCTCCCCTTTTTGTTTAAAAGCAAGCGAAAAGCTTTCGTCACCGCGTAACCCGTCTGCCGAGCCCTAGAGCGACCCTGTGACTCCGTGACCTCGCATTCTAGAGACTCAGTCGCTAAGTCGTAGGGCCGCTAGGTCGCATAGGCATGAAAGTTTAAAGTGGCATGACTTTGCAGCTCAATGTCGTCGTGACCTAGTCGCGATTCTCTAAGTCGCTAGTCATATTTTCGTGAAAATCTAAATCGGTGCGACTTCGCGACTCAGCGACTTCGTGACCTAGCCGCAAGTCGCTAAGTCGCTAGGTTGCTTCTCTGCGAAATTTTAAACCAACGTGACCTAGCGACCCTGCGACCCAGTCACAAGGTCCCCAGGTCGTAGGTTCATCTATTTCCTTCAAAAATAGTTGAGCAAAGATAGGAGTAGCCCAAGTATTTATAAATATGACATCTATCTTATCGTGGGATTGTTTCATGAATATGCCAAGGAACCTCGAAGCCGAGCTCGAGTGCGTATCCATTTCGTCGGCCTTAAGCGATATGAGGCCTTCGACAGTTTGGAAAAGGAACGAAAACCCTGAGATAGAAATATCGGAAGAAGAAATGCCTCTTTCTCTCCCCCCTATCTATGGAGATACCACTTGCACATTCGACAAAGGGGATAGTATGAGTTAGTATCAGGTATACCAAGAATTCACAAAGCCTGAAATTCCAGATGACCTCCCAGACCGACAGGTGTATATTCAGGTCAACAGGTCCAAGCTCTATTACGCAGGGGCCCATCCGCCTATATTTCCATGTGTAGGGCTGATCGAATGGATCTTGTAAAAGGTCGACCCCAAGATCTGGGTTATTCGGGATCATGCAGAGAAATCATTTGCAAATCTGAAAGGACATGATACAAAATTCTATTACGCACTTCCTGCCTGTGAATAGACTTCACCGAGGAATGGGCCACCACTCATGCATTTCACATACCCGAGACCTTAAGGGGATGGTGGGAGGACCCAAAAAAGTTCAAGTTCAAAAAGGACCAGGAATATAAGACAACAGGTCTTAGGAAGGTCTACAAGCTCATGGCGGTAGTGTTATGTAGGATGTAAGGCCGACCAGATGTCACCACTTTCAATGGCACATGGGTTTCGCTCATGTACACTGTCACTGTATACAACACCCACTTCAACTGGGCCAACTTCATAGTGGCAGCCCTCAAATCAGACATATCTTTAGCACTAGCTCCTGATGAAGGGTATGCACCAGAATTTTATATGGCCTCCTACCTTTTGGATGCAGTATGTACAAGGTGCCATTTTGAGGGGTGGGCACACAACTGGGATGCAGAATGTGGTGGTCCAATTCACAAGGAGTTGAGGGTGTTCT
Organism: Pinus albicaulis; assembly: GCA_034641835.2. NCBI lineage: Eukaryota > Viridiplantae > Streptophyta > Pinopsida > Pinales > Pinaceae > Pinus > Pinus albicaulis. The sequence continues at coordinate 1,525,177,960 of CM076578.1, read as the reverse complement.
GGGACTCTAGGTATAAGCAATATATAGAGTCAGTCTAGCATAGCTTCATCCCCACACTCTACGAAAAACTGTTTGGCAAAGACACCCTATGCATGTCTCGGCGAGGCATGGAGACAATAACTCGAGTGGGCAACTGGTTTCCTATTGCGGATAGCACTTTCATCTAAGTCTTCGGTTCGCTCAAGGCTCCCCACACACTGCCCCAGTTCGTCATCGAAAAACTACTCCTTTAAGAAAAATGTTACCAGATGTCGGGCAGTTTTTCAAAGGTTCTCACTAAGGGCAAGAGAAGCCATGAACCACTCTTCCGCTCACTATCGGTGCCTACACAGTCAAAGATTTCAGGGAAGTAGAGGCAGAGGCTGAGAAAGTCAAGGTATTTTGTCTACCTCCCATGACACACCGGATGTATGATCCTAAGAGAATCATCCACGCCCATTGCAAATGGGCCAAATTTAAATGGAGTTACCAGCATACTTAATGCCCAGCTGAAGATAGAATCAAGAAGTAGCACAACAAAGACAGGGAGGCTGCTCCAGAGGAATTAACCAATCAGGTAGATCAAGACAATCAAACTTTAGAGGAAAGAATCCACACACTAGGAGGAGCCTCATCTTCCAAATCCAAGAAGCAAAGGACCGGTACAGGCAATAACTCTTCCGCCCAAGGAAGAGAAAATGAGGCTAAAGCACAACACGAAGCTTAGGAGAAGGCAAAGGAAGAGGAGGATAAACGAAAGAAACAACTGAAGGAAGAAAAAAGAAAGAAGCGGGCGGAAGAAACCCGCAAGAAAAGGGAAGAGGAACAAAGGAGGAAAGAAGAGGAAGAAAAGGCAGAAGCTAAGAGTCAGCTAAAAATAAAGCAAGATAAAGAAAAAGTTGAGTGCCAGCTAAAGGAAGATCAAGATAAAGCAGAAGCAGAGCGCCAGCTAAAGAAAGAACATGATAGAGTAGAAGCAGAGCGAAAGAGGAGGGAGTAAGAAAGTCAGAAGTCAAGGGAAGATTCCTCCAAGGAAGCAGAAGGTAGCAAGACACCTCCTACAGAGGCACGGAAACAGATGGAGCTGCCACACATTGAGGTGCCCAAGACAACTCCTGCAACCAGCATGTGTTTTTCTCTCTCCGAACTGGGTGCCTCCGAGGATCAGGATGAGGAAGTGTTCGATTTGACAAGACTAACCTATGATCAGTTCATGCACCAGATTAGGCAGGAGAAGAGAAGATGCTTAGCACAGAACCCTGCCGCACCTCTCATGGCCACAACAGAAAAAGATATAGTATTGGATACCAGGACCAATCTAGTTATGATTGCATCAGCTGGCACCGCTTTTGCAGCAACCACAGAGGAGAACGTAAGCAGAATGAGTAGAGAAATTTTGTCCCTGTAGAATAGACTACAGGCCTCCAAACAAAAGATATCTAAGTCGGAACAAGAAAAGAAGGCACTAGAAGAAGAAATCCAACAATTTTAGGTTAAGAATGCCCCTACTAATGAAGTACCACTCACTATTCAAAGAGAGCTAGTCACTTTGGAAGCCACCATGAAGTAAGTATATGAAGAAATGTTTACAATAAAACAAACCGTCGCACCACTACTAAAAGCATAGGCAGAAACGAAGAGGAGGAACACACAGCTAAAGGAAGCCTCTACTGCCTTGGCCAGAATACTAGAATGGTCGAACATTTATCCATAGGCTCTGGGCACCTTGCCTAGAAAAGATTGGATTGGCACCCAAAATGACAAAGTTCAAATCCGGATAAAGGTACAATCCAAAGAGAAACTTATTAAGGATTTGGAGAAAGTAATGTCCGCATATGAAAATATGATTAGCAGCATTGACTCAATGGATAAAATACACCACATTCCTTCTCTAGGTGCATTGGGCGAGGAAAAAACGTGGCAAGAAGTCGCCGAAGACATTCAAACATTTCTACAACCCATAAGGCAAGAAACCACCTCCCAAAGCCTTCCAGCATCACAAGAAAACCTTGTTCAATTCATCGTGACAACAGTCTAGATCTATAACAAAATGGCCTCCCTGTCGAACTAGATCACGATCAAGAGAGATACTTTGATCCCAAGTGCTCTTGAGTGCCTTCACAGATTGAGAGAAGATACTCCTCAGGTCTCCCCAGTTGCTGTAAATTATCAAGCATGGCGAAGTTACCTCAAGGAACAACAACAGGTAGATGTCCCTGATCTCACAATCACCCAATTTCTTCCATGACCAAGTCGCATATTGCAACAAACAGAAGAGGTCGCAGGTCGCAGTCAAAGCCGATGTCGCAAGTCACAAATTCCCTCGAGTTGCAGAGTATTTCAATGGTCAGGAAGGCAAAAAGTCAAGGATACCCAAGGGTCAATTTTGTTCTGTAAACACTTCCTTCGAGAAATTGTAAAAGATCCTTTTTTTGGGACTCCAAAGGAGCAAAGAGAATTGTATAGCATTGAATACACCTTTTTGAGAATGAATACAAACATATGTTTTGACTCCACTCTTGGATCTGATGAGGACTAATGTGTTAACACTATGAATATTTTTGTCTTATGTATATGATATCTTTATGAATAATTAATTTGTGTTTTTTTCTTATATCATTTATACATTTCAGCTCACTAAATGTGTTAACGATGTTAGATTGTTTACTTAGGAGATGTTAGCAACTTCGTTATTAACATTTATATTATCTTTGAGACCGCTTAAGGAAGTGAAGGGTGCTTTAACCATAAATAACTATTTCTTCTGTGGTTTGAACAACTTTTACAGGCTTGACCCTAATGATGTGCTGCTAACAACATTTCCTTTGGCTACATGCTTTAACTCATCTTGCTATTTGTAGTGTTTTATGTTCATTTAGACTCATCAACCATTTGTCTTGTATCATTCGAATAATCATGTGCTCATAGGTCTGCAAGGCTCGTTTGTGTTCGAGAAAACGAATCTTCAGCGGTAGCCGAACCCACACCCCGAACGGGATCCCTATCTCAAATGGTTTAGAGTCTAATCGGGAATTTTTACTGGGGAGATCCCTTACTGTTGGCCGGAATTTTCCTCCCGTCAACAGATTCTGAAGTAGATTCGATTGAATCTTATTTTTCTGGTTTCATTGTGGGTTATGATGTATTCTTTTGAATTTTGTTTTCTATAAAAGGGCATACTTAAGAAAATACCAGGGTTTAAATGTTTACATATAAAAGAAATAAAATATATTTGATGTAATGATTCCATTCACTATTGAAATAGAACCATGCTTGTTACTGATGTACCTTGAAGATATGAAACTAAACTTAAAGGGGTTTTTAGGGCCACTATTCTGAGAAGTGTCACACAATTCTGGTGACAACTCAGTTTTTTATCCAACAACAGGACTGGCCCCGCCTCGACACAACTCAAATTGAAAAAAAAAAAAACATCTGAAGGTTTCCAAATAAATATTAATAAACTGGCCCTTAATAACCTAGATCAATAATCTGAAGCTTTCTAAAAAAATATCCAAGAAGCACCTGAAATTCCATCGGACATGCAAGGAGTTGAGTTAACTTTACTAGATAACAACAAGGCAGTGGCAGAGTAATGAGTTTTTCCATTCACCAATGATCCCAAAACCCTCATCTGGTAAGGCACACCCTCTCTTGAGGCCATGTAGAGATATACTATTAGGCTTTTAACATTCAATCCATGTTTTCATCACACTAGCCCTTAATAATGTAGATCATTAGGTTTCCAGTCAAATATCAAAGAGGGACTTCGAATTCCATTGAATATGTCATGCTGCATTTATTGGTTAAGAACAAGGCATTGACATAGTAATGGTTTTTTTTCCATTCTCCAGTGAGCTGCCCAAACCCCTGGAGCAGTTTCTTTTGATATCTTTGGCACGATGATTTGCGCCCTCTTCTCGCCATGTAAATACATAATAATGGACTTCTACTATTTACTCCCCTGCCCACCATGGAGCTATTTTCTTGGATCCTTTTGGAGAGGGTCAATTGGAGACTATCCCAAGTCACTTGAACTGCTATACAAATGCATAGACCTTCATGAAAAAATTAGTAAATTGCCTGGGAAAACATCATAGTAAAAACATGGGTAGCTAATAACCTGAGAGCTACGTATAAGCTTTGAGACTAACCAGCCGAAATTCAAAATTATGATCACCGGTTACAATGTCACGATCACAGAATTAATTCGATGGCACAGAGCATATAAAGCCTTAATTCTGTGATGCTGAACATGAACATACCTTGTAATTAAGATTTTGGGTTCCTATGTCTTGTGAGGGTAGGGAATCCTGTAGTTCCTCTGTTCCAATTTTAGAAAACAAAACATACATTCAACCTCAAAATGCATTTGGGAAATGGCATGGATGAGAAATTACAAAATCAAAACCACCAGCATATTCAACACCACACCATACCTGAAACAGGTGATCACTCTGTTTTGTGGTATTCCAAAGGTTCATAGTTTTTTGTCTTCTGGAATGGTATCAAGGCAGAGTCCTCGAAGAGAATTTTTCCTGAAAAACAAACTAAAATTTCTTTGTTTAGATCACACTAGACCTCGAACAACAACCAACACCATAGACCTCCATGGCAGGAGCAGAAACACTCCAAGAAATTTGGTGAGTCTTTCTTCCACCGAAGAACAAAGAGCCACCAATCTGGAACAACAATCCATCGTCTATTTAGGCGAGCCTTATTTTATAGTCCAATCTATACGATATTTACGCCGTAAGGCGTCACTATTTGAAAACAACTCTCCTAGCTGCCACCGTTTCCATGTTTGAGCCATTCAATCAAATGCTAGATGATTGAAATGTTTTAGGCCATTAGATCAAGCAAATATTTTTATATATGTTTTTTATAATGTTAGTTTTTTTATTTTTAATAAGTTAGATGGAATTTAGGTTTTTGTGAATTTTAAGTTAAAATAATGTTATTAAAAATTTGTTAGATTTTAACGTCAATTTTTTTAATAAAATTTAAATTAATAACTTAATAAAACTAGATTTAACAAAAATTAGTTTAATGAATAAAAATAAATTGTAAAATACATAAACATTAAATTTTTGGGTGCATAAGCATAAAATTTTTATTCATAATAAAATTTATATCATAAAATTAAACTCCACACAAACCAATTAATTTATATTACATGGATAAAAAACAATATAAAAAAAGGAAAATAACTTTTTATATATTGAAATATTACATTTTTGTGCTCCTATGTTCTCCAAAAAAATATGATAGAAAGGTTGTAATGTCATGTTTAACATTTTGACTATGTAAAATTACACAAAATTAAAAATTAAAGTAAATTAAATAAAAAGATTGACATAATATAATGAACATTTTAACTAGGTTAAAATACAATAAAAAATAAAAATAATAAAATAAAATAACGATAAACTATAAACATAGCCCATGGTATTGACCCACGGTATTCATAAAAACAATAAAAGAAAATAATGATAAACTATAAATACATCCCATGGTATTGACCCATGGTATTCATGTGGAATGTAGTTTCGTTATACAGGGAACTAAGATGGCCTAAATCAATCTTAACTCTTGATCTAAACTAATTATTTAACAAAAATATTTTTTAATGTTTATAACCATTATTCTTTTAAAATTTTATTTAATGAAATGTATCTAAATTTTCATACATCCAAATATACATAGTTTTTCTTATTCTGTATTATTTTGGTTACAACTACTTTATTATTCCAAAAATACATGCATGAGTATTATTTCTTAATATATAAAAAAATAAATTAATAATGAATTTTTTAAAAATATGTGATCTTTTTTAAATTTCCAAATTATTTCAGAGGACATGATTTATCTTGAGCAATAATGATGAATGTTCATAATTCTCATTTCTTAAATAACAATAAATATACCTTTAAAGGGTCTGTAACAATTGTTTGTATCAAAGTCAAAATTGTTTGTATCAAAGGCAAGGATACAGAAGAAATTAGACATGGTGAAGAGAAGCTTCCAACCTTACAACAAGCCCTAAAAAGGCCTAACGTTGAATGTATGGAATCCATTTTCCCTGATACACATAAGAAGTACAATGAAAAATCTTGTTATTTGGAAAATGTCACGAAACTTATCTCATATTCCATTCATTTAGATCTGAAGTATATGGAAGAAGAAAAGCAGGACAATGGATACTTATCAAGAATGTATGATTCTTTAGAAGGAAACGACGTTGAAAAGGATATGGAGGACCAAATAGCAGAATTAAAAATGGAAGAGGACTCTTCAGAAAATGGGTTACTCAAGGATTTTGGAATCCAGATGAGCTACATTATCTCACTGATTCAAGCAAGTGCTCAAGCAGAGACAGAAAATAGTGATATAGAGTCAATTTATTCATAAACAAGAGAAAGCTATAATTATAACCCAAGATAGAGTTATGGGAAGAGAAACATTCCAATTGTAAGGAGGACTAAGAAAATACTAGACAAAAGACACTTACCTATTGTAATCAGTTGAAAAAAGGTATCTCTAAAGGGTCACTTGGGGAGGAACCTATTATTTAAAAGATCGAGAAAATAATTTCATTACAAAACAAAAATGTACTATCACTAGGGAAGGGAGTTATTACATTTAAAATTTGTTCCCATTCTTGTCACTACAAAATTTGATTGTTTCTTTTTATTTGATGGGAAAATAAATGATCTTTAAAGGGCACTAAAGTCTTGAATTATGATCCTTAAAGAAGTCGATAGATTTCCTGATTATGAGTTGATTTTTTCTTCTTACTTTTGGGTCTTCATGATGTTTGTTATTCTGAATGAGGTGAAAAGTTCCAAAGAAGTGGAATATTGGTCGTTCAAAGAGGAATTATGGAAATATGATTGTATATAATTTATTAATATAAATTATTTTAACTGAGATTAATTAATCATCCCCAAGGGTTAAAAAGGGCCGAAATGTTTCTTATCCATAAAATTGACGATTAAGATAACTCTATGCTCTATGTTCAAATGACAGGTGAAGGTGGATTTACCATACTTAAGCTTCTTAGTAGTCTCTTATGAAGTACAACATGTCATAGTGATAATTTTTTATTCCATTAAATAATTCTAGTTGTAGAGGAGAGTTAGAGTTCTAGGAGTAGTATTAGAGGAATTCAACATTGCGAATGTGATAAAAGAAAATAATTTCATGGAAGGCTGAAGTCTACCGAATTTGGTCATAAAAATCAAGTGCATCCTTTATGCAGAAAAAAAAATAAACATGTAGATTTCGTCATATATAGGTCTTGAGTACTTTGGCCAAAATGTCTCATCCATCATGAAAAAACACATCTTACATGCAATTAATAACAAAGAAGTTGTTCTACATCAATTACCCAATATGAATATTTTCATTTGAGGTCCACTAAACATAATTCTCCACTCCTTATTCTGGAGGATCAATTGTAACAGGGAAAGTTCATACTACCTCTTCTTTCTTATATGTTATTATTTCCCATACCACAACCTTACGATGTTTCCTTTGCAACATGTGGTACAATTACTAGTTGATACACTTTTAGTACAAGAACCTTACCATTGAAATTTTTTTTTCATGAACAAACCCGATGCTTCCCCAAAATTAGAAATGATAGAAAAAATATTTTCCCATTGAGCCGAGGAAACCAATACAAAAATAAGAATGCCATCTAGTTTAATGAGATGGGAAACAAAGGTATTTCTCATGACCAATATACCTAAAAAAACCTTGTGTCTGGCCTCACTACAAGGAAAATACCCTATAGCGGATGCTTTTGAGGAACCCCTTATAAAAATAGCCTAGACATCTATTTGTAGCAGATGTTTTCCTTCCGGTGCATTGATCACCCTAAACCGCACTGGTGCGTTCAACTAGAGAAAGCACCGGTGCACACAAAATATTAGAACATCGGGACACCGTGTGCTCGATACAAACCCACCCGGTGCATCTCATAACTGTAGCGCATCGGTGATTTACAAAGATTCTGCACCGGTGCATCCTAGAACCCCATGCCAAAACTAAAACAACTCGATGCGGTTTTAAGAAACTGCACCGATGCGCTTATAAGACCTGCACATCGGAATAAGGTTGAAGAAAAAAAATTACGACCAAAAATCCACATTTTTCACTTTTTAGGGCTCTAGAGCTCTCAAGAACAGGTGAAAATATACCTGGTGTGAGGTGCCTCGCCGTCGGTGCTCCCATTGCATGCACTGCTGCTGTCCATTGCCCACCATCTCAATTTCGAATTTTGTAAAACGGTGGGAAAATTTGGTTTTGAAAATTCTACAGCCAATATACCTCCTTGATGGCCAAATGTACAGGTATTTTCCTTGTTTCTGTATAATTATACCTTTTAGCAGATTAGTTTTCGAAAATAGCTTAAAATTCACCATATTTAAAAAAACAAATCCTGCGCGGTGCACTCGAGCCATTCGGCTTGCACCGGTTCGCCGTGCTGACTATAAATTTACAGGACGCACCACGATCGGTGCTAACGGTATCCATGCTAGTTCTAGGGCAGTACCGAAATGACGCACCGTGATTTTTTAAAATTAAAAAAAGTGCGGTGCGGTCGGTTACCTGCCCGCACCATTGACCATGTCAAATTGCAAGAATGTAGTGCGTTGATGGAAATATCTTCCTGGGGGGGGTAATTTTGTCAGCACACCGCCCCCCAAAACTTGACATAGTGAATGGTGCGGTCATGTAAACGACCACACCGTTGACTATGTAGTGATGTTAGGAGGGTAGTGCGTTTCCTAAACTATATGCCCCAGGGCGTATAGTTTGGTCTGCGTACCACCCTCTTGACACTGGTACATATTCAATGGTGTGGTTTGTTATACCACCACACTACTGACCTTGTAACAATGCCAGGAGAGTAGTGCGCTGAAAATTTGCAAGTGCACCGCCTCCGGTGTGCTGAAAATTTTTAGGGTACACCACCTCGAGTGCACGACAGAAAAAGTCGCACTGTTACTGGTGCATGCCTGTTTTTTGTGGTGCACCGACTGTTTTTTCAAAAAAAATTATATATGTATATTCTTAAATACATGTCTCCTTTAATAAAAAAATTGTATTTAATATGTCAATCATTGAGCGACGTCAAAGGAGAGAAGAGAGGGAACAACAAAAACAACATGTAGACCAGTATAACATGGTTCGCCTATGGGAGGCACGATAGAGGGAGAGAGATACGTACCCTTTCCCTATTACATCAACCACCCAGGGGATCTTAAGGTAGATAGGCCTCCTCAAGTTGTATGAGGAGGCTACATCCCTAAAGGGCCATGGTGTGTTTTTGCGATATCTTATCCGTAGGTGAAATGCCCACCTATAGGCTTTCCAGGTTGGTCCTAACCAATGGTACACGCCCACTGAGGAGGACATCTATTTCATTACTGGAATATCGAGGAGAGGGGTGGATTTTACCTTGTTCCCAAAGGTCCTCGTTGGCTATGCAACAGGGAGTCAGTTGGTGTACTTCTAGTGATACATTAGCGTGGATATTCTGTCTCCTTCAGATTTGCAGGTCTCCAGAGGTCAGATGCATATTGCTTCATTTGGCGAAGAGGAGGTGAGGTGCCTCTCACTACTAATTTTGACCATTGCACACCATACCAGGGAGGAGAAACACATTAGTTTCCCACTTCTATTTTATGTTGATTCTTTAATACAGGAGCCATGACTTGTGAGGTGGTCTGCCATTTTTTTGTGGGAGTTCTGTATAACTTTAGATAGATGTTGTGCTCAAGCACAAGGGAGGGTGAAATTCCCTTTTTCTTCAGAGATATTTTGTTTATTTTTTGAGAGGTTTACAGAGATGAGGCCTACATTTGTTTGGCAGCCTCGTAGGCCAATGCCTCATGTACGAATGCAGATGTGGGGACAGATGATGCCCAAGAGGGGCGAGTCAGAGTTTTCTATGGGCATATCGCATGATGCACTGGAGTTGTTAGCGAGTGTTGATGAGCATCCCTTCATTTTGGTCCCCTGTCCTTATGCTGGTTTGGATTGGTGAGGCTGTGCCACCATCCTCTTCACAGATGATGAGTCATCGGAAGATAGAGATAATATTACTGTTTTATTTAAATTTATTCTAACATGTTCTTTAAATTGTTTTTATTAAACTGTTTAATGAAATTTTCTAATTATTTTTGTGTGCTTATATATATTTTGCAGACATTGGTTCATTTCATGGCGATGAGATGCCATCGCCACCAAATGATCTAGGTGTAGATCCTAATGACGATCAGGATATGGCAGATGCTGAGGATCTGGCCAGTGCAGATAGACCTGGTCCTCATGGTGCGTCATTACTGCCTTTTGCTAGGCGTAGGCCTGATAGTAGATTGAGGATGGAGCTAGGCGACCAACTTTGTGATGTATTGGTGGAGGTGGGAGTCAGGCCCGCCACTATGCGAGAGATACAAGCCGATGCTAGGCTGGTATAGATGTGGAGATGCATGCTTCTTGAAATGTTCACCATGATGGGGCATGTCGTAGGAGCTACGATATTAGGTACGTAGTTGAGGAGGGCCCTTCGACGTAGGCATGATCGAGATGTGAGACATCAACAGTTGAGCAATGACACATCATCTGATGATCACGATCAGGGGAGTGATCATCGTTCACCTCTCGTCATAGATGAGAAGCCTGCAACATCGACCAATAGTCATGATGGAGAGGAGGTTGGACCATCCACATCGAGTCAGCCTTCTCAGCCTGCAACATCCATCATTCATGATCATGAGCAGGTTGGACCATCCACGTCGAGTCATCATGATGAGCAACCTACAGCATCCAACAGTGCTCATGATCATGAGCAGGCTGGACCATCGACCATGTCGACTCATCACAAGTAGCCGACAGTTGATCTTGATAAGCATGAGGCATCACCAGATCAGTAGGCACGTGATGATGATTGACATCTATCTCAGCTTGTCGAGGCTGCACCATTGACTGAGCACGCCTCGACTAGTACGACTATTGATGATGTACCACCAGCTGATATTTGACGTTTATATTACAGTTGTATATTTTTGACATTATATATATATATATATATATATATATATATATATATATATATATATATATATATATATGGTCCATGTATTTTATGTTCATGTTGCAGTTGTACTTAATTTACATGTTGGTGATCATCATGATGTATATATTGTTAGGTCATATTAGATATGTTCATTTAATGTGCAGCTTGCAGATATATGTGCTTGTGATAGCAGTTATTTGACATGAGATGTATATTTGATGTTTGTGTTGTGATGATGTTATACAATGCTAATTGTGTTTTGTTAGATGATCATGATCACGATGATTAGATGATGTTAGCGAATTTGAATGTGTTTTTTAGTCGAATATGATGTTTGTATGATGGTTATCATGATCGTGATGTTTATTTAATTTAATATTAAATCATGATATTTATTAAATATTATGTCGCGATTGTAATTGAAATTTTAATTTTAATTGTATGTAAAATTGTAAAATTGTAATTGTAATTGTAATTGTAATTGCAATATTTATTTTGTTGTGAAATCATTGTAATTGTAATTTTAATTGTAATTGTATATAATTGTACTTCTAATTGTATGTAAAATTCTAAAATTTTAATTGCGTTTGTATTTGTAATTTTAATTGTAATGGTATGTAAAACATTTGTAAAATTTTAATTGTATTAATGTGAAATGATTTTATTAAAATTTTTAAATTTTTAAATTGTAAATAATTGGAAAATAATAAATTTAGAATAATATTAATTTTTGTAACATAATAAAGTTTAGAAAATAATGCAAATAAATTCATGTACTTTAGAATTATCATTATTTTATTATGATCTTATATATATATATATATATATATAAGAGCTTTATACAGTACGCCATTGTTTTTAAGATCAACATAATTGCAAATTATCAAATGAAATATTGATTTTAACATTAACCCAATGCAAATTATCAATTAATTCAAAATACATATTATAATGTTTCTTAAAAAAGAGTCTTATAAGTTATAAGGTAATTAAGTCCTCTTATTTATAAAAACCCATCTTCAAAAGTATAAATATTGATGAAATAACACATGTACCATATCACTCTAGATTCTCATGATCATCCTCATTATTTTCCAGCTCTCATGGCATGATAGCACTATTTTCTCAAAAATATATTTTGGTCTAGGGTCATGTCTCAATACGAACCACCAATCCCTATCCAACACATTTGGGTAAAAAAAACACCTGGTTGCAGTGTTTGGGGAAAAATAAGGGCTCCTTACCTTCATCCCGGATCTTTCTATAATGGATACATATCAACCTACTATCACAATCTTCCTTTACATTATTGAAATCAAAGATGTCCCACCACTTGCACCTAAAAATAACACATTGGAAAGAAGATAAATCTACTTCAATGATCTCTTGTCTCTTTCTGAAGTAACCTAACATCCCTCGTACTAGGTTTTAATCACGGTGGCTAGATTGACTAGATTGATTGAACTTGACTTCCCATACACAGTCTTGTGTCATGTGTCCATCATCGACATTTTCTATGCGAAAATGGTGTCCATATTCCCACATAGATGGGAACAAATGCATCTATAAAAAAATTAAAAATCCATAGTGTCATGTGTCTTATAATAACCCAACAGTTAAAATATGAAATATATATGTAATTACATATGAAAGGTGCATTATTAAGGTTAAAATGTATATATAATAAATAGATTATTACCGAGTTGGTGCATCGAATCCCTACATTTTGTGCATCCTCTTCAGCATGCGGTTAATGACCGGTTGCACCGTATTTCTCTCTGACTTGGTCAGTAACCCAACTGTTGGGGCATATTTTTGGCATATTTTCTTTAAATGATCAGGTTAAGGAACACTTATACCATTCAATTGTCTGAATTATTTTCTGTCACTATCCCATTTCATCCTCTTTTGTTCGTACAATGCGACCCACAGTTGTGTCACTTCGGAATTGTAAAGAACAAATTTATTGATTACTTCAATTTCTGCATTCACGGAAGAAATCAAACCAACATTATATAGTACATAGAGATCAAAATATACATTATATCGAAGTTCAATATGAATATTTACTTTGTGTAAATCTGAAAAATTATAAGTCGCTTACTCTTTATCAAGCGCTTTTTTCCATTCGTTTGGAGCATCTTCCCTTCTCTTTTGTCTTCACCCCTTTCATTGTCCCAAATCACCGCACCTGGTTTGTTGTCGATTTGCTTGATGTAATCACTGGTATAATAGAAAGAATCATACGATATGTACCCCTCTTCCATAGACCCCTCGGGTTTTTTCTTTTGTCGAACAAAACCTTTCAATTTATTCATGTACCCCTCTAAGAAGAACATCCAACGACAAGAAACCACCCCATCTAATTCAACCTCATCTACTAGGTGGATTAGAATATGAACTTGCAAGTCCATGAAACTCGTCAGTAGTTCCTTCTCAAACATACAAACAATCTCAACTATCTCTTGACGCCACTGTGGAATGCTAGCCACATGAATCTCCTTTGTCGTGATCCAATGGACAAATGCAGATAATCTAGATATGGCATGTATTAGGTATTGAGGGAATTCATGTTTCACACACCCACGCACGAAAAAAGGATAATGACACTGCAAAGTTATAAACACATGCAACAATATACAAAATTAGTTATGTTTTATGATCCCTCCATGGGATAAAATTTATTAATATAACAAATAATAAAATCATGTTTTTGACATTATACGTACTCTTAGAAGATTCAAATGGTCATGTGATTTCAACCCTGACAAATGATCATCCACGGTGAAGCATCGCTGTAGTGAAGACCCATATGAAGATGGCACCCTCACACCCATTATAACTTCCTTTGCCAAAGAAAGATCATCTTTTTTTAAAATCCATGGGACATCACCTTCTTTGAAATACCATGAATTAGAGGGACCAATGCCTGCCTCTAATCTTGTACTTTCTAATCGTCATGGCCAATGTTTATTTTTAGTTTTTGAAGTAATAACTTCTTTCCTAACAGCCAATGTGTCACTTTTTTTCGATGATATGTGCCTCCATAAAGAAGATGAAACATTTTTAGATATATGCATGGGATATAATAAGTGGGTGATCTTAATATGCTCCCAATATGGGGGGTTATAAAAGATAGATTTCCTTTTCATCCCAATGGGCAATTTCTCAACATAGGTGTCAAAGAATTCTGGCTCATTGAACATAGGCTCCCCATTTGAATCAAACATTTCTATGAACTTCTTCTCCTTCTCTCTCTCATATGCTCTAAGCCATTCAGTTGGTGTCGTTATTGGAGGCCTTTGGGTTCTTTCTTGTTTACCATTGAAAGCAGATGCCGCTCTTCCGTAAGGGTGTTCTTATGGGAGGAATACCCTGGAGAAGTCATACACTCGCTTTTGTAGGTCTTTGGACCATCTAGCTTTCAGATAAGGTCGACAACATTTACATCCAAAATACCCTTTTGTTACAAGACCTCCGAGATTATTGTATACAATTTATATGCATTGGCACGTTAAATAATATCATAAAGATTAGAACAATTACAATGAATTAAATAACTAATATGTGAAAGAATATTGTTATGTATATAAACAAATCAGTAAACATGTAATTTACCAGAGAAAACTCCTAAGCCTAGTAATCATGTGTCGTGTGAGCACATATGTCATACAACATAAAACTCCTCTCTGCTGCGATGGGTCTTGATACATCGTATACATTTATCCCATCCCATAATTCCTTCAATTCATCTACCAGTGGTTGTAAGAAGACATCCATATTCTTCACTTGTCTTCTACCAAGGACTATGAGAGCCAACATAAGATGTTCATTCTTCACGGAAAACCATGGGGTGATATTGTTATTGATCACTACTATAGGCCAAACAGAATAGTTGGTGTTCCGGAGGGAATATGGGTTGATGCCATCCATGGCTATGCTGAGTCGTAGACTTTGTACTTTATCCTTGAATTTTTCGGGCTATGTATCCTCTATCTGCTTCACGGATATTGAATAAGTTGGGATTCACATAACACCCAACTCACTTCTATGTGAGGCATGCAATCCCTGCAACATAGCTAATTATTTGAAATGAAAGAGCCTTTGAATCGTTAGGATTATAGGCATGTGCCTCAATATTTTAAAAGGAGGACCACATGATTTACCCTTCTTTTTTTATTTATCATACCCGTCATGCCCATATTTCAGACATATCTCTTTGTTTGCATATTCTCCTCTATATAGAATACAATCATTTGGACATGCATGATATGATATGGATTATAGGCATGTGCCTCAATATTTTAAAAGGAGGACCACATGATTTACCCTTATTTTATTATTTATCATACTGTCATGCCCATATTTCAGACATATCTCTTTGTCTGCATATTCTCCTCTATATAGAATACAATCATTTGGACATGCATGATATGATATGTACTTAACACCCAACATTTTTAATAATTTCTTTGCCTCTTCGCAGCTACCGGGCAAGACATTATCACTCAAAAGAACTTTATATCTAAATAACCTGTAGTTGGTGATTATGGAAAATATTAAATGTACATTAATGCTGATATAATTATTAATGTTCATAAAATTGGCCATTTGTAATGTTCATTGTGTGATTATATTTCTCAAATTTATATAAGGGAGGACTTTATGGTAACTTACCTCAAAATTGCCGAGAAACATGCATTTGACAAGCCAAACTTTGCTTTCAAGTTGTATAGTAACATCGTTGTCCCCAACTGGGTAGACGTTGACTCACAACCAGGTCCAAAGAGAGGGGTGGTGGAAGCAAATTTAAGGCTTTCAAAAAAGGTGTCAGGGATATGAGCATCATCCCCTAGCTGATCATCATTTTGGAATGCATATAACAACATTGTCTCCATGGCAGTCCTATCCCATAAGTAATCATCCATACCAACCTCTATTTGATTGCCTCCATTTCCAGCTTGTGAAGAACTACTATTGTTGTAGTCATTCCTAATTGGTGAATCTGGACATAGCGAGAATTGAATCGGTGGTTGATTCAACCATTCTTGGTATCGTTCCTCTCTGATTTTTTCTCTTAATTCAACCTTCTCTTGATTTGACATTGTCGTGGGGTACAACGAAAGATGGTAGGTAGGTCACTCATCATCACTAGAATCTTAATAATTTTAAAAAATATATTTGAACATGATTAGTAAAAAATCTATGATATAAATTAGTAAGAACGTTGACAATGCATGATTAATTTGTTTGACGTTGAAATAATTACATTAAGATACCAAAAAATTATTATTACCATCATTGTCCCGAGATTGTGGCTATAAGATGAAATATTGTTAGAATTAGCAGGGTGAAGCGGCTGTCCATTTTCATCTATCAAATGTGCCTTGCGGTATGCTGCTCCTGATAAGAGCTTCCGAAGTTTTAGATCTGTTTGAATATTTTGTGCATCTAAAGTCGATTATGAATTTGCATGAATCTGTAGATTTGTATACATTACAAATTTTATTAAGCTGATTGACATGGATAAAAAACATAAATTCAATTAGATAATTAAAATATAAATAAAATCGGAAGTAAATATTACGTTTCGAGATGGATAGGAAGAACTACACGATGGACTTTGAGAAATATTATGGAACGAGCTGTATTTTGAAGAATTGTCTATTCAATATAATTATGATGTTTTCTCCCTGCATTTGAGAAAAATCAACAATTAATTTTAGTGCACACACCTAAAAGTAATTTCGGTGCCTTAAAAATGGACTTATTGTTATCGTTGCTTATGTACAGATAACCGCATCGGTCCATTTTAGTTACTCCACATCGGTGCCATGTTATTAACTAAAACACCGTTGCAGTGTTATTAATTGGCTCATCGGTGACGAAAAGCTGCAAATAAAAAAGTGCAACTTTATTTTTTTAAAGTGAAAAAAGCGGTAAATTAAAAAATGGGAGGAAAAATATTTTTGAAAATCTAATTTCATAAAACAATTCTTTAAATACTAAACACTTTTCATTATTTCACTATTTATGCAAAAAAATTTCAGCAAGAGATTTGCACGAGACATACCTGGAGCAAGAGAGCACAAGAGCACTGTGGAGCAGCGAAATACTTTCGAGTAGAACTATTCAGACAATCAGAATTCCAAACCTTTGGTGATTCAAACCATGTAGCATAGAATTTTAAATGATCTCGTGATTAAATTTTATTGGTTTTTTACATTTTCTGCAGTATTTTTTATGTAGTAAGTAAAAGAAAAAAAAATCCATTTTACCCTAAACCCTTCATTCTTTTTATTTCTGCCTTTGCTTCTTCCTATTTCTGTGATTTTAGAATTAGGGATTTTCATTTTAGATTTATAGTGTTTTTATTGCTATATATATGCCTATGACATCTAACCCACAAGATGACTTGCATAGTCGGATCCCAATCCATATCGGCCCTTGCTTGAATTTAAAAAAAAATGTTTTTTTTTTAATCGGTGCATCTTGCATAACCTAGCACACCAGTGCGCTGGCTTATCACAGTGCACCGTGCACGTACTGTTGGATAAAAAATTAAAAAAACTGATTTTTTTTAATCTGTGCGCCATATGTAAAATAGGGCAGATGTGCACTATTTAATTATAACGCACCGCGCACGTACTATTTGGAAAAAAAAAAAAAAATTGTGTTAATGGGTGCACCATGTAACATATAAGGCTCTGGGTCTCCTTGTTGACAAAGAGCACCATACGGTGGTCCCCTGTTTGTGCAGGGCATTTATAATAATAGGCCGCACCGCCCTCTCCACAACACCATATGCTACAAAAACTAACACTAGATGATTTTTATTAATTTTTCTGTGTTAATCTGTGCGATGGTTAACATATCACGCACTGGTGCTCCTTGTTGACATAGAGTACCATACGGTTTTTTATACTGTTTTGGCAATGTGTTTATAAGAACACGATGCATCGACGTCGATGCGTACAATATTGAAAGCACACTGGTTTCTTCATATATTTTTTTTTTACCTGAAAAGTTGATGATTTATTTATAAAATATATTAATGAATGATATCGTACAGGTTTCATATTGATAAAGAAATGGATGACAAGAGATCAAGTAACAAAAATACTGATAGCACATCAAGAAAAGAAAAAAAGGCAAGTTATTTGTAAATTCTTTACAAAAAATATTATTTTTGAGGTATATGTAAGTTTAACTGATATGTATTGTTTACTGTGTATCATGCAGATCCACAAAATGACGAAGCTTGATAATATTATTTCTGATCTAGGACTAGAAGATCGTAAAAGCTTGATGGAAAAATTGCAAAAGGATGAATCAGGTGAGTGAAAAAATACTATCGATCCAATATGAGTTTATTTTTTTAATTTTCATTAATAATATACTTAAAATTATTTGATAACATGTTTCAAACAATCTATTAATTCACATATGTTTAATGTTTTATAGGGACCAACAACTCAGAAAATGAATGTTGTTCTAAGAAAAGAAAGAAATAGAACATGCAAGTGAAAATGAATTGCTCCTTAGCTCATCTGGAGTGGCGCTGGAGGTTAAAGAAAGGGGGAAAAACTTTTAAAAAAGTATGAGGGATCTAGTGGAACGAATGTATAGACGTTCTTTCCACTTACAATACAAAAGTCAATCCAATGATTCCAAGAACCAAATTTTATCTAAACTACAAGAAGAGTTTCCAGAAAATTGGTCAATAAGACATGTGAGACTTTTAATAGGAAAAATGTACAACAACAAAAAAGAATGAATGAAAAAGTAATATTCCTTTAAATGTTTTTTCTAGAATTATTTATAAATATCACTTTCGTTATATTTACTTTTCATATATCAATATAAAAATTAAATAGTTTATTTTCATGTTACATTTTCATGAAGATTATGAAAATGTCAAAAGATAAAAGAGCTGATATCATAAATATGCTAGTAGGAATGTCCAAAAAGGTGTACAAGGAGATGGTCAAAGAAATGGACAAAATTGCATCGCAGTAGGAGCCATCTCAACAACAACGTGCTTCAAATGTAATATGTAATCATTGAATTTTTCGATCATTAGGTACAATAAATAAACAATTTAGCATTAAATATTAATTTTCAAGTATTTTCTTGCAGAAAAGAAAAGAAAATTGAACCCATTCATCACATAAAACAGGACAACAAGGAACAAAAGGGTTGATATCTAAGTTTGTGAGTAATTGTTACTTCCTTATAACAACTTAACTAGATTTCAGTTTTGTATATTTTAAGTTATTTTATAAAAATCATCATTGAATTTCTTCAAACAGGTTCAAACATACAAAGAAGAACCATCAGACGAATTGATTGACATTGGGTTAAATGTGGGTTGTAAGTATATGTTGGCATATCATAAATTAATTGTGGAATTTGTAAGCATCCATAGATCTTGTTTTACTTAGCTCTGTCTATAATAAATAGAACAAAAAATATTTTATATTAAATATATGATTTGTTATGGGGTATAAAATCAGAGAAATCGGGTGTGTGTTAGTTATCACACCAGCATTTGTATTATAAAGCGCACCGGTACATTTCTACGACCTATAGGCACTGCACAAATACTAATATCAATTGTAACTCTCGGTGCGTTTGTGTGACACTGCACACCGGTGCGTTTATGTGAGGCTTCTCACTGGTGAGTTTGTCGACCTATGGGCACCGCACAAATACCGATACGAATTAGAACATTCAGTGCGTTTTTGTGATGCTGCACACCGATGCATTTCTATAATACTATGAACCGGTGCGTTGATATGACCTATGGGCATCACACAAATCCCAATACCAATTAGAACGGCCCGGTGCATTGTATCACCTACATTGCGCTCGGTGCGGTTTTAGACCTTTACGACCCAATGCATGCACCTTCGACCATCCCGTGCCGACGGTCTGGATCATGCGCAGCGGTGCATTGACACCTGAATAGCGCACCGATGAAATAACATCCGTAATAACCTTCAGTCGCCCAATTTTTTTAGTTGTGTTGAAATTCCATTAGAACCTCTGCCAAAAACTCCGTTACCGAAAACATATGTTGTAGCAAATGTATTTTTTTACAATTTTGGCCAATTTTATAATACTAAAAACCTCCTTTATAACCTTCGCTAGAGGGTCTATTCCTTATAGTGCCTTCGATATATTCTTACTCAAGCCATATACAGAAGATATGCTCTTATATTGACGTTGCGCAGAACTCTAGCCTCTATATATGCGCATGTCTTCCATATTTGCATAACTTTCGTATATGTGCATGTCTTCCGTCTATGTGCTTCTTCTTTATTATAAGCACATAAAATATATAGGTTGTCTTATATTCATATATAGAAGATATGTGTATATATGGAAATTTCACATGCACAAAATATATGTGCATATATAGAAGATATGCACATGTACGAAAGATATGCACAACTTAGATATATATGCAACTTCCATATTTGTGCATATACAGAAGTTGTGCGCAACTTTCGTAATACACATACACAAATCTCTATATATGCTCAAATTCTGTATATGCACAACTTCTGTATATATGTGAAACTTCTGTATATGTGCATATCCTCTGTATATATGTACTTTATGTATATGCACAACTTATGTATCTGTGCATATCCTTTGTATATGTGTATCTTCTGTATATGCACATATCTTTCGTATATCTGCATATACAGAATATATGCACATTTACGGGAGAAGTGTATATACGAAAGATAACTTGCACATATACAGAGGACATATGTATATATGTAGTTACACACATATACGAAAGTTATGGGCATATAAGGAAGTTGTGCATATACAAAATATATGCACATATACATAAGCTATGCATATATGGAAGATATGAGATACAAAATATAAAAATATATAAAATTTGTGCAACTTCCATACTTGCACATCTTTCATAATGTACAACTTCTATATATCCGCATATCTTCCATAAAAGCATATATCTTCTGTATATGTGCAACTTTTATATATGTAAATATATTTTGTATATGCACATACTCATATGTGCATATATGGATGTTGCACATATATGGAAGATTATGCACATATACGGAAAATATGCGCATATACAGAAGATGTGCTCATATACGGAAGTTGCGCATATACGGAAGATATGCGTATATATGGAATTTGTGCATAACTTCTGTAATATGCATACACAAGTCTCTATATATGCGCAACTTTCGTATATGCACAACTTCCGTATATGTAAAACTTATTTATATGTGTATCTTTTGTATATGCACATATATTTCGTATATGCTCATATACTGAATATATGCACATATATGGAAGAAGCGCATATACGAAAGATATGCACATTTACAAAAATTGCGCATATACAAAAGATATATGCATATCTGGAAGATATATGCATATAAGGAAATTGTGCATATACGAAAGATATGCACATATAAGGAAGTTGCACATCTATAGAATATATGCGCATATATATAAGCTATGCATATATGGAAGATATGGGATACAAAATATGCACATATATGAAAGTTGTGCATATACAAGCTCTTCATATACAAAAATATGCACAAAACATATATGCACATATATGTAAGATACGCATATATGAAAGACATGACATGAGATATTCACATATGGATATGCACACAGTACACTGTATATGTATTATGAAACATGCAAAAAACTTCTCTAAATGCTCAACTCTTGTATATGTGCACATACGTAAGATATTCACAACTTACATATATACGCAACTTCCATATATGTTCATATACAGAAGTTATGCACAAATTTAACCTTCTTATATACTGAGCATCGTTAAGTATATAATATAACATTCATAAAATATAACATCAAATCGACATCATGAATTTAAAATTCAATGAAGATGTTGCCATAAATACAAGTCTAAATTCATGTATTTGTATTCAAAATTGGTCCAACTATACGTTTTTATTTTTTGAAAAATGGAACTTCATTCCTAACATAAATAATGGAATTTCATGCCTGTAAATGACATAACGAAAAAATGGCATCATGATTTATCTAGAATATGGGTCTATAACTCATCCTCGCCCCTCTTGGCACTCCCAAGTGCATTTCTAAATTGATATTGCTGCAAAAATTACATTAATCAATTAGTTGTAAAAACAAAATGCATAAGATTAATTTCATGTACATGATACATTTACATCAATATCATGTACATAATGTATGCTCTCTTCCAGGGAAAATTTTTAAAATGAAAATTTATCTTCAAGTTTAGAACTCTTGACGAATCTTCCTAGTTCCTAATATGCAAACTATAAAATGATAGGTGATATATTTGTAAAAGTATTGAAATTTATAACGATTTTATGTTGTACCTATAAAATATTGACAATTTTTAGTGTAAAAAAACAATTCATAAATTTTGGGTGAATCATTTTTTAGAAAATATGGAAATTAGTGAATCTTTTTTTGGAAAAAACATGGAAAATTAGCCCACTTGCTAATATTAGCCCCTAAATTTTTCCATGTTCTCTAAATGTACATGATACATATATTATTATAAATAAGAAAAGTTCCATGGTAATGATATGTTCTTCGATGCATTCAACATCGAGCAAGATATAAATATAAAAGTAACTTAACATGCAAACTTGATAATTTGTAGATAGAAAAAATAAGTCCATTCTAACTACATTCATCAAAAGTAACGTCACATTGATAGAATAGAACATCAAATACACATCATGAATTTAAAAAGTAATGAATATGTTGTCATAAACACAAGTCTATATTCATGTATTTTTATTCAGAATTGGTCCAACTATACATTTTTTTTTTTACAAAATCGAACTTCATTCCAAACATAGATAATAGAAGTTCATGCCCATAAATGACATGATGGAAAAATGGCATCATGATTGATATATAATATGGATCTATAAGTTACCCTCTCCCCTCTTGGCACTCCCAAGTGCATTTTCAAATTGATGTTTCTGCAAAAAATACATTAATCAAATATTTGTGCAAAGTAGTTCATGGTTGAGATTCTTGGTTTGGTAGCGTCATTGATTTTAAGATTCTAACCTAGACCCAAGGTAGTGGAAATGCAACATTGGATACCTCCTTCACTGACTTTAGCATTAAAGCCAAAATAGTGTACAATGCAGTAATGTGAACCATATTCCTTATTACATTCTTCAAATCCATTTAAAACTTTAAACTCATGCATTAACATACACCTCCACTCCTGGTCTTCTACTTTAGGTTTTGTGGTGAGGGGGTTGGCCCCTCCTTACCCTCGCTAGTCAAACCTTATGAATAAAATAAATGTCAGTGGCTATATAAGTTAAGACATAAAGATGTGGTATGGTGGTATATTCGTGCGCTCTTTTGGGGAGGTCATGGGGTTAAGCCCCGACCTCTGCACTTCCATTGGTAATATATTTTGCCACCTAATATAACCTATGATTTTGACCTTTGATATGTAATGTAATTCAGGCTTACCATTAAATCTGACCTTTGATATGTAATGCAATTTGGACTTTGGACTTGGTCCACTAGAGGGGGCACGTGGCGGGCCCTGGCTGCACCACGTGTCCGCCTTTGGTTGGACTATCCCAACCTTATAATAAAAAAAATGCACCACCATATAAAAATTTCAGCCTTAGGATAGAAAAATAAAAAAATTTCACCTTCCAAACTTTCCGATGAATCTTGCAGTGACACTTGTCACAGTGTTATTGGGAAAAAATGGCAGAATATTCCAATAATATCCATTTATTTACCGACTAGGCTGCCATGTCAGAATTCTATACTTTCTATATTTTTTTTA
This sequence comes from Pinus albicaulis, assembly GCA_034641835.2. Classification (NCBI taxonomy): domain Eukaryota; kingdom Viridiplantae; phylum Streptophyta; class Pinopsida; order Pinales; family Pinaceae; genus Pinus; species Pinus albicaulis. Next base: position 1,525,154,036 of record CM076578.1, on the reverse strand, counting down.
GGTTTCCAGGAAAACGAACAACAGGCTCTATCTTTCGCATCCAAGGTCAGTTTTCGATGAAATGAATTGCAACGGATTCCTGACGATGAGCTCTTCGTTGTCGTTCATTTTCCATTATATTTTGAGCACTTTAATTTTTGAGATTTAACACTAAGCACCTGATCATTCCTCCCCACTAGAAGTGTTTTGGAACCCAAAATATCTTTGGTTACTCATCATGTGGATGAGGGTACAATTCTCTCACCCTTCCAGTGTCAATCCACTAAAATTTTCCCATTTTCATTAATTGATATTTTCACGAAAACTAATCTTTTTCCTTGATTCTTGGACCCTCTCTTGTTTTTGTACACACCTTCATTTTGCAATTTCCCCGAGTTTTCAAAGAAGCAAGTTGTTCTTGCAGAAACAAACTTGTTCCCACCTCGGTCATCAATCAAAGGAAACTTAAAAACTGTCTCACCTCGCACACTATCGTCATGGCGATTCTTAGATGCACTTGCTTTGTACTTGCATAGAATTTTGACCAAGTATTTTCTCCATTTCCATGTACCCTTTGGAAACCAAAAAAAAGCGCTTGTGGAACCTATGCCTTCTTTGTCAAATTTCTTTGGTGCTTCCTCTTTGACCTTTGCACTCTCTTGCACTGGCATCTTGTTTCCAACACTACTCAACATTGATGTTGACTGCTACAAATCTTTCACATCTTGTTTACCTCCTTTCAAATGAAACCTATTAGAGTCCTGAATCATCTCATTACAAGCATAAGGAACTTTAATGAAATCAACTTGTTCATTCAATGCATCTTTTTAAAATGCCTTATTCAAAATATCTCTATGTTTGATCATTAACAAAATCAAATTTTGACTTGCATTCACTATTCTCTTCATTTCTCATGCATGTATAAGAGACAAACTTGCCTTCTTATTATGCGATCTAGCTATGTACTCAATTCCATATTTAAACAAGTGATACTTATTCTCATGGCGATGAAATAATTCTTTCCTATCATAAAGATAAGGACTTCCCAAAACAATACCTGAAATCTCAAGTGGTACCATATAAAGTTCAACTTCATCAAGAAATTTTGAATTGATGGTAAACCTTAGTATGAAATTTCTTGTTACCTGCAAAAATTTACCAAGACATTGAGATCTTACAATAGTTTTTAATCTCTTCTCGAGTCCTTTCTTCCCACCATACAAGTGAAGATCCTTACATCCTCAGGGAAGCCAATTGAATCTTTATGTCATCTTCTTGAAGATTCTGAATTCTACAATAAACCTCCAATTGAAGAATCCAATTTTCCAAATTCTCCGCATTTACCTCGCCATTATACATTGGAAGCTCAAATTTGACATCAAGTTTGAGTAAGGGAGTTTTTTTTGTTTTTTTGTTTTTGAGTGAGTATGGGTAGTTTTGGTTGTGGAAGTGGAAGATGATGCTGATGGTGAGATGAGGATGATGATGAATATGGTGGAGATGGAGGAAGCTTTCCTCCACTTTCCTTTGAATCCCTCTCTTCTCCCTTTTTGTCCCTCTCTTCAAATAGGATCCTAACCCTTTTAATCAGTTCATAGAAAGCCTTCTTGTATGATTCCTCTTCTGAAAGACCTTCAGTCTCTCCTACACCTGACATGATGGCTATGGATTCAAGCTCATCTTCTGGTGCAACTTGTACCTCTTCAATCTCAGCTAGAGATAAAAATTGAGGTGCTTCAATTATAGTTGTGAGTGAAACTTTGGGTGGAGATGGTGCCCTTGTGGCTCTCCTTCTTCTAGTCATAACCTTAGGACTAGAAACTAAAAGTTTCTCTTCTCCTCTCTGCAACTTTAACCTTGTAAGCATCACAAATTTGCAACCATTAAAACCCTACTTGCACAAAACTCAAGAAAATCAAGAAAATAACATTTGCAACCTTTCAAACTGGCTCTGATTTCACCTTGATCTGAATCTGAATGTTAGTTTTGCTGTGCTAATTTCATCTTTAGAATTATAAAAAATTTGCTGATCTTTTTCTTCTTGTGCATAGGTTTCTTTAGGTTTTTGTGAGTGTTCAACATGTAAATAAGTTAATTTCATGTTAAATTAATGAGCCATTTAAAAATTAAAACATAATGCTGAAAAAAAGCAATAAAATGTACAACAAACCATCAAATGATCCATTAACACAATGTTTTGATGAAGGAGTTCACCCCTCATGGGCTACATCTCCTTGGTCCAACTTCCATGACTTGGGCCTCTATATTAGATCATATGTGCAAAAATTGTTGTTTACATTCATCTAATACTCTTGAAAACCACTTCAATGTGTTCAAAATGTCCAAATCATCCAGAATAAATTCTTCTTGATCCCAATTTCGTCAAATTTTGTAAAATCTATGGCAAAAAACGTTTGGCCTAGGAAATCTCCACTAAAACTGGAGAAAATCCAGTTAGGGTCACTAATTTTGGAGGTAGTGCTGAAATTGGGGGCTCCTCCAAACATGTCACCGAATTAAACTTGGGTTTAATTAAATGATAAGTGGAGATTAAATGGAAATAAGTATGGGTTTAGGCGCATTAACAAAGAGGTTTGGCACATAATCATTGGATTATTGGTTAATTAAACCCATTTAAAACATTAAACCCACGCATTAACATATGCCTTCACTCTTGGTCTTCTGCTTTAGGTCCTGTGGTGAGGGGGCTGGCCCCCTCCTTATCCCCACTAGTCAAAACTTGTGAATATAAATAAATGTTGGCGGCTATATAAGTTAAGACATAAAGCTGTGGTATGGTGGTATATTGGTTCACTTGCTTGGGGGAGGTCGTGGGGTGGAGCCCCGACATTTTCCCTTCTGCTTGTAATATATTTTGCCACCCAATATAACCTATGATTCCAACCTTTGATATGTAATGTAATTCAAACTTACCATTAAATCTGACCTTTGATATGTAATGCAATTTAGGCTTTGGACTTGGTCCACCAGAGGGAGCACATGCACTTCATATGTAAAGATAGGGATTGTTTTGACATCCATGTATTTAGTATTGAAATCCATAAAGCACCCATTAATAGGTGCATAAATCCAGCCAACTTCAATGTTTAATCATTGTAAGACCCCAATTCAAATGGCCACACCGAATGGGCATTTGAGGAACAAATGTATAACATTCTCAAAATCATCCTGACAAATTTGATATCTGCCCGAACCTAGGAAACCTCTCTTTCCCAGGGTCTCCAAAGTAAGAATCTTGTTATGTCACACCAACCATCTAAATCATTTTAGTTTCAGAGGCATATGTGAAGATCATACTTTTCAATACCACATATTCACCGAGGAAAGCATATGAGAAGATGATAGATGACAGTAAATATTCTCCACAGAAGTCATATACTTAAGGGTCTACCCATCCTATATGATAGTGCCAGCCCCATCCCAAAATATGTTGATTGTCATATATATATTAACAATATATTCGTCCCAAATATTTTTTATTGTACCGACTAATCCCAACTCACTAGATCTAATCCATATAGGATATAGACTCGTTGGCTCACTTATATACCACATTTGGTTAAGGAAGAAAATCTCCTTGTCATGTATGTGTTGGATGATCTCCATGGGAAAAGAGAGATTTCGAAGAAATCCCAAGAATGGATCCAACCCAATCTCCACTTTAGCATTTATAACAATCACCCAATAAATATTTCCAACTAACCAATGCTTTAATTTCATGAAACCATTCTAGATGTATGAACATTTTTTTGATGAATTAGCACCATTTTTTATACAAACCTAAAGATATTTCTCCTTTAAATATTTTTCCAAAATTATTGGCTTCCATAATCCAGATTCGAATAATGCATGGCATAAGCTCTTCACCTTCAGGGCCCAATGAAATTTATCCATGTTTTTCAAACCCCATCCACCTTCTTCTTTCAACTAAGAGAGAACCACCAATCCCATTAGATGGATCTTTTCTTTCCCACAAGCACTAGACCAAATAAAATTTGAGATGATAAAATTGATTTTTTTATTAACATGCTTGGGAATCAAATATAAGTGCATCTAGTATATCTAGATACTCTATAATATTGATTGAGAAAGTGTCAGTCTTCCACGGAGAAACAACCATCCATGTGTGCATGACTTCAATTAGGCTTCATACCTTTTAATAAACCACTAAAAATCCTTTATTTTATAATGATTTGGTTTTAAATTAAGCCAAGGTATTTTAACCCGCTATCAATATTAGAAACATTGACCAAAAAAAAGTTTGCAATCTCAGAAATATGGGCTTAATCCTACGAAGCATGAATCAACAAGTATTTTTTTTCATGAACAACGCTGACGCTTCCCCAAAATTAGAAATGATAGTAAAATTATTTTCCCATTGAGCCGAGGAAACCTATCCAAAAATAAGAACGCCATCTACAAAAATGAGATGGGAAACAAAGGTATTTCTCATGACCAATATACCTAAAAAAACCTTATGTCTGGCCTAAAATATCTTCCTACTCAATCCATCAATAACAAATAGGAATGATAATGGGGATAGGGAGCACCCTTGTCTCAAACCCTGAGAAGCCTTTAAGAAGGAAAATGACATGTCATTAATTAACACGACATAATTAACCAAAGAGACACATGCCATAGTCCATTCAACAACACCCATTGAAGTCCAATTTTATGTAGGATCATTATGAGAAAAGCCCAATTAAAACAATCATATCCTTTGTGTAAGTCCAACTTTAAGATTAAATCCTCCTTCCTTCGAACCTTTATAGAATGAATAATTTCTTTCGCAACGGACTTGACAACTTGAATCTTCATATGTTTTAGGAAGTCAAACTATTCAAGGTAGATGAAGCAGGAGAGTTTATCTTTTAAGCGAGAAGTAATAATATTTGAAATCATTTTATAAGTGATGTTGCATAATGCTATAGGCCTAAAATATATAAAAACATGAGGCATTATAATAATTTGAAACGAGAGAAATAAAGGTATGAGCTTAAAGCACCCAAAATCATGCACCTAGTCCTCGGTTCTTCAACCTACAACCTCAGTAAATCTTAGTCGCCGATATCCAAGAAGTGGAAAAATATTTCCACATTCCATCCTTTTGGCCATGAGTAGTTATCCTTGGAAAACTATTTAAGGAAAGATTCAATTTCTTCAATCGAGATCGGCCTACCAACAAACCTATCATATTCCATAGAGAACATATCGAGATATGACTGAATAAAATCAAGTTGATTGTCAATATCCTGAAAGTTTCACATATACGAAATTTGTGCATATGTGGAATATATGTGCATATATGGAAGTTTCACATATATAAAAGTTTCCGTATATATATGTTGTTGTATATTTGATCCCTAGCATTGCTTCGTATATGTGAAGCTTCCATATATTTGTATATACGAAGTTTCACACAGTACAAAGATATGCGCATACGTGTTGTATAACCCAACCATTGCATATGCATATTTTTATAGTATTATATATGTGTATCTATCGTATGAGAAACTTCCATATTCGTACATACGTAATCTACACTTATACATATGTTACATAACTTCGACCTTCATATATGCGTTAACTTATGTATATGCACATATGAAAATTATGCAAATATGAAAGAGGTGAATATATGGAAGTTATATAAACACGAAGTTATGAGTTTCATATGCACATATTTCGTATATGTGCATGTCTTCCATATATGCACAAATTCCGTATAATATGCGCATGTCTTCTGTATATGTGCTTATCTTCTGTATATGTGGTTCTTTTGTATAGGTGCATATACAAAAGATATGTGCATATACAGAAGTTGTGCATATATGGAAGATATGTGATATAAAAAATTCACATATATAAAATTTGTGTGACTTTCGTATATGTGCACATCTTCTATATATGCATGACTTCCGTATATGGACACATCTTCCATATATGTGTAACTTTTGTGTATATGCATATTTTGTATATGTGCATCTATTGTATATGTGCATATATTTCCTATATGAGTAATTATGTTATATGTTCACATTTTTGTATATGTGCAACTTACATATATGCACATATATTGAAGATGTGTTTATAAAGATGATAGCACATATACATAATACATGTGCATATATGAAATATGTGAGTATAAAAAAGTAACACAACTTCTATATATGTGCATTTTATGTATTTCATATATTTCATATATGCACAACTTTCGTATATGCACATATCTTCTGTACCTGTGCAACTTTCATATATATGTATGTACGAAACTTGCACACATACGAAAGATATGTGCATATAAGAAGTAAGTCTCTATTGTGAGGGATTTGGTAAATATGTATATATGTGTTGATTTTATCTACCAAAGCCCTCACAATAGAGACTTACTCATATCAGTCATGTCCTCACTCCCTTTATATATTTTTTCTAGTTTTCTTTCTTCTAAGTTAGTTATGATGCAAATGAGTATACTTATTAGATAATTTTAATGGAAGGGTAGGGATAATGAAAACTGCCCATTACGGTCCGGTTGGAAAATTGTTCAATTACCCAAAGCAATTGATGGACTGGTCCTCAGGGATATGATCTATATTAATCTGTGATCAGGTGCTCAGTGTTAAATCTCACAAATCAAAGTTCTCAAAATTGAATGGAAACTGAATGACAGTGAAGAGCTCGTCGCTAAGAATCGAATGCAATTCGTTTGATCGAAAACCGACTCAGGATGAGGAAGATAGAGGTTGTTGTTCATTTTCCTAAACAACTAAAAAAGTTACAAAATTGACAGAATGCTCACATGGAAGCCTAGTCAGCAAAGAAATGGTTATTATTGGAATATTCTGCCATTTTCGCCCAATGACACTGATAAGTGTCACTGCAGGACTCACCGAAAAGTTTGGAAGGTGAAATTTTTTTATGTTGTTATCTTAAGGCCGTAATTTTTATATGGTGGTGCATTTTTTTTATTATAAGGTTAGGCTAGTCTAACTAGAGGCAGACACGTGGTGCAGCCAGGGGCCACCATGTGCCCCCTTTGGTGGACCAAGTCCAAATTCTGAATTGCATTACATATCAAAGGTCGGATTTAATGGTAAGTCTGAATTACATTACAAATAAAAGGTTAGAATCATAGGTTATATTGGGTGGAAATATATATTACAAATGGAAGGGCGAAGGTCATGGCTCGACTCCACGACCTCCCCCAAGCGAGCAAACCAATATCCCACCCTACCACAACTTTACGTCTTAACTTATATAGTCACTGACATTCATTTATACTCATAAGGTTTGACTAGGGGGGATAAGGAGGGGGCCAGCCCCCTCATCACAAGACCTAAAGAAGAAGACCAAGAGTGGAGGCGTATGTTAATGCGCAAGTTTAATGTTTTTAATGGGTTTAATTAACCCATAATCCAATGATTATGCACCAAACCTATTTGCTAATGCATATTTTCTTAAAATGTGCTTAATGTGCCTAAACCCATGCTTATCTCCATTTAATCTCCACTTATCACTTAATTAAACCCCAGTTTAATTCGGTGGCATGTTTGGCGGAGCCCCCAATTTCAGCACTGCCTCCAAAAGCAATGATCCTAACTAGAGTTTCTCCAGTTTTAGTGGAGATTTCCTAGGCAAAACTATTTTTTCCATAACTTTTGCAAAAATTGATGAAATTGGGATCAAGACTAATCTATTCTGGATGATTTGGAAATTTTGAACACCTTGAAGTAGGTTTCAGGACTAGTAAATGAATGTAAAAAACACTTTTTTCACATTTGATCTAATACAGAGGCCCAAGTCATGGAAGTTGGACCAAGGAGATGTAGCCTAGGAGGGGTGAAATCCTTCATCAAAACACTGTGTTAATGGATCATTTGATGTTTTGTGTATATTTTATTGTTGTTGTTCAATATTATGTTTTAATGTTTAAATTTATCATGAATTTAACATGAAACTTAACTCATTTACCTGTTTAACACTCACAAACACCTCAAGAAACCTATGCACATGAAGCAAAAGATCAACAAATTATTTATAATTCTAAAGATGAAATTAGCACAACAAAACTAACATTCAGATTCAGATCGAGGTGAAATCAAAGCAAGGTTGAAAGGTTGCAAAGGTTATTTGCTGGATTTTCTTGAGTTTTGTGCAAGTAGGGTTTTAATGGTTTCAAATTTGTGATGCTTACAAGGTTAAAGTTGCAGAGAGGAGAAGAGAAATTGTTGGTTGCTAGTCCCGAGGTTAGGACCAGAAGAAGGAGAGCTACAAGGGAGCCATCTCCACCTAAAGTTTCACTCACAATTGCAATTGAAGCACCTCAATTTTTATCTCTAGCTAAGATTGAAGAGGTAAAAGTTGCACCAGAAGCTGATCTTGAATCCATAGCCATCATGTCAGGTGTAGGAGAGACTGAAGGTCTTTCAGAAGAGGAAGCATAAAAGAAGGCTTTCTATGAACTGATTGAAAAGGTTAGGATCCTATTTGAAGAAAGGGAAAAAAATGATGAAGAGAGGAATTCAAAGGGAAGTGGAGGAAATCTTCCTCCATCTCCACCATATTCAACATCATCCTCATTATCACCATCACCATCATCTTCCACTTCCACAACCAAAACTACCCATACTCACTCAAAAACCCAAAAAGAAAAAAACTCCCTTACTCAAACTTGATGTCAAATTTGAGCTTCCAATGTATAATGGCGAGGTAAATGTAGAGAATTTGGAAAATTGGATTCTTCAATTGGAGGTTTATTGCAGAATTCAGAACCTTCAAGAAGATGACATAAAGATTCAATTGGCTTTCTTGAGGATGGAAGTATCTTCAATTGTATGGTGGGAATCAAGGACTTGAGAAGAGATTAAAAAATATGGTAAGATCTCAATGTCTTGGTAAATTTTTGCAGGTAACAAGGAAGTGCATACTAAGGTTTACCATCAATTCAAACTTTCTTTATGAAGTTGAACTTGATGTGGCACCACTTGAGATTCCAGGTATTGTTTTGGGAATTTCTTATCTTTATGATAGAAAAGAATTATTTCATCGCCATGAGAATAAGTATCACTTGTTTAAATATGGAATTGATTACATAGTTAGATCTCATAAGAAGAAGACAAGTTTGTCTCTTATACATGCATGAGAAATGAAGAGAATAGTGAATTCAAGTCAAAATTTGACTTTGTTAATGATCAAACATAGAGATGTTTTGAATGAGGCCTTTCAAAAATATGCATCAAATGAACAAGTTGATTTCAGTAAAGTTCCTTATGCTTTTAATGAGATGATCTCAGACTCCAATAGTTTTCCTACAGGTGTGTTATCACTCAGGTTTTCCTAGAAGTTGTGTAAGAGGAAAGTATACCCGAGGTAACCACAAACCAACCTTCAGATGCAGAATCTAGCCAATCTGCATCCAGAGAGGGCTCTCTCTTTATGATTTATCTTTGTTCTTAGAAGGTTTTAGGCTAGTTATAGATCCAAGAATTTGTTTGTAAATGGTGGAATCCACAAACTAAGGGCAAGGTTGAAAGTTTTCAGTCCATTGGGCTATGGAGTCAAAGGATGGCTTTACTGGATTTCTATTCTACGCACAAGATGGTATTACAGGGCAAGATAGCTAGACAGAGAACAATCCTTAAAATTTAAAGTGGGTGGGATGATCTTGAAGGGATGAAAGGCAACTAAGAATCTTTCACCATGTTCAAAGAAAAGAAGTGAATTGACTACAAACAAAGAGCAATAAAGGATTCCTTATTATAGCAATCAACAGTGCTTAAATTAGCGAAGCAGGAGCATTTAAGAATTCATGCTTATAGCTAATTTAGAAGAAAACATTTAGGAACAATCACATTTGAAAACAGAGTACAATTAAGCAAATTCTGTTTCAATCCTTTATGTAAATTATTAAGAAATGGATATGATGGTATTATAAACTAATATAAAATTTCAGACAAAGGGTAGAAACACTTATTGAACTGTAGTCCAACACATGAATCCTGCAACAAGTCCAGTGCTTCAAATCGTCATCCAGTAAGACACAAGTAAATTTCTCCAAAGGCTTTTATTCCGAAAATCTCAATGTTACAGCAGAGTAATAGAATCCACCCTCAACACTCTCTTTGAGGGTTTATTTATACACAAAATAATCTAAAACAATCTTACACTAACTTAGCCAATAATCTAGGCTGACTTAAAGCATATTTTACAAACAAACAAGAGACAAACAGTCTCGTGGATAGAATAATGTGCAACTGCCGATGTGTTGTTCCTTTTTCCGTGGGTGTGCTGGAGATAAGGCTCTGTGCTGTCTTTTGTAGTATTTCTTTGGCTTGTTGAACACTCTTTGTTCTCACGGATGTCCTTTAACCTTTCATCTGATACTCTTTCATCTGTTTTCCTGTTTTTACCATTTACTTGATAGTAAAGATAAATGCTCATCCTGAAAGCAACTGTCATAGAATCTCCAACATTTCCTGCCACCATTGATCATCTGGTATCATAGTTCTTCTAAGCTTCCTTAAAGTTTCATCTGCTTCAGTAAGTTTATAAAAAGTGGGATCATTTGGAAATAGATACTTTATTTCATGCTCCAGATGAAATAAATTCCTCACTTTATCATAAATACTTTTCCCAGTTGGTAATGCAGGTTCTGATGAGCTAGTAGAACCTACAGCTGTATTTTTAGCATGAGCTTTTATTCTTTTATCATAGGTTTCCAAGTCTACTATTTGATCCTCTGTGAGCATGGGACTTGGCAATCCACTGTCCAGCAAAGCTTGAAACTTCTCTCTGAAAACGTTGATATCAACCAAAATGTCTGTACACTTTCTTTCTAGATTTTGCATGAAAGTCCTCTTGGTGAAAACTCTCTTAGCTTCCAAAACTGCACCTGTCCTGTCATCAATTCCTAACAATGCAAGCTGTTGTTTTGTTCTGGAATTCAAAAATTGAATGAGCTGACTGGCCTGTTCGGGCCTGCCTCTCAATTCATTCCTGGTTCTATTTATTTATTCTTGGGCTATCTTAACTAACTCATTTTGCTCAAAAATAGCTTGAATAGAGGGCCAAATACCCTTTATTAATTCAATGATGTTACCCCAAAGAATGTCATTTATTTCGTTTAAAGGCTTCTCCAATGAAAGATCTTTTTCCAGAGCCTGAACCAATTTTTCCAACCTTTTTATCTCCCTGGTGTTATCAGCAGCTGTCTTTTTAGATGTGTCATATTTTTCCTCCAATTTTGTTAATTGCAATTTTGTTTCTTGGAGTTCTGTGACCCTTAGCTGCAAACTCTCCATTTGTTTTATTAAGTCCTCAGAACTCAAGCCAGAAGTATTCACCTGAGCTGGTTGTTCCTGCTGCCCTGTGGTTGTAGTACCTGTTGTTGAAGTCTGCTTGATAATTTCCTGTTCCTGCAATGCTTTTTCCAACTCCTTCTCTGTTTCATTTAGTCGCTCTGTCATATTCAAGAGCAACTCCATCATTTCTTCCTGTGAATTTCCTTTTATAACTTCCTGTGTCTGAGGGTGCCTCGAGGCTGGGAGTTTTAGCTGTTTTCTGAGTGCAGCTATATCATCCTCTTTCTTCTTTACCAATGCCTCAATACCTTTAATGTCTTTGGGATTGTGACCCAAACCAATGATTATCTCTTCTAGAGATTTTATTCTATTATCCTTGGCCTGTGAGGAGGCCCTCTCAATTTTCAATTGTGCAGTAGTGTTATTCAAAGAATCTTGCAGCGTTAAAGCTGCCATGGCTTTGTTGGTGAGAGTAGAATAAACCATTTCCCCTGTTTGTCTATGTAGCTCTATCTGGTCCAGGGGATGGATATCCTTTGCTAAAACTTCAAAATTTGATCTGATGTAATCTGCTGCTGAAGTTGGCTTTGGCACCTTTGCTTTGAAGTGGCTCATTAGCATTTTACCTTGTGAAAGGTCAAACGCTGACATTAGCCTTTCTTGATTATGAGGAGCCATCTTCATATACTGATCATATACCTTCATTTTCAATGGATCATTCTTTGTTTTAATATTAATGAAGGTTCTTTTAATGTCTCCAGTATCTGTCTTTGGCGGCCTGAAAGAAGATACTTCAGTGCTTAATTGCTTTTGCAAAGCTTTCCCTTTCTGGCTTATGGTTGTTTCACTTGCTGTGCCAGTTTGCTGACTATCTTCTCTACCATCATCAAATACTTCATCTATAATTTCTACCTCTGGAGGTGGATCTGATTTGTGTTTTTTAGTTTGATAAACCTGTGAGGCTCCTTTTGAAGGTGTGGTATCTGGAGCTAGCCTCTTTTTTCCTATTTCCACATTCAGTGGAGTTTGCATCTCTGGAACTTGGATGTGTTTTGCTGGTGTGGGAGAAGCCTGAGATTGTTCCGGTGCTTTGGAACTCTGTGGTTTTTCAGCCATGACCAAAGTTTCAATAACCTGGATTACAGGTTCCTTTACTTTACCCTTGGGTTCTGCTGCTACTGATGGACTGCCTTCCTGTAATGCTTGCTGTAGAGTGGCTGCTGAAGATGTGCCAATATAGGGTACCTGCATTTGACCACATGTTTCTAGGTCAAATTTCTTCTCAACATCTTTCATAATCTTATTCATTCTGTCTGCTTCACTTTCTTCTTCAACAAGAGTTCCTTCAACCCATTCATCTTGATTTGCATACTGTTCTAGATCAGGAATCTTGTGGTGTATATAAGGAGATGATTTATTTTTTAATCTCTTTTCACAAATAAAACCAAAGGGGTCATAAGGTACCCAACGGAAAGATGTCTGGAACTTTTTCTCTAATAGAAGTTCTGCTTCTCTCTCAGCTTCCCTAGAATTGCAGATGAAAGGACCTAATTGGCTTTTGATCCTTAACTGAGCTTTCTTCTTTACATTGCAGAAATGGATCACATCTGAATTGTTCATCCGCCTAAAGCATAGAATAATGTGCAACCGCCGATGTGCTGTTCTTTTTCCGTGGATGTGCTGGAGGTAGGTGCTAAAATAGGGCTCTGTGCTGTCCTTTGAAATATTTCTTTGGCTTGTCGAATACTCTTTATTCTCACGGATACTCTTTAACCTTTTCATCTGATACTCTTTCATCTGTTTTCCTGTTTTTACCATTTACTTGATAGTAAAGATAAGTTCTCATCCTGAAAGCAACTTTTATAGAACCTCCAACATTTCCTACCACCATTGATCATCTGGTATCATAGTTCTTCTGAGCTTTCTTAAAGTTTCATCTGCTTCAGTAAGTTTATAAAAAGTGGGCTCATTCGGAAATAGATACTTTATTTCATGCTCCAGATGAAATAAATTTCTCACTTTATCATAGATACTTTTCCCAGTTGGTAATGCAGGTTCTGACGAACTAGTAGAACAAGCAGCTGAATTTTTAGCATGAGCCTTTATTCTCTTCTCATAGGTTTCCAAGTCTACTATTTGATCTTCTGTGAGCATGGGACTTGGTAACCCACTATCCAGCAAAGCTTGAAACTTCTCTCTGAAATTGTTGATGTCAACCAAAATGTCTGTACACTTTCTTTCTAAATTTTGCATGAAAGTCCTCTTGGTGAAAACTCTCTTTGCTTCCAAAACTGCACCTGTCCTGTCATCAATTCCTAACAATGCAAGCTGTTGTTTTGTTCTGGAATTCAAAAATTGAATGAGCTGACTGGCTTGTTCTGGCCTGCCTCTCAATTCATTCCTGGTTCTATTTATTTCTTCTTGGGCTACCTTAACTAACTCATTTTGCTCAAAAATAGCTTGAATAGAGGGCCAAATACCCTTTATTAATTCAATGATGTTACCCCAAAGAATGT
>CM076578.1:1524849658-1525140120 GCA_034641835.2 Pinus albicaulis | reverse complement strand
GTCGTGGGGTACAACGAAAGATGGTAGGTAGGTCACTCATCATCACTAGAATCTTAATAATTTTAAAAAATATATTTGAACATGATTAGTAAAAAATCTATGATATAAATTAGTAAGAACGTTGACAATGCATGATTAATTTGTTTGACGTTGAAATAATTACATTAAGATACCAAAAAATTATTATTACCATCATTGTCCCGAGATTGTGGCTATAAGATGAAATATTGTTAGAATTAGCAGGGTGAAGCGGCTGTCCATTTTCATCTATCAAATGTGCCTTGCGGTATGCTGCTCCTGATAAGAGCTTCCGAAGTTTTAGATCTGTTTGAATATTTTGTGCATCTAAAGTCGATTATGAATTTGCATGAATCTGTAGATTTGTATACATTACAAATTTTATTAAGCTGATTGACATGGATAAAAAACATAAATTCAATTAGATAATTAAAATATAAATAAAATCGGAAGTAAATATTACGTTTCGAGATGGATAGGAAGAACTACACGATGGACTTTGAGAAATATTATGGAACGAGCTGTATTTTGAAGAATTGTCTATTCAATATAATTATGATGTTTTCTCCCTGCATTTGAGAAAAATCAACAATTAATTTTAGTGCACACACCTAAAAGTAATTTCGGTGCCTTAAAAATGGACTTATTGTTATCGTTGCTTATGTACAGATAACCGCATCGGTCCATTTTAGTTACTCCACATCGGTGCCATGTTATTAACTAAAACACCGTTGCAGTGTTATTAATTGGCTCATCGGTGACGAAAAGCTGCAAATAAAAAAGTGCAACTTTATTTTTTTAAAGTGAAAAAAGCGGTAAATTAAAAAATGGGAGGAAAAATATTTTTGAAAATCTAATTTCATAAAACAATTCTTTAAATACTAAACACTTTTCATTATTTCACTATTTATGCAAAAAAATTTCAGCAAGAGATTTGCACGAGACATACCTGGAGCAAGAGAGCACAAGAGCACTGTGGAGCAGCGAAATACTTTCGAGTAGAACTATTCAGACAATCAGAATTCCAAACCTTTGGTGATTCAAACCATGTAGCATAGAATTTTAAATGATCTCGTGATTAAATTTTATTGGTTTTTTACATTTTCTGCAGTATTTTTTATGTAGTAAGTAAAAGAAAAAAAAATCCATTTTACCCTAAACCCTTCATTCTTTTTATTTCTGCCTTTGCTTCTTCCTATTTCTGTGATTTTAGAATTAGGGATTTTCATTTTAGATTTATAGTGTTTTTATTGCTATATATATGCCTATGACATCTAACCCACAAGATGACTTGCATAGTCGGATCCCAATCCATATCGGCCCTTGCTTGAATTTAAAAAAAAATGTTTTTTTTTTAATCGGTGCATCTTGCATAACCTAGCACACCAGTGCGCTGGCTTATCACAGTGCACCGTGCACGTACTGTTGGATAAAAAATTAAAAAAACTGATTTTTTTTAATCTGTGCGCCATATGTAAAATAGGGCAGATGTGCACTATTTAATTATAACGCACCGCGCACGTACTATTTGGAAAAAAAAAAAAAAATTGTGTTAATGGGTGCACCATGTAACATATAAGGCTCTGGGTCTCCTTGTTGACAAAGAGCACCATACGGTGGTCCCCTGTTTGTGCAGGGCATTTATAATAATAGGCCGCACCGCCCTCTCCACAACACCATATGCTACAAAAACTAACACTAGATGATTTTTATTAATTTTTCTGTGTTAATCTGTGCGATGGTTAACATATCACGCACTGGTGCTCCTTGTTGACATAGAGTACCATACGGTTTTTTATACTGTTTTGGCAATGTGTTTATAAGAACACGATGCATCGACGTCGATGCGTACAATATTGAAAGCACACTGGTTTCTTCATATATTTTTTTTTTACCTGAAAAGTTGATGATTTATTTATAAAATATATTAATGAATGATATCGTACAGGTTTCATATTGATAAAGAAATGGATGACAAGAGATCAAGTAACAAAAATACTGATAGCACATCAAGAAAAGAAAAAAAGGCAAGTTATTTGTAAATTCTTTACAAAAAATATTATTTTTGAGGTATATGTAAGTTTAACTGATATGTATTGTTTACTGTGTATCATGCAGATCCACAAAATGACGAAGCTTGATAATATTATTTCTGATCTAGGACTAGAAGATCGTAAAAGCTTGATGGAAAAATTGCAAAAGGATGAATCAGGTGAGTGAAAAAATACTATCGATCCAATATGAGTTTATTTTTTTAATTTTCATTAATAATATACTTAAAATTATTTGATAACATGTTTCAAACAATCTATTAATTCACATATGTTTAATGTTTTATAGGGACCAACAACTCAGAAAATGAATGTTGTTCTAAGAAAAGAAAGAAATAGAACATGCAAGTGAAAATGAATTGCTCCTTAGCTCATCTGGAGTGGCGCTGGAGGTTAAAGAAAGGGGGAAAAACTTTTAAAAAAGTATGAGGGATCTAGTGGAACGAATGTATAGACGTTCTTTCCACTTACAATACAAAAGTCAATCCAATGATTCCAAGAACCAAATTTTATCTAAACTACAAGAAGAGTTTCCAGAAAATTGGTCAATAAGACATGTGAGACTTTTAATAGGAAAAATGTACAACAACAAAAAAGAATGAATGAAAAAGTAATATTCCTTTAAATGTTTTTTCTAGAATTATTTATAAATATCACTTTCGTTATATTTACTTTTCATATATCAATATAAAAATTAAATAGTTTATTTTCATGTTACATTTTCATGAAGATTATGAAAATGTCAAAAGATAAAAGAGCTGATATCATAAATATGCTAGTAGGAATGTCCAAAAAGGTGTACAAGGAGATGGTCAAAGAAATGGACAAAATTGCATCGCAGTAGGAGCCATCTCAACAACAACGTGCTTCAAATGTAATATGTAATCATTGAATTTTTCGATCATTAGGTACAATAAATAAACAATTTAGCATTAAATATTAATTTTCAAGTATTTTCTTGCAGAAAAGAAAAGAAAATTGAACCCATTCATCACATAAAACAGGACAACAAGGAACAAAAGGGTTGATATCTAAGTTTGTGAGTAATTGTTACTTCCTTATAACAACTTAACTAGATTTCAGTTTTGTATATTTTAAGTTATTTTATAAAAATCATCATTGAATTTCTTCAAACAGGTTCAAACATACAAAGAAGAACCATCAGACGAATTGATTGACATTGGGTTAAATGTGGGTTGTAAGTATATGTTGGCATATCATAAATTAATTGTGGAATTTGTAAGCATCCATAGATCTTGTTTTACTTAGCTCTGTCTATAATAAATAGAACAAAAAATATTTTATATTAAATATATGATTTGTTATGGGGTATAAAACTTGCAGGAAACAAAGTATGGAACTGTGCCAACAGATGAAATCTTGAAAGATGGCATGAAATTTGGTTTTGAAAGAATGTGTATAGTTCATGAGTCAATTGTTGCTATGGTATGTCATTTCTTTTCGATTTACATTGATGTATTTATTTAATATTGCAATTTGCATTATCCTCACCAATGTATATACACTCATTATAATTTATTTTTATGCTTGCAGATGGAAGGTGAAGAAGAAGAAAACAATCAACACTGTGAAAAAAATATTAATCAAAATAGCCCAAGTCATGGAAGTAGCTCGAGCAGTGACAACAGTTCAAGTGAAGAATGATGATCATTATGTTTGGATATCAAAGAAGGGCATTTTATTTTCTGAAATATTTGTCTCTGAAATCAAACATTTTCTTTAATGTAATAGACATAGTGTCCCAATCGAAAGACAAATGGATACCAATAACTGTCCCATTTTGTATGACAAAGATTGTCTTATTCATATATATATAATAAAATATGTTTTAATTTATTCTATTGCGTTCTCCATTGTCGCTGTCAAATGTAACACCAGTGATTATATTTATGGATGATTAGATATTATAATGAAGAGATGTGAAATCTGATGGTATGATATAACAAATTAATCCAAACATCACATTCAAATGCACTAATAAAAATTTAATTGATATGAATAAAGTTATACGATTGTGTCTCCTTTTGATGAATAATGAATTTTAAAAAATCACAATAATTATGATATGATATAACAAATTAATCCAAACATCACATTCAAATGCACTAATAAAAATTTAATTGATATGAATATTGTTATAAGATATGTGTCGACTTTTGATGAATAATGAATTTTAGAAAATCACAATAATTGCACTGTCGAAGGTCGATGTTTCTAAAAAATACAAAATGAACACCGGTGCGTGTCAGTTATTGTACACCGGTGCATTTGTATTATAAAGCGCACCGGTACATTTCTACGACCTATAGGCACTGCACAAATACTAATATCAATTGTAACTCTCGGTGCGTTTGTGTGACACTGCACACCGGTGCGTTTATGTGAGGCTTCTCACTGGTGAGTTTGTCGACCTATGGGCACCGCACAAATACCGATACGAATTAGAACATTCAGTGCGTTTTTGTGATGCTGCACACCGATGCATTTCTATAATACTATGAACCGGTGCGTTGATATGACCTATGGGCATCACACAAATCCCAATACCAATTAGAACGGCCCGGTGCATTGTATCACCTACATTGCGCTCGGTGCGGTTTTAGACCTTTACGACCCAATGCATGCACCTTCGACCATCCCGTGCCGACGGTCTGGATCATGCGCAGCGGTGCATTGACACCTGAATAGCGCACCGATGAAATAACATCCGTAATAACCTTCAGTCGCCCAATTTTTTTAGTTGTGTTGAAATTCCATTAGAACCTCTGCCAAAAACTCCGTTACCGAAAACATATGTTGTAGCAAATGTATTTTTTTACAATTTTGGCCAATTTTATAATACTAAAAACCTCCTTTATAACCTTCGCTAGAGGGTCTATTCCTTATAGTGCCTTCGATATATTCTTACTCAAGCCATATACAGAAGATATGCTCTTATATTGACGTTGCGCAGAACTCTAGCCTCTATATATGCGCATGTCTTCCATATTTGCATAACTTTCGTATATGTGCATGTCTTCCGTCTATGTGCTTCTTCTTTATTATAAGCACATAAAATATATAGGTTGTCTTATATTCATATATAGAAGATATGTGTATATATGGAAATTTCACATGCACAAAATATATGTGCATATATAGAAGATATGCACATGTACGAAAGATATGCACAACTTAGATATATATGCAACTTCCATATTTGTGCATATACAGAAGTTGTGCGCAACTTTCGTAATACACATACACAAATCTCTATATATGCTCAAATTCTGTATATGCACAACTTCTGTATATATGTGAAACTTCTGTATATGTGCATATCCTCTGTATATATGTACTTTATGTATATGCACAACTTATGTATCTGTGCATATCCTTTGTATATGTGTATCTTCTGTATATGCACATATCTTTCGTATATCTGCATATACAGAATATATGCACATTTACGGGAGAAGTGTATATACGAAAGATAACTTGCACATATACAGAGGACATATGTATATACAGAAGTTGCATATACGAAATATATAAAGAATTATAGAACTTGCGCATATACAAAAGGTATACATATATACGGAAGTTGCGCATATACGAAAGTTATGGGCATATAAGGAAGTTGTGCATATACAAAATATATGCACATATACATAAGCTATGCATATATGGAAGATATGAGATACAAAATATAAAAATATATAAAATTTGTGCAACTTCCATACTTGCACATCTTTCATAATGTACAACTTCTATATATCCGCATATCTTCCATAAAAGCATATATCTTCTGTATATGTGCAACTTTTATATATGTAAATATATTTTGTATATGCACATACTCATATGTGCATATATGGATGTTGCACATATATGGAAGATTATGCACATATACGGAAAATATGCGCATATACAGAAGATGTGCTCATATACGGAAGTTGCGCATATACGGAAGATATGCGTATATATGGAATTTGTGCATAACTTCTGTAATATGCATACACAAGTCTCTATATATGCGCAACTTTCGTATATGCACAACTTCCGTATATGTAAAACTTATTTATATGTGTATCTTTTGTATATGCACATATATTTCGTATATGCTCATATACTGAATATATGCACATATATGGAAGAAGCGCATATACGAAAGATATGCACATTTACAAAAATTGCGCATATACAAAAGATATATGCATATCTGGAAGATATATGCATATAAGGAAATTGTGCATATACGAAAGATATGCACATATAAGGAAGTTGCACATCTATAGAATATATGCGCATATATATAAGCTATGCATATATGGAAGATATGGGATACAAAATATGCACATATATGAAAGTTGTGCATATATGGAAGATATGGGCATATACAGAAGATATGCGCATATAAGGAAGTTATATATATAAGAAAGGTATTGGCATATATGGAAGATATGCACATATACAAAATTTCTTCATATACAGAAGATATGCGATAAAAAATATGCACATATACAGAAGTTGCGCATATACGGAAGATATGCACATATGTAGGAGATATGCACATATGCGGGAGATAAGCACATATATAAAGAATTGTGTATGTGTATTACAAAATATGCAAAAAAATTCTATATATGCTCAACTCTTGTATATGTGCATATACAGAAGATATACACATATACAGAAGATATTCACAACTTACATATATACGCAACTTCCATATATGTTCATATACAGAAGTTATGCACAAATTTAACCTTCTTATATACTGAGCATCGTTAAGTATATAATATAACATTCATAAAATATAACATCAAATCGACATCATGAATTTAAAATTCAATGAAGATGTTGCCATAAATACAAGTCTAAATTCATGTATTTGTATTCAAAATTGGTCCAACTATACGTTTTTATTTTTTGAAAAATGGAACTTCATTCCTAACATAAATAATGGAATTTCATGCCTGTAAATGACATAACGAAAAAATGGCATCATGATTTATCTAGAATATGGGTCTATAACTCATCCTCGCCCCTCTTGGCACTCCCAAGTGCATTTCTAAATTGATATTGCTGCAAAAATTACATTAATCAATTAGTTGTAAAAACAAAATGCATAAGATTAATTTCATGTACATGATACATTTACATCAATATCATGTACATAATGTATGCTCTCTTCCAGGGAAAATTTTTAAAATGAAAATTTATCTTCAAGTTTAGAACTCTTGACGAATCTTCCTAGTTCCTAATATGCAAACTATAAAATGATAGGTGATATATTTGTAAAAGTATTGAAATTTATAACGATTTTATGTTGTACCTATAAAATATTGACAATTTTTAGTGTAAAAAAACAATTCATAAATTTTGGGTGAATCATTTTTTAGAAAATATGGAAATTAGTGAATCTTTTTTTGGAAAAAACATGGAAAATTAGCCCACTTGCTAATATTAGCCCCTAAATTTTTCCATGTTCTCTAAATGTACATGATACATATATTATTATAAATAAGAAAAGTTCCATGGTAATGATATGTTCTTCGATGCATTCAACATCGAGCAAGATATAAATATAAAAGTAACTTAACATGCAAACTTGATAATTTGTAGATAGAAAAAATAAGTCCATTCTAACTACATTCATCAAAAGTAACGTCACATTGATAGAATAGAACATCAAATACACATCATGAATTTAAAAAGTAATGAATATGTTGTCATAAACACAAGTCTATATTCATGTATTTTTATTCAGAATTGGTCCAACTATACATTTTTTTTTTTACAAAATCGAACTTCATTCCAAACATAGATAATAGAAGTTCATGCCCATAAATGACATGATGGAAAAATGGCATCATGATTGATATATAATATGGATCTATAAGTTACCCTCTCCCCTCTTGGCACTCCCAAGTGCATTTTCAAATTGATGTTTCTGCAAAAAATACATTAATCAAATATTTGTGCAAAGTAGTTCATGGTTGAGATTCTTGGTTTGGTAGCGTCATTGATTTTAAGATTCTAACCTAGACCCAAGGTAGTGGAAATGCAACATTGGATACCTCCTTCACTGACTTTAGCATTAAAGCCAAAATAGTGTACAATGCAGTAATGTGAACCATATTCCTTATTACATTCTTCAAATCCATTTAAAACTTTAAACTCATGCATTAACATACACCTCCACTCCTGGTCTTCTACTTTAGGTTTTGTGGTGAGGGGGTTGGCCCCTCCTTACCCTCGCTAGTCAAACCTTATGAATAAAATAAATGTCAGTGGCTATATAAGTTAAGACATAAAGATGTGGTATGGTGGTATATTCGTGCGCTCTTTTGGGGAGGTCATGGGGTTAAGCCCCGACCTCTGCACTTCCATTGGTAATATATTTTGCCACCTAATATAACCTATGATTTTGACCTTTGATATGTAATGTAATTCAGGCTTACCATTAAATCTGACCTTTGATATGTAATGCAATTTGGACTTTGGACTTGGTCCACTAGAGGGGGCACGTGGCGGGCCCTGGCTGCACCACGTGTCCGCCTTTGGTTGGACTATCCCAACCTTATAATAAAAAAAATGCACCACCATATAAAAATTTCAGCCTTAGGATAGAAAAATAAAAAAATTTCACCTTCCAAACTTTCCGATGAATCTTGCAGTGACACTTGTCACAGTGTTATTGGGAAAAAATGGCAGAATATTCCAATAATATCCATTTATTTACCGACTAGGCTGCCATGTCAGAATTCTATACTTTCTATATTTTTTTTAGGTTTCCAGGAAAACGAACAACAGGCTCTATCTTTCGCATCCAAGGTCAGTTTTCGATGAAATGAATTGCAACGGATTCCTGACGATGAGCTCTTCGTTGTCGTTCATTTTCCATTATATTTTGAGCACTTTAATTTTTGAGATTTAACACTAAGCACCTGATCATTCCTCCCCACTAGAAGTGTTTTGGAACCCAAAATATCTTTGGTTACTCATCATGTGGATGAGGGTACAATTCTCTCACCCTTCCAGTGTCAATCCACTAAAATTTTCCCATTTTCATTAATTGATATTTTCACGAAAACTAATCTTTTTCCTTGATTCTTGGACCCTCTCTTGTTTTTGTACACACCTTCATTTTGCAATTTCCCCGAGTTTTCAAAGAAGCAAGTTGTTCTTGCAGAAACAAACTTGTTCCCACCTCGGTCATCAATCAAAGGAAACTTAAAAACTGTCTCACCTCGCACACTATCGTCATGGCGATTCTTAGATGCACTTGCTTTGTACTTGCATAGAATTTTGACCAAGTATTTTCTCCATTTCCATGTACCCTTTGGAAACCAAAAAAAAGCGCTTGTGGAACCTATGCCTTCTTTGTCAAATTTCTTTGGTGCTTCCTCTTTGACCTTTGCACTCTCTTGCACTGGCATCTTGTTTCCAACACTACTCAACATTGATGTTGACTGCTACAAATCTTTCACATCTTGTTTACCTCCTTTCAAATGAAACCTATTAGAGTCCTGAATCATCTCATTACAAGCATAAGGAACTTTAATGAAATCAACTTGTTCATTCAATGCATCTTTTTAAAATGCCTTATTCAAAATATCTCTATGTTTGATCATTAACAAAATCAAATTTTGACTTGCATTCACTATTCTCTTCATTTCTCATGCATGTATAAGAGACAAACTTGCCTTCTTATTATGCGATCTAGCTATGTACTCAATTCCATATTTAAACAAGTGATACTTATTCTCATGGCGATGAAATAATTCTTTCCTATCATAAAGATAAGGACTTCCCAAAACAATACCTGAAATCTCAAGTGGTACCATATAAAGTTCAACTTCATCAAGAAATTTTGAATTGATGGTAAACCTTAGTATGAAATTTCTTGTTACCTGCAAAAATTTACCAAGACATTGAGATCTTACAATAGTTTTTAATCTCTTCTCGAGTCCTTTCTTCCCACCATACAAGTGAAGATCCTTACATCCTCAGGGAAGCCAATTGAATCTTTATGTCATCTTCTTGAAGATTCTGAATTCTACAATAAACCTCCAATTGAAGAATCCAATTTTCCAAATTCTCTGCATTTACCTCGCCATTATACATTGGAAGCTCAAATTTGACATCAAGTTTGAGTAAGGGAGTTTTTTTATTTTTGGGTTTTTGAGTGAGTATGGGTAGTTTTGGTTGTGGAAGTGGAAGATGATGCTGATGGTGATGATGAGGATGATGATGAATATATTGGAAATGGAGGAAGCTTTCCTCCACTGTCCTTTGAATCCCTCTCTTCCTCCTTTTTGTCCCTCTCTTCAAATAGGATCCTAACCATTTCAATTAGTTCATAGAAAGCCTTCTTGTATGCTTCCTCTTCTGAAAGACCTTCAGTCTCTCCTACACCTGACATGATGGCTATGGATTCAAGCTCATCTTTTGGTGCAACTTGTACCTCGTCAATCTCAGCTAGAGATAAAAATTGAGGTGCTTCAATTGCAGTTGTGAGTGAAACTTTGGGTGGAGATGGTGCTCTTGTGGCTCTCCTTCTTCTGGTCATAACCTTAGGACTAGCAACCAAAAGTTTCACTTCTCCTCTCTGCAACTTTAACCTTGTAAGCATCACAAATTTGCAACCATTAAAACCCTACTTGCACAAAACTCAAGCAAATCAAGAAAATAACATTTGTAACCTTTCAAATTGGCTCTAATTTCACCTTGATCTGAATCTGAATGTTAGTTTTGCTATGCTAATTTCATCTTTAGAATTATAAAAAATTTGCTGATCTTTTTCTTCTTGTGCATAGGTTTCTTTAGGTTTTTGTGAGTGTTCAACATGTAAATAAGTTAATTTCATGTTAAATTAATGAGCCATTTAAAAATTAAAACATAATGCTGAAAAAAAGCAATAAAATGTACAACAAACCATCAAATGATCCATTAACACAATGTTTTGATGAAGGAGTTCACCCCTCATGGGCTACATCTCCTTGGTCCAACTTCCATGACTTGGGCCTCTATATTAGATCATATGTGCAAAAATTGTTGTTTACATTCATCTAATACTCTTGAAAACCACTTCAATGTGTTCAAAATGTCCAAATCATCCAGAATAAATTCTTCTTGATCCCAATTTCGTCAAATTTTGTAAAATCTATGGCAAAAAACGTTTGGCCTAGGAAATCTCCACTAAAACTGGAGAAAATCCAGTTAGGGTCACTAATTTTGGAGGTAGTGCTGAAATTGGGGGCTCCTCCAAACATGTCACCGAATTAAACTTGGGTTTAATTAAATGATAAGTGGAGATTAAATGGAAATAAGTATGGGTTTAGGCGCATTAACAAAGAGGTTTGGCACATAATCATTGGATTATTGGTTAATTAAACCCATTTAAAACATTAAACCCACGCATTAACATATGCCTTCACTCTTGGTCTTCTGCTTTAGGTCCTGTGGTGAGGGGGCTGGCCCCCTCCTTATCCCCACTAGTCAAAACTTGTGAATATAAATAAATGTTGGCGGCTATATAAGTTAAGACATAAAGCTGTGGTATGGTGGTATATTGGTTCACTTGCTTGGGGGAGGTCGTGGGGTGGAGCCCCGACATTTTCCCTTCTGCTTGTAATATATTTTGCCACCCAATATAACCTATGATTCCAACCTTTGATATGTAATGTAATTCAAACTTACCATTAAATCTGACCTTTGATATGTAATGCAATTTAGGCTTTGGACTTGGTCCACCAGAGGGAGCACATGCACTTCATATGTAAAGATAGGGATTGTTTTGACATCCATGTATTTAGTATTGAAATCCATAAAGCACCCATTAATAGGTGCATAAATCCAGCCAACTTCAATGTTTAATCATTGTAAGACCCCAATTCAAATGGCCACACCGAATGGGCATTTGAGGAACAAATGTATAACATTCTCAAAATCATCCTGACAAATTTGATATCTGCCCGAACCTAGGAAACCTCTCTTTCCCAGGGTCTCCAAAGTAAGAATCTTGTTATGTCACACCAACCATCTAAATCATTTTAGTTTCAGAGGCATATGTGAAGATCATACTTTTCAATACCACATATTCACCGAGGAAAGCATATGAGAAGATGATAGATGACAGTAAATATTCTCCACAGAAGTCATATACTTAAGGGTCTACCCATCCTATATGATAGTGCCAGCCCCATCCCAAAATATGTTGATTGTCATATATATATTAACAATATATTCGTCCCAAATATTTTTTATTGTACCGACTAATCCCAACTCACTAGATCTAATCCATATAGGATATAGACTCGTTGGCTCACTTATATACCACATTTGGTTAAGGAAGAAAATCTCCTTGTCATGTATGTGTTGGATGATCTCCATGGGAAAAGAGAGATTTCGAAGAAATCCCAAGAATGGATCCAACCCAATCTCCACTTTAGCATTTATAACAATCACCCAATAAATATTTCCAACTAACCAATGCTTTAATTTCATGAAACCATTCTAGATGTATGAACATTTTTTTGATGAATTAGCACCATTTTTTATACAAACCTAAAGATATTTCTCCTTTAAATATTTTTCCAAAATTATTGGCTTCCATAATCCAGATTCGAATAATGCATGGCATAAGCTCTTCACCTTCAGGGCCCAATGAAATTTATCCATGTTTTTCAAACCCCATCCACCTTCTTCTTTCAACTAAGAGAGAACCACCAATCCCATTAGATGGATCTTTTCTTTCCCACAAGCACTAGACCAAATAAAATTTGAGATGATAAAATTGATTTTTTTATTAACATGCTTGGGAATCAAATATAAGTGCATCTAGTATATCTAGATACTCTATAATATTGATTGAGAAAGTGTCAGTCTTCCACGGAGAAACAACCATCCATGTGTGCATGACTTCAATTAGGCTTCATACCTTTTAATAAACCACTAAAAATCCTTTATTTTATAATGATTTGGTTTTAAATTAAGCCAAGGTATTTTAACCCGCTATCAATATTAGAAACATTGACCAAAAAAAAGTTTGCAATCTCAGAAATATGGGCTTAATCCTACGAAGCATGAATCAACAAGTATTTTTTTTCATGAACAACGCTGACGCTTCCCCAAAATTAGAAATGATAGTAAAATTATTTTCCCATTGAGCCGAGGAAACCTATCCAAAAATAAGAACGCCATCTACAAAAATGAGATGGGAAACAAAGGTATTTCTCATGACCAATATACCTAAAAAAACCTTATGTCTGGCCTAAAATATCTTCCTACTCAATCCATCAATAACAAATAGGAATGATAATGGGGATAGGGAGCACCCTTGTCTCAAACCCTGAGAAGCCTTTAAGAAGGAAAATGACATGTCATTAATTAACACGACATAATTAACCAAAGAGACACATGCCATAGTCCATTCAACAACACCCATTGAAGTCCAATTTTATGTAGGATCATTATGAGAAAAGCCCAATTAAAACAATCATATCCTTTGTGTAAGTCCAACTTTAAGATTAAATCCTCCTTCCTTCGAACCTTTATAGAATGAATAATTTCTTTCGCAACGGACTTGACAACTTGAATCTTCATATGTTTTAGGAAGTCAAACTATTCAAGGTAGATGAAGCAGGAGAGTTTATCTTTTAAGCGAGAAGTAATAATATTTGAAATCATTTTATAAGTGATGTTGCATAATGCTATAGGCCTAAAATATATAAAAACATGAGGCATTATAATAATTTGAAACGAGAGAAATAAAGGTATGAGCTTAAAGCACCCAAAATCATGCACCTAGTCCTCGGTTCTTCAACCTACAACCTCAGTAAATCTTAGTCGCCGATATCCAAGAAGTGGAAAAATATTTCCACATTCCATCCTTTTGGCCATGAGTAGTTATCCTTGGAAAACTATTTAAGGAAAGATTCAATTTCTTCAATCGAGATCGGCCTACCAACAAACCTATCATATTCCATAGAGAACATATCGAGATATGACTGAATAAAATCAAGTTGATTGTCAATATCTGCCTCTACTCTAGCCCAAAAAATACCCTCAAAATATCTAATAGGTTCCTTGTGCAAATCCTATAGTTTGGAAAACAACATTCCCTCACTATCCAAAATCTACCATATAGTGTTCATCTTCCTTCTCTGAGAAGAAAAATTGTGAAAGAATTTTGAATTTTTATCACCAACATTGGTCGAGGTGGCACAATTCTTTAATCTAAAATATTGTTCTTGTAACCTCAAAATGTGCCTTTTTCTAGCTTCTATATCCATGATCGAATCTTGTTTTTCCTTGGAAAAAAAATACCTGGGATAGAAGGATCATATAACCATGTCGTTTCCCTCTCAATATCCACCAATTATTTCCTATGATGCATATAGGAGGGTGGTTTAATTGTGCATATACGGTAGATTCATATAAACAGAAGTTGCAGATATATGTAAGATGCAAATATAAATAATTTATGTGCAACGTCAACCATTATATATGTGAAACTTTCATATATATGCAATTTCTATATTGTGAATATCCACTTGCGCATATACAGAAGGTATGCACAGACACTGAAGATGTACATATGCAAAATTTATGCCTATACAAAGGTTGAAGTTATGCATAGCTTCCGTATATGTGCATATATTTAATATATGCACAATTTCCATATATTCACATATATGGAAGCTGTGCATACAAAATCAGTGCGCAACTTCCTTAATATGCATATATATAAGTTTCACATATACAAAATATATGCACATATACAGAAGTTGCCAATATATGGAATATATGTGCATGTATAGAAGTTGTGCATATACGAAAGATATGCGCATATAATAAAATTGTGCATACACAGGATCCCTATCGGAATTTACCTGTTAAACACTACTCTTAAATGCCAAAATTTCCACTTAGACTCTAATCCTCTGAAGGAAATGGTTGCACAGAACACCTCGTCTTGTTTAATAACTTAACATTGTGACTCTATATTTTCCTCTGTAATTTACCCCTTCTCATCCTCCTGGGTGCTACTGTTACAACCTTGAGGATACTGATGTATCCAAGAGATATTTCTTAGTATGTCATATCCAATAATAAGTAACTAAGCCAGGTCACTTTTCTTTGTAATAACATCTCGAAACCCTGTAAGGAAAGTTGATTCAGATACTTCATAACTTACTTAAGTTTTGGTCTATCTTAGGCTTAATGTATACCATACGAAGGAAAACTATATAGGCATAGATATAAACAATACACTAACAATAATTTTATTCATATGAGTATCCCACCTCATTGATGGTTATTAAATATGTAAATCGTGAACAAACACTTATAGAATAACACTCTTAATCAATGCCATATGTCAACTCCAGGGCCACATGTTTAATATGTAGGATGTTACATCTGCATGTCGCAAATGGAAGTTATTCCTTCTAAGTTAGGAGCCACAAAGGGAAATCTTGGATAAAAGTCTCTTATTGTGTTTCTTAGTAACACCCCTAGAACTAAAAATGACTCAGTGCTCAAAGAGCAAAGAAGGAAATGTGATTCAACTAATTTCATACATTATGTGCAAGTAAAAATTTTGTATATGCATAACTTCCGTATATGTGCATATCTTATGTATAACGCACATCTTTTGTATATGCACACATATTCCATATATGTGCAATTCCTATGTATGCACAACTTCCATATATGTAATTTCTACATATGTGGATATATGGAAGTTACACATATACAAAATATATGTTCATATACATAAATTATGCATATATGAAAGATATATGCAATACATAATATGTGGATATATAAAATTTATGCTACTTTCATATATGCACAACTTTTGTATATGCGCATAATTGTTGTATATGCATAACTTTCGTATATACACATATCTTTCGTATATGCACATATATTCCATATATGCACATACTTGTGCACAACTTCAACCTTCGTATATACCAATTTACATGTGTGTGCATATTTTCTATATGTGCACAAGTTCCATATATATGTATATATGAAAGTTGTGCATATGTGAAATATATGCACAAATATGGAAGTTTCACATATATGCACATATATCCCATATATGCACATACTTGTGCACAAATTCAACCTTCGTATATAACAACTTCCATGTGTGTGCATATTTTCTGTATGTGCACAACTTCCATATATACGTATATATGAAAGTTGTGCATATGTGAAATATATGCGCAAATATGGAAGTTTCACATATACAAAAGTTGTGCATATATGGAGGTTGTTGTATATGCATATTATATAAGTTACACATTGCTTCCGTATATGTGCAGCTTCCGTATATGTGTATATACGGAAGTTGCACATATACAAAAGATATGCGCATATGGAAGCTGTGTAGAACTTCAGCTATTGTATATGCATATTTTTCGTATAATATTATGTATGTGTATCTATCGTGTATAAGCAACTTCCATATATGTGCATACATAGAATCTACACTTATACATTAGTTTTGCATAACTTCAACCTCTGTATATGTGCATGTCTTCCATATATGCACAAATTCCGTATAATATGCGCATGTCTTCTGTATATGTGCTTATCTTCTGTATATGTGGTTCTTTTGTATAGGTGCATATACAAAAGATATGTGCATATACAGAAGTTGTGCATATATGGAAGATATGTGATATAAAAAATTCACATATATAAAATTTGTGTGACTTTCGTATATGTGCACATCTTCTATATATGCATGACTTCCGTATATGGACACATCTTCCATATATGTGTAACTTTTGTGTATATGCATATTTTGTATATGTGCATCTATTGTATATGTGCATATATTTCCTATATGAGTAATTATGTTATATGTTCACATTTTTGTATATGTGCAACTTACATATATGCACATATATTGAAGATGTGTTTATAAAGATGATAGCACATATACATAATACATGTGCATATATGAAATATGTGAGTATAAAAAAGTAACACAACTTCTATATATGTGCATTTTATGTATTTCATATATTTCATATATGCACAACTTTCGTATATGCACATATCTTCTGTACCTGTGCAACTTTCATATATATGTATGTACGAAACTTGCACACATACGAAAGATATGTGCATATAAGAAGTAAGTCTCTATTGTGAGGGATTTGGTAAATATGTATATATGTGTTGATTTTATCTACCAAAGCCCTCACAATAGAGACTTACTCATATCAGTCATGTCCTCACTCCCTTTATATATTTTTTCTAGTTTTCTTTCTTCTAAGTTAGTTATGATGCAAATGAGTATACTTATTAGATAATTTTAATGGAAGGGTAGGGATAATGAAAATCAGTTCCACATGGTCTAGTGGAACTGATGAAAAGTGAAACCTACTATAGGGTAGGTTTACTTTCATTTTATCAATATGAACCTGCAACCCACTAAAATCCATAACAAGGCTGCATGATTCATAGTCCAAACCCTCGATCCTGGGGACCTATGGGTTATGGGCCCACCACGCTTCCGCTGCGCCACTTCAATGCCTATGTATAAATATATATACCGGAAGCAAATAAAATAAAACATTCATAACTGCGAGCACTTTAATTCCATAACCCTTGAACAATACATGCGGCCTCTTTTATGGTTTAATATCGGAAATAAAACAAAGCGATAACATTTATAAACCTTCGACCAACAAATGCTGGTCCCACCTTAATCGCGCCCTAAGCCAAAACTCAAACACATTTCACCACAGTTTTATAATATATATCGGTCCATTAAAAGTTTTAAAACCCAAGCATCTTGATTTCACAATAACCATCAATCTATGATCAGACGGTTATCGCTCCACACAAATCATATAACCGTTGACAGGAATAAATTGTGGGTTCCACCATTTCGCCAGCGCATCTATGGTCTACTCCTTTATTAAACGCCACACAACTTACAATACGACCACCGTTGGATAGCCACAGATTTCGATCGGACGGATATCGCGTCCAATTTGCGCCCATGACTTATTGCTCCAACTCAACGCGAAATTGGTTGTTTTGCTGTTGTGACGTGTCACAATCTTATTTGATCACGTTTTTTTTTAACGAAACCACTTACAACCCCAAGGCCACACGAAACCCATTTGTGGTTTTCAGAAACAAATTTCACTATTCGTCTTCCATTTACGCCATGCCCGAACAGTTCCATCTCCAGGTTTCAATTGTATGTGGCTCCGCCATGTCTTTCACTACGCATTCAACTCAAGGTTCCCTTCTGCAGGTTCCAAATATGTAGTCACGCCATGTTTTAACCACAGTTCCAACCCTATATGGAAATCAGAACGAATACATCATTTGCATAAGACAAAAGCCCTTCTCTAATCTGACACTGACATTGAATCGTCATCGATCCCTACAGTGATCGATGGTCGATCAATAAAATCAGAACTCAGCTTTTAACTCATAAATTTAAGTTATAATAACCAAAACTCGACACACAGAAAATCCACATAACAATCTTGTATTATCTACAAAATATTTCTTAAATCTAAGGCATTTCAACCTTAGTCACAAATTTACACATGATTACATTGTATTCACTCTCGCCCTTTTCTATCACACACATAATCTCTCTTTTATAGAGTTTTACAAGAGTGTGGATCAGTTAAGATCCACGATTTCCTCCCTTAATTTCTCAAACAAACTCTAAATCTTCTCGATTATGCATACATGGAAGATAATTTCATTTAATAAGACCTCATCAGTTCCAGCAAATTTAGCTCTGTTTTAACCAATTTGTCCTATTTTACAATGTTTGTCCACATTTTCCTCTCTACAGCTTCAGATTCCAACTTTAATACAATTTTTCTCAGATGCCCTTGCATCAGACTCCCAAGGCACAAAAATTTTATGACCTTCTGGTCATATGTCTTCTACATCTGTCAACAATTCTACCCACATCATATATGGAATTTCTTGTTGTGATCTTCTTGTAACAACATTCCTGAACAATTCTACCCACATCCTCTGTGGAATTGTCCTTTTTGAGGTGCAACAAAACCTCTGCAATAGCAAGTCCTCCCTACTACCAGATACCTCACCAAGCTTTCTCCTCTGAGCTTAGTCTTTCGGCATCTCTCTGGTTCACTCCTGTGGAACCATTTGAGCACTCCTGCTCTAGGCTGCTACAATATTCTCATCTTCCTCTACTGCTACCTTCACAAAATATAAAAATCACAAGCTTTACAAAACTTCAACAAAATTGTACCTCTTTTTTCTTTATATGAAAACTCCTTCTTCACAAGAAATCCATTCCTTGCTTTGATACCACTTGATGAAAAGTGAAAACTACTATAGGGTAGGTTTAATTTCATTTTATCAGTATGAACCTGCAACCCGCTAAAATCCATAACAAGGCTGCATGATTCATAGTCCAAACCCTCGATCCTGGGGACCTCTGGGTTATGGGCCCACCACGCTTCCACTATGCCACTTCAATGCCTATGTATAAATATATATACTGGAATAAAATAAAACAAAACATTCATAACCCCGAGCACTTTAGCTCCATAACCGTTGACCAATACATGCGACCTCTTTTATGGTTTAATATCGGAAATAAAACAAAGCGATAACATTTATAAACCTTCGACCAACAAACACTGGTCCCACCTTAATCGCACCCTAATATGAAACTCAAACACATTTCACCACAATTTTATAATATATATCGGTCCATTAAATATTTTAAAACACAAGCATCTTGATTTCGTGATAACCGTTGATCTATGATCAGACGGTTATCGCTCCACACAAATCATATAACCGTTGAATGAAATAAACTGTGGGTTCCACCATTTCGCCAGCGCATCTATGGTCTACTCCTTCGTTAAATGCCACGTAACTTACAATACGACCACCGTTGGATATCCACAGATCTCGATCGGATGAATATCACGTCCAATTTGTGCCCGTGACTTATTGCTCCAACTCAACGCGAAATCGGCTGTTTTGCTGTTGTGATGTGTCGTAATCTTATTTGATCGCGTTCGTTTTGAGAGAAACCACTTACAACTCAAAGGCCACGCGAAACCCATTTGTGGTTTTCAGAAACCAATTTCACTGTTCGTCTTCCATTTACGCCATGCCCGAATAGTTCCATCTCTAGGTTTCAACTGTATGTGGCTCCGCCACGTCTTTCACTGTGCATTAAACTCAAGGTTCCCTTCCGCAGGTTCCAAATATGTAGTCACGCCATGTTTTAACCACAGTTCCAACCCTATATGGAAATCAGAACGCAATACATCATTTGCATAAAACGAAAGCTCTTCTCTAATCTGACACTGACATTGAATCGCCATCGATCCCTACAGTGATCGATGGTCGATCAATAAAATCACAACTCAACTTTTAAATCATAAATTTAAGTTATAATAACAAAAACTCGACAAACAGAAAATCCACATAACAATCTTGTATTATATACAAAATATGGCTTAAATCTAAGGCATTTCAGCCTTAGTCACAAATTTACACATGATTACATTGTATTCACTCTTGCCCTTTTCTATCACGCACATACTCTCTCTTTTATAGAGTTTTACAAGAGTGTGGATCAGTTAAGATCCACGATTTCCTCCCTTAATTTCTCAAACAAACTCTAAATCTTCTCGATTATGCATACATGGCAGATAATTTCATTTAATTAGACCTCATCAGTTCCAGCAAATTTAGCTCTGTTTTAACCAATTTGTCCCATTTTACAATGTTTGCCCACATTTTTCTCTCTACAGCTTCGGATTCCAACTTTAATGAAAGTTTGCTCAGATGTCCCTGCATCAGGAAAATTGTTCAATTACCCAAAGCAATTGATGGACTGGTCCTCAGGGATATGATCTATATTAATCTGTGATCAGGTGCTCAGTGTTAAATCTCACAAATCAAAGTTCTCAAAATTGAATGGAAACTGAATGACAGTGAAGAGCTCGTCGCTAAGAATCGAATGCAATTCGTTTGATCGAAAACCGACTCAGGATGAGGAAGATAGAGGTTGTTGTTCATTTTCCTAAACAACTAAAAAAGTTACAAAATTGACAGAATGCTCACATGGAAGCCTAGTCAGCAAAGAAATGGTTATTATTGGAATATTCTGCCATTTTCGCCCAATGACACTGATAAGTGTCACTGCAGGACTCACCGAAAAGTTTGGAAGGTGAAATTTTTTTATGTTGTTATCTTAAGGCCGTAATTTTTATATGGTGGTGCATTTTTTTTATTATAAGGTTAGGCTAGTCTAACTAGAGGCAGACACGTGGTGCAGCCAGGGGCCACCATGTGCCCCCTTTGGTGGACCAAGTCCAAATTCTGAATTGCATTACATATCAAAGGTCGGATTTAATGGTAAGTCTGAATTACATTACAAATAAAAGGTTAGAATCATAGGTTATATTGGGTGGAAATATATATTACAAATGGAAGGGCGAAGGTCATGGCTCGACTCCACGACCTCCCCCAAGCGAGCAAACCAATATCCCACCCTACCACAACTTTACGTCTTAACTTATATAGTCACTGACATTCATTTATACTCATAAGGTTTGACTAGGGGGGATAAGGAGGGGGCCAGCCCCCTCATCACAAGACCTAAAGAAGAAGACCAAGAGTGGAGGCGTATGTTAATGCGCAAGTTTAATGTTTTTAATGGGTTTAATTAACCCATAATCCAATGATTATGCACCAAACCTATTTGCTAATGCATATTTTCTTAAAATGTGCTTAATGTGCCTAAACCCATGCTTATCTCCATTTAATCTCCACTTATCACTTAATTAAACCCCAGTTTAATTCGGTGGCATGTTTGGCGGAGCCCCCAATTTCAGCACTGCCTCCAAAAGCAATGATCCTAACTAGAGTTTCTCCAGTTTTAGTGGAGATTTCCTAGGCAAAACTATTTTTTCCATAACTTTTGCAAAAATTGATGAAATTGGGATCAAGACTAATCTATTCTGGATGATTTGGAAATTTTGAACACCTTGAAGTAGGTTTCAGGACTAGTAAATGAATGTAAAAAACACTTTTTTCACATTTGATCTAATACAGAGGCCCAAGTCATGGAAGTTGGACCAAGGAGATGTAGCCTAGGAGGGGTGAAATCCTTCATCAAAACACTGTGTTAATGGATCATTTGATGTTTTGTGTATATTTTATTGTTGTTGTTCAATATTATGTTTTAATGTTTAAATTTATCATGAATTTAACATGAAACTTAACTCATTTACCTGTTTAACACTCACAAACACCTCAAGAAACCTATGCACATGAAGCAAAAGATCAACAAATTATTTATAATTCTAAAGATGAAATTAGCACAACAAAACTAACATTCAGATTCAGATCGAGGTGAAATCAAAGCAAGGTTGAAAGGTTGCAAAGGTTATTTGCTGGATTTTCTTGAGTTTTGTGCAAGTAGGGTTTTAATGGTTTCAAATTTGTGATGCTTACAAGGTTAAAGTTGCAGAGAGGAGAAGAGAAATTGTTGGTTGCTAGTCCCGAGGTTAGGACCAGAAGAAGGAGAGCTACAAGGGAGCCATCTCCACCTAAAGTTTCACTCACAATTGCAATTGAAGCACCTCAATTTTTATCTCTAGCTAAGATTGAAGAGGTAAAAGTTGCACCAGAAGCTGATCTTGAATCCATAGCCATCATGTCAGGTGTAGGAGAGACTGAAGGTCTTTCAGAAGAGGAAGCATAAAAGAAGGCTTTCTATGAACTGATTGAAAAGGTTAGGATCCTATTTGAAGAAAGGGAAAAAAATGATGAAGAGAGGAATTCAAAGGGAAGTGGAGGAAATCTTCCTCCATCTCCACCATATTCAACATCATCCTCATTATCACCATCACCATCATCTTCCACTTCCACAACCAAAACTACCCATACTCACTCAAAAACCCAAAAAGAAAAAAACTCCCTTACTCAAACTTGATGTCAAATTTGAGCTTCCAATGTATAATGGCGAGGTAAATGTAGAGAATTTGGAAAATTGGATTCTTCAATTGGAGGTTTATTGCAGAATTCAGAACCTTCAAGAAGATGACATAAAGATTCAATTGGCTTTCTTGAGGATGGAAGTATCTTCAATTGTATGGTGGGAATCAAGGACTTGAGAAGAGATTAAAAAATATGGTAAGATCTCAATGTCTTGGTAAATTTTTGCAGGTAACAAGGAAGTGCATACTAAGGTTTACCATCAATTCAAACTTTCTTTATGAAGTTGAACTTGATGTGGCACCACTTGAGATTCCAGGTATTGTTTTGGGAATTTCTTATCTTTATGATAGAAAAGAATTATTTCATCGCCATGAGAATAAGTATCACTTGTTTAAATATGGAATTGATTACATAGTTAGATCTCATAAGAAGAAGACAAGTTTGTCTCTTATACATGCATGAGAAATGAAGAGAATAGTGAATTCAAGTCAAAATTTGACTTTGTTAATGATCAAACATAGAGATGTTTTGAATGAGGCCTTTCAAAAATATGCATCAAATGAACAAGTTGATTTCAGTAAAGTTCCTTTGAAAGGAGGTAAACAAGATGTGAAATATTTGTAGCAGTCAACATTAGTGTTGAGCAGTGTTTGAAACAATATGCCAGTGCAAGAGAGTGCAAAGGTAAAAGAGAAAGCGCCAAAGCAATTTGACAAAGAAGGCATAGGTTCCACAAGTGCTTTTTTTTGGTTTCCAAAGGGTACATGGAAATAGCGAAAATACTTGGTCAATAGTTGACACAAGTACAAAGCAAGAGGAGCTAAGAATCGACATGACGATAGTGTGCGAGGTGAGACAGTTTTTAAGTTTCCTTTGATTGATGACCGAGGTGGGAACAAGTTTCTTTCTACAAGAACATCTTTTTTCTATGAAAATTTAGGGAAATTGCAACATGACGTTGTCTAAAACAACAAGAAAGGGTCGCAAGAGTCAAGGAAAAAGCTTAGTTTCGTGAAAAACTTCAATTAATTAAAATGGGAAACTTTTATTGGATTGAGACTGGAAGGGTGATGGAATTGTACCCTCATCCACATGATCAGTAACCAAAGAGATTTTGGGTTCCAAAAGGCTTCTAGTGGGGAGGAATGACCAGGTGCTCAGTATTAAATCTTAAAAATTAAAGTGCTCAAAATCTAATGGAAACTAAACGATAGCGAAGAGCTCGTCGCCAGGAATCCGTCGCAATTCATTTCATCAAAAACTGATTCCAGATGAGGAATATAGAGCTTATTGTTCATTTTCCTAAAAACCTAAAAAAATTGCAGAAAGGACAAAATGTTGACATGGCAGCCTAGTCAGTAAATAAATGGATATTATTGGAATATTCCACCATTTTCTCCCAATAACACTGTGACAAGTGTCACTGCAGGATTCACCAGAAAGTTTGGAAGGTGAATTTTTTTTATTTTTCTATCCTAAGGCTGAAATTTTTATATGGTGGTGCATTTTTTTTATTATAAGGTTGGGATAGTCCAACCAAAGGTGGACACGTGGTGCAGCCAGGGCCCGCCACGTGCCCCCTCTAGTGGACCAAGTCCAAAGTCCAAATTGCATTACATATCAAAGGTCAGATTTAATGGTAAGCCCGAATTACATTACATATCAAAGGTCAAAATCATAGGTTATATTGGGTGGCAAACTATATTACCAATTGAAAGGCAGAGGTCGGGGCTCACCTCCCCCAAGCGAGCGCACCAATATACCACCATACCACATATTTACGTCTTAGCTTATATAGTCGCTAACATTTATTTATATTCATAAGGTTTGACCAGCGGGGGTAAGGAGGGGCCAACCCCCTCACCACAGAGCCTAAAGCGGACGACCAAGAGCAGAGGTGTATGCTAATGCGCGGGTTTAAAGTTTTAAATGGATTTGAAGAATGTAACAAGGAATATGGTTCACATTAATCCATTGTACACTATTTTGGCTTTAATACTAAAGTCAGTGAAGGAGGTATCCAATGTTAAATTTCCACAACCTTGGGTCTAGGTTAGAATCTTAAAATCAATGATGCTACCAAACCAAGAATCTCAACCATGAAATACTTTGCACAAATATTTGATTAATGTATTTTTTAGCAGAAATAGCAATTTGAAAATGCACTTGGGAGTGCCAAGAGGGGAGAGGGTGACTTATAGATCCATATTATATATCAATATTGATGCCATTTTTCCATTATGTCATTTGTGGGCATGAACTTCTATTATCTATGTTTGGAATGAAGTTCGATTTTGTAAAAAAGAAAAATGTATAGTTGGACCAATTCTGAATAAAAATATATGAATATAGACTTGTGTTTATGATAACATATTCATTACCTTTTAAATTCATGATGTGTATTTTATGTTCTATTCTATCAATGTGACATTACTTTTGATGAATGTAGTTAGAATGGATTCATTTTTTTTATTTACAAATTATCAGGTTTGCATGTTAAGTTACTTTTATATTTATATCTTGCTCGATGTTGAATGCATGGAAGAACATATCATTACCATGGAACTTTGCTTATTTATAATAATACATGTATCATGTACATTTAGAGAACATGGAAAAATTTAGGGGATAATATTAGCAAGTGGGCTAATTTTCCATGTTTTTTCCGAAAAAAGATTCACTAATTTCCATATTTTCTAAAATATTGATTTGCCCAAAATTGATGAATTGTTTTTTTTACACTAAAAATCGTCAATATTTTATAGGTACAACATAAAATCATTATAAATTTCAATACTTTTACAAATATATCACCTATCATTTTACAGTTTGCATATTAGGAACTAGGAAGATTCGTCAAGGGTTCTAAACTTGAAGATAAATTTTCCTTTTTAAAATTTTCCCTAGAAGAGAGCATACATTATGTACATGATATTGATGTAAATGTATCATGTAAATGAAATTAATCTTATGCATTTTGTTTTTACAACTAATTGATTAATGTAATTTTTGTAGCAATATCAATTTAGAAATGCACTTGGGAGTGCCAAGAGGGGCGAGGATGAGTTATAGACCAATATTCTAGATAAATCATGATGCCATTTTTTCGTTATGTCATTTATGGGCATGGGATTCCATTATTTATGTTGGGAATGAAGTTCCATTTTTCAAAAAATAAAAAACGTATAGTTGGACCAATTTTGAATACAAATACATGAATTTAGACTTGTATTTATGACAACATCTTCATTGAATTTTGAATTCATTATGTCAATTTTATGTTATATTTTATGAGTGTTATATTATATACTTAACGACGCTAAGTATACAGGGAGGTTAAAGTTGTGCACAACTTCTGTATATGCACATATATGGAAGTTGCATATATATGTAAGTTGTGCATATCTTTTGTATATGTGTATATCTTTTGTATATGGACATATACAAGAGTTTAGCATATATAGAAGTTTTGTGCATCTTTCATAATATGCATACGCAAGTCTTTATATATGTGCATATCTTCCACATATGCGCAACTTTCGTGTATGTGCATATTTTGTATCGCATATCTTCCATATATGAAGAGCTTCCGTATATGTGCATATATTCCATATATGCTGATACCTTTCGTATATATAGAACTTCCGTATATGCGTATATTTTCCGTATATGCACAACTTTCATATATGTGGATATTTTGTATTGCATATCTTCCATATATGCATAGCTTTTGTATATGTGCATATATTCTGTAGATGTGCAACTTCCTTATATGTGCATATCTTTCGTATATGCACAATTTCCGTATATGTGTATATCTTCCATATATGCGTATATCTTTTGTACATGTGCATATCTTTCATATATGCACTTCTTCCATATATGTGCATATATTCAGTATATGAGTATATACGAAATATATGTGCATATACAGAAGATACACATATACATAAGTTGTACATATACGGAAGTTGTGCATATATAGAGACTTTTGTATGAATATTACAGAAGTTATGCAAAACTTCCATATATGTGCATATCTTCCGTATATGCGCAACTTCCGTATATGAGCACATCTTTTGTATATGCACATATTTTCCGTATATGCACATAATCTTCCATATATGCGCATATCTTCCATATATGTGCAACATCCGTATATGCGTATATGATTATGTGCATATACACAATATATTTTCATATATAAAAGTTGCACATATACAGAAGATATATGCTTTTATGGAATATATGAACACATATGGAAGATATGCAAATATATTGAATTTGTACATGTATGAAAGATGTGCAAGTACGTAAGTTGCACAAATTTTATATATTTTCATATTTTGTATCACATATCTTTCATATATGCATAGCTTATGTATATGCACATATATTCTGTATATGCACAACTTCCTCATATGCCCATATCTTTCGTATATGCGCAACTTCTGTATATACCTATATCTTTTGTATATGTGCAAGTTTTATAAATGTGTATATCTTTCATATATGCAACTTCCGTATATACGTATATCCTCTGTATATGCGCAATTTTTGTAAATGTTCATATCTTTTGTATATGCACTTATCCCATATATGTGCATATATTCTGTATACGCGCATATACGGAAGATATGTGCATATACAGAAGATACACATATACAAAGGATATGCACATATACAGAAGTTGTGCATATACAAAAGATACATATATACAGAGGATATGCACAGATACAAAAGTTTCACATATATACAGAAGTTGTGCATATACAAAATTTGAGCATATATAGAGATTTGTGTATGCGTATTACGAAAGTTGCGCACAACTTCTGTATATGCACATTTATGGAAGTTGCGTATATATCTAAGTTGTGCATATATTTCGTACATGTGCGTATCTTCTATATATACACATATCTTCTGTGCATGTGCAATTTACATATATACACATATCTTCTATATATGCATATAAGACACCCTGCATATCTTCTGTGCCTATAATAAAGAATTGCATATACAGAAGAAGCACATAGATGGAAGACATGCACATATATAGGGGCTGGAGTTCTGTGCAACGTCAATATAAGCGCATATCTTCCGTATATGTGCGACTTCTGTATATGGCTTGAGTAAGAATATATCGAAGGCGCTACAAGGAAAAGTCCTTGTAGTGGATATTTTATAGGAGGTTTTTAATGTTATAAAATTGGCCAAAATTGTAAAAAAAAAACATTTGCTACAACATCCATTTTTGGTAACAGAGGTATTGGCAGAGGTTCTAACGGAATTTCAACACAACTAAAAAAACTCGATGGTCGGAGGTTATTACAAATTTTTTTTTCATTGGTGCGCTACTAAGGTGTTAATGCACTGATGCGTGTCATCTAGACGGTCGGCCCAAGGCGGTCGAAGGTGCATGCACCGGGCCGTAAAGGTCTAAAACCGCACTGGGCGCATTGTAGGTGATATAACGCATGGGGCCGTTCTAATTGGTATTGGGATTTGTGCGGTGCCCATAGGTTGTATCAATGCACCGGTACATAGCCTTATAGAAATGCATTGGTGCGCAATATCAGAAAAACGCACCAATTGTTGTAATTCATATTGGTATTTGTGCGGTGCCCATAGGTCGTATAAATGCACCGATGCGTAGTCTCACATAAACGCACCGGTGCACAGTATCGCACAAACACACTGAGATTTATAATTGGTATTGGTATTTGTGTGGTGCCCATAGGTCATAGAAAAGCACTAGTGAATTGTATCATACAAATGCACCGGTGTACAATAACTGACACACATCGGTGTTCATTTTGTATTTTTTAGAAACATCGACCTATGACAATGCAATTATTGTGATTTTTTTAAAATTCATTATTCATCAAAAGTTTTCATATCTTATAACAATATTCATATCAATTAAATTTTTATTAGTGCATTTGAATGTGATGTTTGGATTAATTTGTTATATCATATCATAATTATTGTGATTTTTTAAAATCATTGTTCATCAAAAGACAACACATATCTTATAATAGTATTCATATCAATTAAATTTTTATTGGTGCATTTGAATGTGATGTTTGGATTAATTTGTTATATAATATCATCAAATTTCACATCTCTTCATTATAATATTTAATCATCCATAAATTCAATAAGTGGTGTTACATTTCACAGCAACAATGGAGAACACAATAGAATAAATTAAAACATATTTATTTATATATATATATATATATATATATATATATATAATATATATATATATATATATATATATGAATAAGACAGTCTTTGTCATACAAAATAGGACAGTTATTGGTATCCCTTTGTCTTTCAATTGGGACACTATATCCATTACATTAAATAAAATTTTTGATTTCAGAGACAAATATTTCATAAAATAAAACACCCTTCTTTGACATCCAAACATAATGATCATCATTATTCGCTTGAACTGATGTCATTGGTCGAGCTACTTCCATGACCTGGGTTATTTTGATGAATTTTTTTTCATGGTGTTGATTTTTTTCTTCTTCTTCACCTTCCATATAAACATAAAAATAAATTGTAATGAGTGTATATACATTGGTGAGAATAATGAAAATTGAAATATTAAATAATATACATCAATGTAAATCGAAAATAAATGACGTATCATAGCAACAATTGACTGATGAACTATAAAAATTCTTTCAAAACCAAATTTCATGCTATCTTTCAAGATTTCATCTGTTGGCGTAGTTCCATACTTTGTTTCCTGCAACTTTTATACCCCATAACAAATCATATATTTAATATAAAATATTTTTTTTCTATTAATTATAGACAGAGTTAAGTAAAACAAGATCGATAGACGCTTACAAATTCCAAAATTAATTTCTGATATGCCAACATATACTCACAACCGATATTTAACCCAATGTCAATCAATTCGTCTGATGGTTCTTCTTTGTATGTTAGCACCTGTTTGAAGACATTCAATGATGATTGTTGTAAAATAACTTAAAATATACAAAAATGAAATCTAGTTAATTTGTTATAAGGAAGTAAAAATTACTCACAAACTTAGATATCAACCCTTTTGTTCCTTGTCGTCCTATTTTATGTGATGAATGGGTTCAATTTTATTTTCTTTTCTGCAAGAAAATACTTGAAAATTAATATCTAATGATAAATTGTTTATTTATTGTACCTAATGATCGAAAAATTCAATGATTACATATTACATTTGAAGCATGTTGTTGTTGAGATGGCTCCTCCTGCGATGCAATTTTCTCCATTTCTTTGACCATCTCCTTGTACACCTTTTTGGACATTCCTATTGGCATATTTTTGATATTAGCTCATTCATCTTTTGAGATTTTCATAATCTTCCTGAAAATGTAACATGAAAATAAACTATTTAATTTTTATATTGATATATGAAAATTAAATATAACAAATGTGATATTTATAAATAGTTCTAGAAATTTTTTTAAAGGAATATTTCTTTTTCATTCCTTATTTTTTGTTGTTGTACGTTTTTTCTATTAAAACTCTGACATGTCTCATTGACCAATTCTCTGGAAACTCTTCCTGTAGTTTAGATAAGATTTGGTTCTTGGAATCATTAGATTGATTTTTGCATTGTAAGTGGAAAGAACGTCTATACATTTGTTCCACTAGATCCCTCAAACTTTTGTAAAAGTTTTTTCCCCCTTTCCTTAACCTCCAGCACCACTCTAGATAAGCTAAGGAGCAATTCATTTTCATTTGCATGTTCTATTTTTTTAATTTTCTTAGAACAACATTCATTTTCTGAGTTGTTGGTCCCTGTAGAAAATTAAACATATGTGAATTAATAGATTGTTTGAAATATGTTATCAAATAATTTTAAGTATATTATTAATGAAAATTAAAAAAAGAAACTCATATTGCATCGATAATATTTTTTCATTCACCTGATTCATCCTTTTACAATTTTTCCATCAAGCTTTTACGCTCTTCTGGTCTTAGATCAAAAATAATATTATCGAGCTTTGTCATTTTGTGGATCTGCATGATACATAGTAAAGAATAC
This sequence comes from Pinus albicaulis, assembly GCA_034641835.2. Classification (NCBI taxonomy): domain Eukaryota; kingdom Viridiplantae; phylum Streptophyta; class Pinopsida; order Pinales; family Pinaceae; genus Pinus; species Pinus albicaulis. The sequence goes on along the minus strand of CM076578.1, from coordinate 1,525,108,974 downwards.
ATATTACTTAAGCTTACATATAATTCAAAAATAATATTTTTTGTATAGAATTTACAAAGAACTTGCCTTTTTTTTCTTTTCTTGATGTGCTATCATTATTTTTGTTACTTGATCTCTTGTCATCCATTTCTTTATCAATATGAAACTTGTACCATATCATTCATTAATATATTTTATAAATAAATCATCAACTTTTCAGGTAAAAATAAAAATATCAAGAAACTGATGTGCTTTTAATCTTGTACGCACTAACGTCGATGCATCATGTTCTTATAAACACATTGCCAAAACAGTATAAAACACCGTACGGTTCTCTATGTCAACAAGGAGCGCAGGTATGTTATATGTTAACCATTGCACCGATTAACACAGAAAAAATAATAAAAATCGTCTAGTGTTAGTTTTTGTAGCATATGGTGTCGAGAGGATGGTGCGGCCTATTATTATAAATGCCTCATGCAAAAAGGGTACCACCGTACGGTGCTCTTTGTCAATAAGGAGACCCGGTCCCTTATATGTTACATGGTCCCTTATATGTTTTTCCCAAACAATACATGCGCAGTGCACTATAATTAAATAGCGCACTAGTGCCCTATTTTACATATGGCGCACATATTTTAAAAAAAAAAAACCAATTTTTAAATTTTTAATCAAACAATACTTGCGGTATGTGCTGTGATAAGCCAACGTACCGGTGTGCTAGGTTACACACTGTGCACCGATTAAAAAATATAATTTTTTTAAAAAATCAAGCAAGGGCCAACATGGATTGGGATCTGACTATGCAAGTCATCCTATGGGTTAGATATCATAGGCCTATATATATAGCAAAACAAACATTATAAATCTAAAATGAAAATCCCTAATTCTGAAATCATAGAAACAGGAAGAAGCAAGGGCAGAAACAAAAAGAATGAAGGGTTTAGGGTAAAATGGATTTTTTTTTCTTCTTCTTAAAATGAATAGAAAAATTAAAATTTTTACTTACTACGTAAACAATACTGCAAAAATTAAAAAAAAAACAATAAAATTTAATCACGAGATCATTTGAAATTCTATGCTATAGGGTTTGAATCATCAAAGGTTTGGAATTTTAATTGTCTGAATAGTTCTGTTCGAAAGTATTTCGCTGCTCCACATTGCTGTCATGCTCTCTTGCCCCAGGTACGTCTCGTGCAAATATCTCGCTGATTTTTTTTTCAAAAATAGTGAAATAATGAAAAGTGTTTAGTATTTAAAGAATTGTTTAATGAAATTCAATTTTTGAAAATATTTTGCCGCCTATTTTTCAATTTACCGCTTTTTTTCACTTTAAAAAAATAAAGTTGTGCTTTTTTATTTGTGGCTTTTCATCATCGATGAGCCAATTAATAACACCACACCAGTGCATCAGTTAATAACACGGCACCGGTGCGGAGTAACTAAAATGCACTGGTGCAGTTATCTGTACATAAGCATTGATAACAATAAGTCCATTTTTAAGGCACCGGAATTACTTTTAGATGTGTGCACTAAAATTTATTGTTGATTTTTCCCAAATGCGGGGAGAAAATATCATAATTATATCGAATGGACAATTCTTCAAAATATAGCTCATTCCATAATATTTCCCAAAGTCCATCATGGAGTTCTCCCTATCCATCTCAAGACGTAATATTTACTTTAGATTTTATTTATATTTTCATTATCTAATTGAATTTATGTTTTTTATCCATGTCAATCAACTTAATAAAATTTATAATGTATATAAATTTTCAGGTTCATGAGGATTTAGAATCGAGTTCAAATGCACAACATATTCAAATAGCTCTAAAACATCAGAAGCTCTTGTCAGGAGCAGCATACCGCAAGGCGCATTTGGTAGATGAAAATGGACAACTGCTTCACCCTGCCAATTGTAACAATATTTCATGTTCGAGCCACAATCTTGGGACAATGATGGTAATAATAATTTTCTGGTATATTAATGTAATTATTTCAACTTCAAACAAATTAATCATGCATTGTCAATGTTCTTACTAATTGATATCATAGATTTTGTAATAATCATGTTCAAATATATATTTTGAAATTATTAGGATTCTAGTGATGATGAGTGACCTACCTACCATATTCCGTTTCACCCCACGACAATGTCAAATCAAGAGAAGGCTAAATTAAGAGAAAAAATCAGAGAGGAACGATACCAAGAATGGTTGAATCAACCACTGATTCAATTCCCGCTATGTCTAGATTCACCAATTAGGAATGATTACAACAATAGTAGTTCTTCACAAGCTGGCAATGGAGGCAATAAAATAGAGGTTGGTATGGATGATTACTTAAGGGATAGGACTGCCACAGAGACAATGTTGTTAGATGCATTCCAAAACAATGATTAGCTAGAGGAAGATGCTCATATCGCTGACACTTTTTTCAAAAGCCTTAAATTTGCTTCTGCCACCCCTCTCTTTGGACCTAGAGGTCAGTCAAAGTCTACCCAGTTGGGGACAACGATCTTACTATACAAATTGAAAGAAAAGTTTGGCTTGTCAAATGCATTTTTCTCAGAAATTTTGAGGTAAGTTACCATAAAGTCCTCCCTTATATAAATTTGAGAAATATAATCACACAATGAACATTAAAAATGGTCAATTTTATGAACATTAATAATTATATCAACATTAATGTACATTTCATATTTTCCATGATCACCAACCATAGGTTATTTAAAGATAAGATTCTTCTGAGTGATAATGTCTTGCCCAGTAGCTGCGACGAGGTAAAGAGATTGTTAAAAATGTTGGGTGTTGAGTACATATCATATCATGCATGTCCAAATGATTGTATTCTATATAGAGGAGAATATGTAGACAAATAGATATGTCTGAAATATGGGCATGGCACGTATGATAAATAAAAAAAGAAGGGTAAATCATGTGGTCCTCCTTTTAAAATATTGAGGCACATGCGTATAATCCCAAGGATTCAAAGGCTCTTTCTTTGCAAAGAATTAGCTATGTTGTAGGGATGGCATGCCTCACACAGAAGTGAGTTGGGAGTTATGTGAATCCAAACTGATTCAATAGCCCTAAAGCATATAGAGGATACATGGCCCAAACAATTCAAGGATGAAGTACGAAGTCTATGACTCAGAATAGTCATGGATGGCGTCAACCCATATTCGCTCCAGAACACCAACTATTCTGTTTGACCTATAGTAGTGATCAATAAAAATATCCCCCCATGGTTGGCCGTGAAGAATGAACATCTTATGTTGGTTCTCATAGTCCCTGGTAGAAGAAAAGTGAAGAATATGGATGTCTACTTACAACCACTAGTAGATGAATTGAAGGAATTATTAGATGGGATAAATGTATATGATGTATCAAGACCCATCGCAGCAGAGAGGAGTTTTACGTTGTATGGCATATGTGCTTACACGACACATGATTATCCAGGCTTAGGAGTTTGCTCTGGTAAATTACATGTTTATTGATGTGTTTATATACGTAACAATATTCTTTTGCACATTAGTTATTTAATTCGTTGAAATTTTTCTCATCTTCATGACATTCTTTAACATGCCATGCATATAAATTGTATACAATAGTCTCGCAGGTTTTGTAACAAAAGGGTATTTTGGATGTAAATGTTGTGGACCTTCTCTGAAAGCTATATGGTCCAACGACCTACGAAATCCAGTGTATGACTGCTCCTGAGTATTCCTCCTAGAAGAACACCCTTACAGAAGAGAAACATTTGCTTTCAATGGCAAACGAGAGAGAACCCAAAGGCCTCCAATAATGACACCAACTGAATGGCTTAGAGCATATGAGAGAGAGAAGGAGAAGGATTTCATAGAAATGTTCGATTCAAATGGGGAGCCTATGTTCGATGATCCAGAATTTTTCAACACGTATGTTGAGAAATTACCCATTGGGATGAAAACTAAATCTATATTTTATAACCTCCCATATTGGGAGCATATTAAGATCACCCACTTATTAGACCCATTCATATATTTAAAAATGTTTCATCTTCTTTATGGAGGCACATATCATCGAAACAATGTGACACATTGGCTGTTAGGAAAGATCTTATTACTTCAAAAACTAAAAATAAACATTGGCCAAGATGATTAGAAAGTATAGGATCATAGGCAGGCGTTGGTCCCTCTAATTCATGGTATTTCAAAGAAGGTGATGTCCCATGGATTTAAAAAAAATATGATCTTTCTTTGGCAAAGGAAGTTATAATGGGTGTGAGGGTTCCATCTTCATATGGGTCTTCACTACAGAGATGCTTCACCGTGGATGACCATTTGTCGTGGTTGAAATGGCATGACCATATGAATCTTCTAAGAGTATGTATAATTTCAAAAAAATGATTTTATTATTTTTTATATTAATAAATTTTATCCCATGCAGGGATCATAAAACATAACTAATTTTGTATATTATCGCATGTGTTTATAACTTTTTAGTGTCATTATCCTTTGTTCATGCGTGGGTGTGTGAAACATGAATTCCCTCAAGACCTAAGACGTGCCATATCTAAATTATCTGCATTTTTATGTTGGATCACGTCAAAGGAGATTCATGTGGCTAGCATTCCACGGTGGCATCAAGAGATAGTTGAGATTGTTTGTATGTTTGAGAAGGAACTACCAACGAGTTTCATGGACTTGCAGGTTCATCTTCTAATCTACCTAGTAGATGAGGTTGAATTAGTTGGGGTGGTTTCTTGTTGTTGGATTTTCTTATTAGAGAGGTACATGAATAAATTGAAAGGTTTTGTTCGACAAAGGGCAAAAGGGTCTATGGCAGAGGGGTACATATCATATGAGTCTTTCTATTATGCCAATGAGTACATCAAGCAGATCGACAACAGACTAGGTGCGGTGATTTGGGACGATGAAAGGGGTGAAGACAAAAGAGAAGGGGAGTTGCTCCAAACGAATGGATAAAAGCGCTTGATAAAGAGTAAGAGACTTATAATTTTTCAAATTTACACAAATTAAATACTCATATTGAACTTCGATATAATTTATATTTTGATCTCTATGTACTATATAATGTCGGTTTGATTTCATCAACGAATGCAGAAATTGAAGCAATCAATAAATTCGTTCTTTACAGTTCCGAAGCGACACAACTGTGGGTCGCATTGTACGAACAAAAGAGGATGATTTGGGATAGTGATAGGAAAGAATTCAGATGGTTGAATGGTAGAAGTGTGCCTTATCCCGATAATTTAAAATAAAATATGCCAAAAATATGCCCCAATAGTTGGGTTGCTAACCAAGTCAGAGATAAATACAGTGCAACTGGTCGTTACCCGCGTGTTGAAGAGGATGCACTAAACGTAGGCATTGGGTGCACCAACTCGGTAGTAATATATTTAATATATATGTACATTTGAAACTTAATAATGCACCTTTCAAATGTAATTGTATATATATTTCATATTTTAACTGTTGGGTTATTATAAGACACATGACACTATGATTTTTTAACTTTTTTATAGGTGCATTTGTTCTCATCTATGTGGGCATATGGACACCATTTTCGCACAGAAAATGCTGATGATGGACACATGACACAAGATAGTGGATTGGAAGTCGAGTTCGATCAATCTAGTCGATCTAGCCACCATGATCAAAACCTAGTACGAGGGACGTTACGTTACGTTAGAAAGATACAAGAGATCATTGAAGTGGATTTCGTTTCTTTCCAATGTGTTATTTTTACGTGCAAGTGGTGGGACACCTTTGTTCGGAATAATGTAAAGGAAGATCGTGATAGTAGGTTGATATGTATCAACTCTAAAAAGATGTGGGATGAAGCTAAGGAGCCCTATTTTTTCCCGAAACACTGCAACCAGGTGTTTTTTAACCCAGATGTGTTGAATAGGGATTGGTGGTTCGTATTGAGACATGACCCTAGACCAAAACATATTTTTGAGAAAAATAGTGTTATCATGCCATGCGAGCTGGAAAATCATGAGGGTGATGATGAGAACCGAGAGTGATATGGTACATGTGTTATTTCATCAATATTTATACTTTTTAAGATGGGATTTTATAAATAAGAGGAATTAATTACCTTATAACTTATAAGACTCTTTTTTAAGAAACATTATAATATGTATTTTGAATTAATTAGTAATTTGCATTGTGTTAACGTTAAAATCAATATTTCACTTGATAATTTGCAATTATGTTCATCTAAAAAAAAATGGCGTACTGTATAAAGTTTTTTTTTTTTGTATGTAAGATCATAATAAAATATTTATAATTCTAAAGTACATGAATTTATGTGCATTATTTTCTAAACTTTCTTATGTTACAAAAAATCATATTATTCTAGATTTATTATTTTACAATTATTTACAATTTTACAAATTTAAAAATTTTAATAAAATCATTTCACATTAATACAATTAAAATTTTACAAATATTTTACATACAATTACAATTAAAATTGCAAATACAGATACAATTAAAATTTTAGAATTTTACATACAATTAGAATTACAGTTATATACAATTACAATTAAAATTACAATTACAATAATTTCACAAAAAATTAAATATTACAATTACAATTAAAATTACAAATACAATTACAATTACAATTTTACAATTTTAAATACAATTAAAATTAAAATTTCAATTACAATCACGACATAATATTTAATAAATATCATGATTTAATATTAAATTAAATAAACATCACGATCATGATAACCATCGTACAAACATCATATTCGACTAAAAAACACATTCAAATTCACTAGCATCATCTAATCATCGTGATCATGATTACCTAAGGAAACACAATTAGCATCGTATAACATCATCACAACACGAACATAAAACGTACATCTCATGTCAAATAACTGCTATCACATACACATCTATTTGCAAGTTGCACATTAAATGAACATATCTAACATTACCTAACAATATACACATCATGATGATCACCAACATTGAAGTTAAGTACAACTACAACATATATATAATATCAAAAATATACAACTGTAATATAAATGTCAAATATCAGTTGGTGGTACATCATCAATAGTAGTACTAGTTGAGGCCTACTCAGTCAATGGTGCAGCCTCGACAAGCTCAGATAGATGTTGATCATCATTACGTGCCTGCTAATCTGGTGGTGCCTCATGTTGATCTGGATCAACTATCGGCTACTCATGATGACTCGACATGGTCGATGGTCCAACCTGCTCATGATCATCAATGATGGATGTTGCAGGATGAGAAGTTTGACTCGACGTGGATGTTCCAACCTCCTCTCCATCATGACTATTGGTCGATGTTGCAGGCTGCTCATTTGCGGCGAGAGGTGAACGATGATCACTCCCCTGATCGTGATCATCATATGATGTGTCATTTCTTGATTGTCGATGTACCGCGTCTCGACCACGGCTACGTTGAAGGGCCCTCCTCAACAACGTAACTAAGCTCGTAGCTCCTACGACATGCCCCATCAGGGTGAACATGTCATGCAGAATGCATCTCCACATCTATACCAGCCTAGCATCGGCTTGTATCTCTCTCATAGTGGTGGGCCTAACTCCCACCTCTACAAATACTACACAAATTTGGTCGCCCAGCTCCATCCTTAATCTACTGTTAGGCCTACAGCTAGCAAAAGGTTGTACTGATGCACCATGAGGACCAGGTCTGTCTGCACCGGCCAAATCCTCAGCCTATGCCATATCTTGATCGTCATCAGGATCTACACCTGGATCATTTGGTGGCGATGACATCTCATTGCCATCAAATGACCCAATGTCTGCAAAATATATATAAGTACACAACAATAATTAGAAAATTTCATTAAATCGTTTAATAAAAACAAGTTAAAGAACATGTTAGAATAAATTTAAATAAAATAGTAATATTACCTCTATCATCTGGCGGCTCATCAACTGTGAAGAGGATGTTGGTACACCCTCACCAATCCAAACCAACATAAGGACAGGGGACCAGAATGAAGGGATTCTCATCAACACTCGCTAGCAACTCCAGTGCATCATGCGATATCCCCGCAAAAAATTCTGACTCGCCCCTCTTGGGCATCATCTGTCCCCACATCTGCATCCATACATGCGGCCTTGGCCTACGAGGCTGTCAAACAACTGTAGGCCTCATCTTTGGAAGCCTCTAAAAAATAAACAAAATAGCTTTGAAGCAAAAGGGAATTTCACCCTCCATTGTGCCTAAGCACAACATCTTTCTAAAGTTGTACAGAACTCCTGCAAAAAAATGGCAGGCCACCTCACAAGTCGTGGCTCCTATAATAAAGAATCAAAATAAAATAGAAGTAGGAAAATAATGTGTTTCACATCCCTGGTATGGTGTGCAATGGTCAAAATCAGTAGTGAGAGGAACCTCACCTCCTCTTCGCCAAATGAAGCAATATGCATCTGATCTCTGGAGACCTGCAAATCTCAAGGAGATAGTATATCCACGCTAATGTATCTCTGGGAGTACACCAACTGACTCCCTGCTGCATAGACAACGAGGACCTCTGGGAACGAGGTAAAATCCACCCCTCTCTTCCCTCCTCAGTGGGTGTGTACCATTGGTTAGGACCAACCCAGAAAGCCTGTAGGTAGGCATTCCACTTGCGGATAAGATGTCGCAAAAACACACGATGGCCCTTTAGGGATGCAGCCTCCTCATACAAATTGAAGAGGCCTATCTGCCTTAGGAGCCCTGGGTGGCTGATGTAATAGGTCAAGGGTACATATCTCTCTCCCTCTCTCGTGCCTCCCACAGGCGAACCATGTTATACTGGTCTGCTTGTTTTTGTTGTTGTTCCCTCTCTTCTCTCCTTTGACGTTGCTCAATGATTGACATATTAAATACAATTTTTTTAATTAAAGGAGACATATATTTAGGAATATACATATATAATTTTTTTTGAAAAAACAAACAAAAACAGTCGGTGCGCCACAAAAAACAAGCATGCACCAGTAACGGTGCGTCTTTTTTTGTCCCGCACTAGAGGCAGTGCACCTGAAAATTTTCAACGCACCGCCCTCTTGGAATTGTTACAAGGTCAACGGTGCAGTGGTATAACAAATCACACCGTTGACTATGTACCAGTGTCGAGAGGGTGGTGTGCTAACCAAATTATATGCCCCGGGGCATATAGTTTAGGAAGCGCACGACCCTCTTGACATCACTACATAGTCAAAGGTGTGGTTGTTTACATGACCGCACCATTGACTATGTCAAGTTCGGGGGGGCGATGTGCTGACAAAATTACCCACCTCAGGCAGATATTTCCGTCAACGCACTGCATTCTCACAATATGATATGGTCAACGGCGTGGCCAGGTAACCGACTGCACCACAATTTTTTTAATTTTAAAATATCATGGTGTGTCATTTCGCTACCACCCTGAAATCGGTGCAGATACCATTAGCACCGATCGCGGTGTGGCTTATAAATTTATAGGCAGCACGACAAACCGGTGCGAGCCAAACGGCTCGAGTGCACCGTGTAGGATTTGTTTTTTTTAAATAAGGTGAATTTTAAGCTATTTTTGAAAACTAATTTGCTAAAAGGTTTAATTATGGAAAAAGAAGGAAAATACCTATACATTTGGCCATCAAGGAGGCATATTGGCTGTAGAATTTGAAAAACTAAATTTTCCCACCGTTTTACAAAATTCGAAATGGAGATGGTGGGCAATGTACAACAGCATTGCGTGCAATGGGAGCACCGACGGTGGGGCACCTCACACAAGGTAAATTTTCACCGGTGTTTGAGATATCTAGAGCACTAAAAAGTGAAAAATGCAGATTTTTTGCGCACTGGTGCAGTTTCTTAAAACCACATCAGGTTGTTTCAATTTTGGCGCGGGGTTTTAGGATGCACCGGTGCAGAATATTTGTAAAGCACTGGTGTGCTACAGTAATGAGATGCACCGAGCGGGTTTGTACCGAGCACACGGTGTCCCGGTGTGCCAATGTTTTGTGCGTACCGGTGATTTCTCTAGTTGAACGCACCAGTGCAGTTTAGGATGATAAATGCACCGGAAGAAAAACATCCGCAAAAACCTCCACCCGCCGACCTCCTCTAGTAACCTCCCCTACAAATGGATGTCTGGGCTATTTTTATAAGGGGTTCCTCAAAAACATTCGCTAGAGGGTCGTTTCCTTGTAGTGAGGCTAGACACAAGGTTTTTTTAGGTATACTGCTCACGAGAAATACCTTTGTTTCCCATCTCATTTTTGTAGATGACGTTCTTCTTTTTGTATAGGTTTCCTTGGCTCAATGGGAAAATATTTTTGCTATCATTTCTAATCTTGGGGAAGCATCTGGGTTGTTCATGAAAAATAAATCCTTGCCCATTCATGCTTCGGAGGATTAAACCCATATTTCGGGGATTGCAAACTTTTTTTTGTCAATGTTTCTAATATTGACACCGGGTTAAAATACCCTGATTTAATTTAAAACCAAATCATTATAAAATCAAGGATTACAGTGGTTTATTAAAAATTATGAAGCTCGATTGAAGTCATGCGCACATTCAATCGGTATTACAGAGTATCTAGATATACTAGATGCACTTATATTCCCAAGCATGTCATTAAAAAAATAAATTTTATCATCTCAAATTTTATTTAGTTTGGTGTTTGTGGCCCAAAGAAAAGATCCATATAGTGTGATTGGAGGTTATCCCTTAGATGAAATAAGAAGGTGGACGGGTTTTGAAAAACATGGAGAAATTAGGTTGGGCCCTGAATGTAAAGAGCTTATGCCATGCATTATTCAGATCTGGCTTATGGAAGCCAATCATTTTGGAAAAATATTTAAAGGATAAATCTCTTTAGGTTTATATAAAAAATGGTGCTAATTCATCAAAAAAATGTTCACACATTTGGAATGGTTTCATGAAATTAAAGCATTGGTTACTTGGCAATCTTTATTGGGTGATCGTTATAGATGCTAAAGTGGAGATTGCGTTAGATCATTCTGGGGATTTCTTGGAAATCTCTCTTTTCCCATGGAGATCATCCAACACATACATGACAAGGGGATTTTCTTCCTTAACCAAATTTGGTCTATAAATGAGCCAATGAGTCTATATCCTATATGGATTAGATACGGTGAGCTGGGATTAGTCGGTACAATAAAAAATATTTGAGATGAATATATTGTTAATATATATATGACAATCAACCTATTTCGGGATGGGGCTGGCACTCTCATATGGGATGGGAAGATCCTTCAGTATATGACTTCTATGGGGGATATTTACTGTCATCTATCATCTACTCATATGGTTTCCTCGGTGAATAGGTGGTATTGAAAAGTATGATCTTTGCATATGCCTCTGAAACTAAAATGATTTAGATGGTTGGTATGGCATAAAAAGATTCTTACTTTGGAGACCCTAGGAAAGAGAGCTTTCCTAGGTTTGGGTAGATGTCATATGTGTCAGGGTGATTTTGAGAATGTTATACATTTATTCCTCAAATTCCCATTCGGTGTGGCCATTTGAATTGGGGTCTTATAGTGACTAAACATTGAAGTTGGCTAGATTTATGCACCTATTAATGGGTGCTTTATGGATTGCAATACTAATTACATGGATGTCAAAACACTCCCTTTCTTTATATTTTGGGATATTTGGAGATGCAAAAATTATCTAAGTTTTTATAATATTCCCTTTGATATTGAAAGGGATTGCCACAACATCTACTCATACTTCAATAAATATGTATGTGGCTAAAAACATGATTAACAAATGATTTTAACCTATTGATTGTTGGGGAAGATATCATGTTGGTTTTTTCAATGGGGTTGCACAACAAAGGGTATGTGGTTGTCGCACATATATTGTTTTGCCGTCGGATAAATATTATCTTTTTAGTTGGAACAATGATGTTGTGACCAATTCAAAGTTGGAGATCATGACTCTTTGGGGCCTTCTTTTCTATGTTCATTGCTATCTATCAAGGCTTTGTATTTTTTTGGGGACTCTAAAGTCATTATTGACTAGGTCAATCATAGGTTATTTTTCGAGCCTTCTTTGCTATCTAACTGGATACTAAGGATCAGGACCTTGATCGAATTTTCAAAGATCTCACCTTTCCCATATATTAAGGGAGGAGAGAACTATTGGAGACACACAATAACAGATAGGTTTATCATATCAAATGCGCAAGATAAACTTCATTTCTTTCTATCGCGACAATTTCCTTTGCTATGGAAATATCCCTGTTTCATGAACTCCTCTTTACGTTGGAAATAATTTTCATTTGACCTTATGGAGATAGCTACGTTTTCTATTTTTTATTTAGTTTTTATATCTATATGTCATTTCTCTAGTCTCTCTAGTCTTTTTGGTACATGGTTTTCATGCGACACTTTTCCATATGTTGATGTTTTTGGAATATGGTTTCCACATGGGACTTTTCTCCATACAGTGAAGTGTTTGATAGGAGCTTAAAAATAATTGTTATGTTTATTTCAGAATTTCAGATCATGTAAACTGTTTTTTTTTAATACAAAACCCATTTATTTTTCTTTCCGAAAAATATAAAAAAGAAAGAAATATGATGTGAACTTATTACTATGATATCTAAAAGGTGTTTTATTTCTTGAAAATATTATATTTCGACCCCTTAAATGTACAAACAATCTAATCCAAAAATAATAATTATATCAAAATTATCCTATACATTTAAGGCATAATCTAACTTATACGCGAAACAGAATTTTTCACTAGAATCTTGAAAAACAATTTCAAGAACGAATGTGATTTTTTGTTGTTTAAAATGCATTTTTAAATGCATAGACAGACTCAACACCTTGAAAAACCATGTGGGGCACTTGAAGTTTGCAAATTAAACAACTTAAACTCAAGTTTTTAAAATTATCTATCGAATTTTGATTAAAATTAACGAGAAAAATGTCTTAAAAAAATGTCATTTCATCTATAAGTTAGAATGTGCGTAAATTTAATATTAACCCACATATTTTTCCTTATAGATTGAAATTTAAGATTAGCCAAATATTTTGAACCCAAAATTCAAATTTGACATTTAATTTTAGGTTTGTGTTATTATATTAATTGGTATGTTTATTTTATAAGTAAGCTATCGGAATTTTGATTTAACTATAATAATTATTAGGTGGATGTAGGGATTTAATCACAAATCAAATATTGAGATTTATCTCAAAAATAGTTATGCCCTTTTTTATTTTTTAATTAAATTGATTAATTAAAAGATGTCATATGAACAAGTGTAAAATGAAATGAGTTATGGTTACTTGGGCATGTGGTACTCATAAACCATGGTATTGTAATAATGTATATCTATAAATTAAAATCCCCATGATAAAGTGAGAATTAATCTCCATGATTAAGAACCATGTTAGATGCTTTATGAATGATTCTTATCACAGACTGGTGTTTACTAACAATTTATAGTGTTGCACTAGTATCCCTATAGTTAAAGTAGCTCCATTATTGATCAGGAGTTCAAATATCTGGACACTCTTGGGGTCAGACTCAATGGCTAAGGTGGTAGTTAGATTGATTAGTTAGTACTAATATTCGGTAGACATAACAGTTACCCATTAGTGACCATGAACCACTTAAAAATTAGATAAAAATAGAAACTATTTATATGGCTCCACTAATATATTATGTATAAAATAAAATATCCATAATTTTTAAAATCTCACACTTTTTTACAAAACAAAAAGTAATAATTTATTCAAAATCCATTTCATTTAATTTTAAGAAAAACCAAAAAACATCATAAATAATTAAAGTACATATTTTACAAATAACTCGGTCATAATTTTTGTATACCTACCATCACTAATGCCGAGGAGCACTCATTAGTGACCACGAACCACTTCATAAATAAATAAATATAGAAACTATTTATATGGATGCACTAATATATAATGTATAAAAGAAAATATCCATAATTTTTAAAATCTCACATTTATTTACAAAAAAAAGAAGCATAATTTATTAAAAATTTATTTCATTTAATTTTAAGAAAAACAAAAAAATGCCTAAAATAATTAAAGTGCATCTTTCACAAATAGCTTCGCCATAAAGTTTTTATACCTACCATCACTAACTCCTAGGAGCCTAGAGTAGACATGGTGGTGTTTTTTTAAGATACTTTGTGGTGTAAAGATTAGTGATTATAAATTTTATGGGAAAAAAGCTAACCATGTTAAGGGCTTGTTTTTCTTAGGCTAGATGTGATACCCAAGTGATTATGACAGCTTAGATGGCCTTGGATTGTGGCTACTCAAACCATGAGTTAGGCTTGCAATCCATCTCAGTTTTTAGATAACCTAGCAAACAAAAAAACACTTACCATCACTAATGTAACAAATGTAGTCTACGCCCTTATTTTCTTTCCTACTCAAAAAAAAAAAAAAAAAAAAACCTACCATCACTTATGTAAAAAATGCAGTACTATAGTATTATACTCTTAAACGTACTAATCATCTCAAAACTCACATAACCTAAAAAAATTAATGTATGTGGAAAATTTCATATTTATACTAAGTACGCCCCAATATTTTTTTTATGTCAGAAAAACGATTTATAACTATTGATGTTTTATAAAAATATTCAACCCAATCCACTGTATTTTAATATTATGGTTAATTAGTAATGATTTTTTTGGTAAGGGATGTGTATTCATGTGCATTTACATTTCCATTTAAATATTAAGATGTTTTATTTTAATACAAATAAATATATGTGAAATAATAATAATAATAATAATTTAATTAAAAAATAATATATATGCATATATAAAATATTTTTAAAAATATTAAAAATACATTAAATTTTATTTATTTAATAAGAATGTAAAGATATTTTATTAAGTTATTATTATTTTTAAATATTAGAAAAATATATCATAATTTAATGGTTAAATTAACAGGGAGGACAATCATCAATGGCTACTATTCACTCTTGTCATATGTCTCTAGGTATTGGGTTGTTAAATTGTTTCATTACGTCCTAGAAAAAAAAGCTCTTAGCCAAGGAAAAACAGTTTTAATTTTAGGGCACATTGGAGACCCAAATTACTATTTATATGTGAAATAATCTTATTAATAATTATTTTTTCAATTTATTTTACTTTAAATTAATATATATAAAAAAAGACAATTTATTCTATCCAATCTATATCTCACAACCAATTTTTCAGAACATTAAATCCATTTATATATTCAAAACACATTTAAAATAACATAAAAATCTTGAAACACTAAATTCCTTTATACATTCAAAATACATTTTAAATCACAAAAATTACAATCTCATTTAAAATGATATCTTCTAAATTCAATATAAAAAATACACCCAATACTACATATACATAACTAAATTCATTTAAAATCATATCTTTTAAATTCAATATAAAAAACACACTCAATACTACTATACATAACTAAATTCATTTATATATTCAAAATACATTTTAAATCACTAAAATTACAATATCAATTAAAATCATATCTTCTAAATTCAATATAAAAAACACACGGATTACTACATATACATAATAGTAGCAGTCAGTGACAATTATTGCTATAATAAAAAACAACAAAAACAAGCTTCCATACTATCTTCATCCAAAGGAGAATGTATGGAACAACGAAATAAGTAACAAGGACTTCAAACAGCAATATGCATCCATTAAAACTTGATTTCTTGCCAAATTTTTTTCCTTTATTTAATTCTTCATTGATTTGCCTCCATATTATTGAACCCAAGTAACCTGGCTCAAATTTCCCACTGCAACATATTCAAAGCTTCGAAACGCCGGATTAGTATTGAAGACATACCCAAAAGTAGTGTTCTCACCCATTAATCTCATTATGAAAGAAATCCATGAGTTCTGCCACTATGTAGAAAAGTGGTAATCTTTGTCGATTTCTTATCAATGCTCACGAACACATCAAATCCATTCGGGTGATCAGGAAGAGGATCCCGTGCCAATGTCCCTCTGATAATGGAATAAAAGCCTTGAGCATGGCGTATACCATCTATTTATTCAGAATTGTAGGCAACGGAAGCCCATCAATATGATCCACAAACCTAGGAAGACTGCTGACACTTCCTACCGACCCTCCATAGATCCGTAGCTTTTATTCACTAATCCCTACCCTGAAAATATTGAAACAAATGGTACGTATTCACCTTTTATTCCATAATAATGAATTTTTTTATGAGCCATGTGCTCCAACATGGATTGTGCCAATTTTATCTCTGTAATTCCCAGTGGATCGAAGATGTGCTGCTGGACATACTCCCTGTAATTCATCCCAATTCATCCGAGAAGCTTTCTCAATAACTCTCCCGATGATTACATAGAAAAAGTTGGAGTATTACATGGCAGACTTGGGATCGAAATCTAGGGCTAACCCTTTCATGAAGCTAATTTTTTCTAATGGATTCGGCGGAGGTGGGAGACCTAATGGCTGTGATATGTAGAGAGTTGGTGGGATGCCGACCACAGTGATTCCTTCTAAAGATCGATTCCAACCTCCAATGTTGTAACAGATTTTGTACCTTGATATTCAACAGTCGATTGTGTACAGTCCACCTTTAGGAGGATCGAGATTCTCCAAGAAAAGGAATGGCTTGTCCTCCATGCTCACTTTCCCCTCCTGCAACAACAATTCTAGTCACCGATACCGAACAGTATAATTTATAACACCTGATCTATACATTTCTTGCAACACCACTTGTCACCGATACCGAACAATATTATTGATAACATCTGATCTATAAATTTTGTAGAGGAAATTAGAGTATCTTATAATTAGATTCGGTTCCTTGAGTGCAAAACCTGAACAAGCTTAAGAATGGTAGTGCATGCAATGAATTTGGAGATGCTATTACATCTGAAAAAGTGATGTGTGGCTCCCCATTGTCATGATTGAACACACCAAAAGCTTTGAAATATTTGAGTTTGCCTCCTTTCGCCACAGCCAGCTGAGCTCCTGGTGCATTGCTATATGCCATGAGATGAAATTGATTCAACCATTACCGAATTTGAAATTAAAATATCTAGAATCTGGGCAGGAATTTTCAAAATTCAAATGACTATCGCATTAATGCTTGCAGTGCATACCCACGCTTTATTCATGACATGAAGATTCGTAACTGCATTAATTACACTGAACATAAATACACGGCTTGTACGAATGCATAGGTTCAGGGTTCAGCAGGTGCGGGAATGGATATTCCGATTTATATATGCCCATGGGATGGGTGGCCATTGGTTGGATAGAGTGGGGCTATGGAATAGAGGTCTAATAAAAATTCTAAGGGGGCATTTAATAACCAATAGCTTACGATTTATTGGTTGCTGAGCCAAAAACTCAAAAATTTATTGCAAAGTTTGTAATCACTGCATGTAACTTGACAAAATTTATTGAAAACTTCGTAATGAGTGCAAGTGAACTGACCAACTTATTAGTATATAGATTCACCAAATCGCACCTGGAAAGATGTACCCCACTATAGATTTTGACGGCTTCAATTCTAAATTGGATGCCATTTTGACGGGTTGTTGGTTTATAAGACTCGTCAAAAGGGAAATTTTTCTACAGCTGTCAAATACGTTTTGAAATATGAAATATGTCTTATAGGACATCAAATTCTAGGCCTGCCTAGAAGTACCTAATTTTTTGAATGTCACATCTCCCATTCTCTATACTATAAGCTTATTTTTTTTTTCTCTAGCCCCAGTAATACTTTCGCCCAAGGGATATAGTATATCTACCCCTTTATGGATATATATATTACTTATCATATTTCTATACACAATGTGATGATTATACATATCAAGACCCATTCGTTTCTACCACTAACTTTATTGATAGGAAATGTCTTCATGTTACAGTCACAAGTATAGTTCCACCCTTGAATGATTTTGGTTAATGAAATTTGTTGTATAGATATAATCTTCTTTCTCGCTTGGTTACATGTGATTCATCAGTCCATTTTACAACTAGTCTACATTAAGTAACCTACATGGACGTGATATTAAATATTTGATGATACTCTCAATATGAGGTCTATCATGATATACATTATGGTGGCTATTGTACCTTTCAGCACTTACTTATCAAAACCTCATCGTTTTTTTTCCCCGACATATGGTTGAATGTTGCGTTAATACCATTCCTATCCATGACATATGGTTGAATGTTGCGTTAATACCATTCACCTCATGAATTATGCAAACGTACCTCGGGTATCATAGCATTGGAACTCAATATTAACATTTTGATTTGGATCATGGTGTAGATATTATATCTTCTGGCATACTTTGCCTTTTGATGGCTCGTTGATCTAGTTTTGTACGCATTCATTTATGATAAGTTACGAGTCCGTTCGTCGAGCCCATAATATAATCGTTGTTTATTGGGTTTTTATCACCTGACTGTTAGTCGTTGTAATTGCAAACACCTGCAATGGTACTATAGCGTTAAATGAAAATAAGGTTTCCCTCCATCACTTTAAACAAGTTTTCGATCTACGAGAGGGTTGACAGATCGTCGCCAAGTGTAGCGTGGGATACGATTAGGGTTCTTTAGCATGTGTCTCTATTAAACACATCAATTGTTTCCTTTCCATTCTTCTCCGGAGGTTTTCTTTCCAGCATCGTCACATTCTCTGTGCTACCACAATTACTACGAGGAAAATCCATAGTGCACACCGAGCTTCGCTATGCTGGTTCGACGCCTTGGAGGTGATACAGGTAATTTCGATTTATTTATTACCCTATTTTGTTTAACTCTGGTACAATTTGGGAGACGTTCTCCACAATTTTTCGTTTGAAGTAATTGAATTTCTTGCGGCTAGATTTAGCTACATAATAGCGCATCTCCAAGAGTCGTTTAAGGGGTTTTGCCTGTTGTGTTCGTTTATTTCCTTTACCACTTCCTATTCGCGTTAAAATAGTTTAAATGTAAATCCTGTTCATGTAGCACCGATCTATATAGTGGTTTCGAACCGAGGTTTCTTTCACAGTGAATCCTCGTACCTTCGTTTTTTTTTTCTCTCTTTCACTTATGGCCTATCGCTTTGGAATTTAACTATTTCGCTTTTCGTTATCCCTTAGCCAGATCAATATTTGGTCCTTCCTGTCGCGGTGACTCGAGACCAAAATGGGATTTAACTCCCGTTATTACTATAGGTAACTATGGGAAATTATTTTGCATCAAATTAATTTAATCGATCTTAAGTTTTATTTTCTCTGACCGTGACTAATTTCTTACCTTTGTTGTGGTTGCAGGTACTCTCTTTTACTCATTTTTGTTGGCATCTATATCTTGTTGCCCCCCCATACAATACCATATTCGCATACTAAACGAATCCATGGCTTCATTTACAGGTTGGTCACGTCTCGCTTTCCATACTAGGCGACTCTAAAGATCTTCCAGAACTTGTCATAATTTGATTTTAAGCTCTCAGTCTAGCATACTCTGCTACCACTCGTACAAATGTATTTAGGATGTAGAAGTGCTCTCATGAACATTCAAGAGTCTTTGTGTTTGTATAATTTTTCTTCTCGACGCACATTCAAATGGACTTTCCCACCTTATTAACTGTGCTGTACATATTTATAATTGTCTGTATGGCAGCGATTGGGTGTCGAACTTAACTGAGATAGAAATATATATATATATATATATATATATATATATATATATATATATATATATATATATATATATATATATATATATATATATTCCGCATTTAACTCTTTCTGCACTGTGCTTGATTTTAATATTTTGTTTCAATTCCTTTGGAAATATAGCAAACCGGGGTTAAGTTAATTTGTTTTTCCGGTTCTCATGGTTTAGTAACTACTCATTTAACCATATGTTTATCGAGCCGATTTTATATATATATATAACAGTCCTTTGGTTTTATGCACATGTATGGAAACTCTAGGTTAACTCACATTTTAGGTCATTTAAAACTCTTTTCACTTACTACACCATTATTTCACCACTATGCCATGCTCAAAGTTTACATACTCTCTACTGTAATATATATTAAGAATTCTTTCCAAAGTTGAATTCTGGTAAAACTATAATAGAGGTGAATTATAATAAGAATTCTTATGCTGAATACCTAGGAATTTAATAATCATTTATCAGTTTTCTGAAATACTATTGTTCTCCAAAATAATTTATTTTTCCTGTTAAGATTCTAGAAATAAGCATTATCATAATGCAGTTTGGAATAATTGCAATAAATAGCTTTCTCTGTGTACCTCTATAATTTCTTCCAGTTAGCATTTGTATACCCATAAGATAGTTTAACAGTTGCATGATCCCCTTTTCCCTTTGCAATAAATTTCAATTTATTCTACTTCTATATGCAGAAAGTTTACACATATCTTTCTAAATGTATAATTTACATTGCTCAATTTAATTTAAGTAAAATGTTAACTGTTAGCTTGATAACAGAGTTCTTTCTTTTTTTAACAGAATTATTTCAGAAGATGTTGTCTTTGCCCAGAATAAAATTTCTGTTGCAGAATCAACTACATTTAAATTTGTTTTACCACAATCTGCTGCTTTCTTCTTTGAATTATTTTTTTCCAGAATTTTAATGTTTCAAATCCTGATAGATCCTAGTTTTGAATAAAAATTGTTTCTATTTATAATTTCAGAAGCAGATTAAAGTTATATTAACTGTACTAGGGAAGCATGTACACTTTCTCCAGATTTAGACCATCTAATGGTTTAGAGGTTCTGGTTGATAGTATCTCCCTAGTATTCTTTCCTACTACTATACAGAGGTTAGGAGAACTATTTCTTCTATTCATCTCTGTTAAAAGTAAGTAAATTAATTACACATTAATTTTACTCAACATAATTACCATAACACTTTTCACTGTTATCCATCACTATCAAATTTAATTACTTAGCAAAACAGTGTGCATACCACTTCTGCAATTGACCAACCTCCCAACCTTAGAGTCCTTCTGTCCTCAAGAACTCACCCCCGAGCTGAGATCATCTCCTAGAATAGACCAACCTCTAATATGTTCAGGAATAGCTTATTTAAGTTGTTGCTCCCCAAAGCCTGTTTCTAATTCTGCGTCCAGAATTACAGGATGCTTTTCTTCCTGTTTGCCTAGGCTTCCCTTTTTTTGGGACTTTTAAAGCTGCTTTCTACTTTTCTCAGGTTTTTACCTCTTCACAACTACTCTCCACCTCATTGGCGAAACTATATTTTTCCTCAAAAATCTAATTTGGAAATAAATTCTTTCAAGGATTTTTTTGAAAGATTTTTGGGGAAATATTTTCCTCTATCCATCCTCATGGATTTAGCAAGTGATCTCATAATTCTCATTGGTCAAATCTGCACAGCATTATTTTATTTAATGTCCATAATGAAATATTTAATTACATCCACAAAATACTTATCCATTGGGGTCCACTCCCCTTTGGATTAAACTTCAAATGTCTGGCTTAAAAAAAAAACATAACTAGGGGTGTTACATTGAAATTATTTTTACTGGATTCCAAAAAAACTACCATACAGACTATTTTGTTGCATTGATAGAAAAATCTGTTTTTAAGGGAAGAGTCTTTCGTTCGATGAATCGGGGGTTGATGGGACAGCTCCCGACCAACCCCCTCCGGCGACCCCTGAGCTTCTACGGCCCTCCAGTGGACCCCGTGGAAGACCGCGATGGCACCCTCCTCCTCGCGGACGGCGATGACACTTCCTCCCGACAGATGGCGACAACGATGGCAGCAACCCAAATGGTGGATCCTGCTTCGCATCCTCCGCCACCTCTCTCCCTCGCACCGCTCCTTCCCCATCCGCCACCTGGGAAACATGCGCAAGATATCTGAAATTTGAACTCAATTCCTTCACGCCCGTCATTCGCAAATATTCACGCAGCCCGTCCCAAGCAGCTCCGAAGTAGCTCAACAGCTCAGCCCGTCCCAAGCGTCCAGGGAGAAGTAGAGTTGCGCCAGAGGTAAATGTTACTCATCCAATGAGCTCAGGAAATCTGCAAAAACTATTTTTTTGTGGAGGAGTCATGGTTTTCCTTTAACCAGTTATGGGTTTGTTATGGGAAAATTATTTGATACATATAACCAGTTTCGATATGCATATAACCAGTTACCATGGATATTTGATATGCATATAACCAGTTAAAGCAACCTTTGTCTCCTGTTACAAATAAAACAAAATTGAAACAATTATATACTATTAAGTAGACCTAAAATGTAGTTTTATTTAGCAGTTAGTGTTAAAATTTGAATGAAGGTTTGTTGACCAATTTCTTCGTTAGTAAATCCAGAGGAGGATATTCTCTTCACCCTTAGTGGTTCCTATGGAAGGTAGATTGGCCGTTGAAGGTAAAGGTCCTTTAATCACATATATCAATTGCCAAATAGCAAACAAGCAACAAGCTAGAGTAAGGGGAGTTCCTGTAATGTCTGCATCCATGGCATAAAAGTATGTCTGTAGCTTAACTCAAAAACCAGTGAAGAAAACAGTATAGTTGGTGCAAACAAAATTATATAGCTTAATTGACATTTTCCACAATGTTGATTCTCTGTTATCATGATCAGGTCAAATAAATTTTTAAAGATCAAACACTTTAACATTTTTTCCGAAAACTATTTTTCTGGCGTCACAAACATGCACCCTGTTAAATATTTTAAACAAATAATTACGTGATATCAACAGTAAAGGATGCAAAATCTTCTGAAAGAACTTACAAGTCATATTTTTAAATGAATTTTTGAAACAAAAATTGAAGCATGCAATATGAAGCATATTTGTGCATTAATCTTTGGTAACTGGATATTTGATATGCATTTAAATTTTTTTCCCGTAGGCGCTGGAAAATCATTTTCCAGCGCCTACAAGAATTTTTTTTTATATGCATATCAAATATCCAGTTACCAAATGTGTCTTCCTATTTGATACTACCTCACACTATCTTTTCCAGCACCTACAGGAATTTTTTTTTATATGCATATCAAATATCCAGTTACCAAATGTGTCTTCCTATTTGATACTACCTCACACTATCTATAGTCTTCCTTTTGACTATTGAGAAACATCTGTCCCAATAGTCCCAATAGTCTTCCTTTTTATATGCAATGGAATTTTTTTTCTTGTAGGCGCTGGAAAATCATTTTCGAGTGCCTATAGGAAAAAAAGTTTATCTGTTTCTTGCTCAAGGATGTTGGTCCAAGAACTCTGAAATGTCTTAAAAATTTTATGTTTCTCATCCCATTTCTTATAAATCCAAAGAATCTGTACAAAACCAGCATAACATCTTTATAGGGTGCTTAGTATTTTTCTAGTGTGAAAGTCTCACATGTCTTAAAACTTTGATGGTCCTCATTCCATTTCTCATAAATTCAAACAAATCTGGAGAAAATCACCATAATATCTTTATATGGTGCTTAGTTTTTCCAAGTGAAAAACTCTGACATGTATTGTGCAGAGTCCAACATGGTGTATAACCTTTTCCCTCTGCCCACTAGAAGTGTGGAACTGTTTGATGGTTTGAGAGTACAGAGTAAGGAGCTAGCAGGATCCATGTTAGTGTTTTGATGTCTATGTAAATATTAATGTGATGGGTTTGTACAGTTATGAAGAGTGAACCATGACCATGGAAGTTCCCTATAAATAAGCGCAATTACATTAAATCTATACAAGTTTCATGGCTTCAATTCCGTGTCTCACACAGTGATCATGATGTGCCTGTTTGGTGTTTAGTCCTCAAATTGCTGATGTGGAGCTCTGATCAGGGTGTTCACCTCAGTGAAATCTATGGGAACAGGTCTCTCTTTATGAGCAGGGATGGAATTGATAAGCAAATTATTTGTGAAAAAGGTGATTTTCTTGTTCAATATAGTCAAATTTTTTAGCATCCCATCCACATTCTATGTTAAAATGATTAAAATGAAAATCAACCTTCCATGTTAAAATAATTAAAATGAAAATTAGAGTTGATAACACTGTCTCTGTAGCACGAATTTTTTGAAGCTGGGGTTCTTTTCTTCCCACTTTGGACATACGAAGATACATGATTTTCTCATTTATACAGCCAAGAGATGATCCACGGAATGTGCTGCACCAGAAGAGTCAACCATTGTAAACTTCAATGGGACAATTCCATCACATGGGAGCATGTGGGCAGACAACAATTTCAAAGGTTTGTCAAAAAATTGATTCACTTATTTAGGTAGGTTAAGTGCCAAGCACATGGCCAGTACAAAAAATACCTAGATTATGGTAGAGGGTTTACTTGTCCAATAGGGAAAGAGCTTCTAACTTAGTTCAGACTAAGTTGGATAGGAGTTATGCTCATAACCAATTATTTCTTATTTCTTTGATAGTATACATGCATTGTGCACATTATCACAATACATATGTTTAGGTCATTTGCATCCAGTGTCTACTTTGAAGATTAGACATTATGCAACCTTCCCATATTCCTTTCCTTCAAGTTGAATATACCTGACATTGATTCAAGGAACATTGTCAAATGATTGCATGCTATAGGTGTAGAACAGAGGGGAAGAAAAATGCTTACAGAGATAGAAACATTCTTAGAAGAAGACTTGCATGATTTTTAGTTACAAAAGGGTGTTGATAAGGAGGAAAATTGCACGCGAGTTGAAAAGAACAGAAAACAGAACATCTCATCTCAGTTCTAAGAACAGAACAGAGGAACACTTGAAGTGAATGGTTGGAATGGGTAGAATAAAAAGCTTGGAATGGCTAGAATGAGAAGGAAGAACAGATGAAATGACAGATGCAATCCTCTACTCAAACTTTTGATCTCATCTACTCTAAATTTTGATTGTGCATGATTCCAAGTATCTCATGCTTTTCTTTTCTGAACTAACCTGTCTTTTCCAAAAATTGATTAGACATTTGAACAAACCCAATTTTGATTGTATTCAAGGAATTGAGGTGCTCTGAAACTTTGGTAAAGCTAGGAAGTGAGTTCATGTGTGCAAGGTGCCTTGATTTTCTAGATTGAATCAGATCTAAATGCATACCTATTTGATATTAATTTATTGTTTTTTATGTTGTATGTTTTTTAAGTGTGGACAATGGTGGAAAAGTGGACATTGTGTATCGAAGTTTCCTGTCGTCCAAATCTTGGACAATCCACAGTTAAATATGTGCATTATAATCTTGGCGTGAAATCATGTCGTGCACAGAAACATAGATCTACACGGGAGGACAACTAGTAATGAAGCCTTCTATATTTCCCTTGTTGAGGGGTTAAAAGAGGCCAAAAACAATGTAGTTAATGATATTGAAGTTTACATGAACTCGCAACTCATCTGAAATCAACTCAATGGCATATTTGAAGTTCGAAAAGAAAATTTAAAACCCATATACAAGGAAGCAATAACGTGGAGCTCTCAATTTAAATATTTCAGCATACAATGGTTTGCAGACATTCATAAGATGTCCACTGATATACTGGTGGCAGGAATGTCAAGTGTAGATGCAGGTGTCAAAGATGACACCAGATCACAGTTTATTGCAAGTGAAGTCATCAATCATCATCATGATAACTCTCAAATATGTGGATGTGTTATTATTATCATTTTACTTGGGGCTATGATGGCATGGTTCTTTCACTAGAGAAGAATCGATTGTAATTTTTGGATGGTTCGCGATATAATAGATGAAACTTTTTTAGGGTATAATTATTTTGTGTTGTCTTATTTTGCCATGTATCATGAACCTTTTCAACCCCCAATTGATTATTTTTGTTCAAAGGACAAATATTTGCTATTAGGCATTATATTATGCAATGTTGTCATAATGACCATGCTGGTAGTACACCAATATTTATGTGCATGAATATTTGTTTTTGTTTTTACTTCCTTGGGATCTAATACATGATAGATTAACATGGATTTTTTTTAGAATAGTAAAATGGAACTTAAAAAAAAAATTGACACTCTATAGTAGGAATAATTTATTCCCGAAATAAAATATTATTTGGGAATAAATTTAATATCTGTCGAAGTTATTAACCCAACTTAATTAATTTCCAAATTACTAACCAAATTTATAACCCTATGTGACCCATTCAAAGCAGCTCAACAGTTCTATAATTAACCCTGTGCTGCATTCAACAATTCTATATAATTAAGCAGCTCAACAATTCTATAAAATTAACCCTGTGCTCCATTCACAAATTCTATATAATCAAGCAATTGAGCAAAACCCTCTGCTCCATTTAGGAATTCTATATAATCAAGCAGCCCTATGCTCCATTCAACAATTCTATATAATCAAAAAACTGAGCAAAGTAGCTCAACAATTCTATATAATTAACCCTATACTCATTCAACACTTCTATCTAATCAAGAAACTCATAAATTCTATATAATTAACCCTGTGCTCCATTCAAAAATTATATATAAATAACTCTACTGATGTGCTGCATTCAAAGCATTGCAACAGTACATAATAATGAAACCCACAATGTCAAATGAAAGTCAACTCTTCAATTCTCATGTAAATTTTTATCACATATTTTTGATCTCTTTCATATCATCCCATAAATTACAAAAATTGAATTTTAAAGTCACATATAGTCATCTAAATATCAAACAACATCAATAGGGAGTGGCTCCAATAGGGCCGCACCTGCTTGTAATGTCCCAAATGGGAATTTTCTGCAATCTTATCCTCAAGGACGCTGTATAAGGAAGACAGTGTGAAAATAAGTAGAAAGGGGTCTGAGATCCCCTTGTTAATTCATTAAAAACTTCTCTTCCTGAAGATGAGCTCAAAGAAATAATCCTAGGGGGCTTATACAGATCTCCCAAAAGTGGATCTCTCAGAAAGTGCTCAAATAGAGAGCTTACAACAATACATGAACACAATCATCAAACTATACCAAAACGAATACAACACAAGATGAAATATATTACATCCATCATGTACATTAATATATCAGCAAAAATATACATAAATATGATGAGGAATAATCCCCTCATTCAATGAGAATCCACCTCCAATGAGTAAACAATGAGATACAAGAGATGCAGCAACTGCATAAAATGCTGGAGAGCAGTGACAACGCTGTCTCTAGGAGTGTCGTTGTTGCTATAGATATCAATACAGGAAATATGACTTAAATATAGAAAGAAATGCCCAAGAATAGAAGAATGGGCTCCAATAAAAGATTTCTAGCCAATCTAGGAGAGATTGCTAGAAATGCCGGAAAATGTACAAATGTGACAATCTAACTTGTCAATGAAACTGAATCAAAATATACAATGAGGATATGGCAGATCTGAAATAGTGATTCCCTCATCTAATAATGCTCTTTAGCAGAAGGCTGATCCCTCTACTCAAGAACAATCCTCTTGATGAGCCCAAATGCCTCTCCCAGCAACTGCCTCTGAAAATAACACAGTATCTGCCCAATACTGCGCTGTGAGAGATGGTGAGTGTTTTTCCTGGTGCCAAAGATCTGAAAATAAGCCCGGGAGTCACCTCGACTTCTCCTCCAAAGAATATGCAAGATCTCCTCTGAAGAATAAGCTAAAGGATGGCTCTATAAGTTCCTTTGTTCCTGCTCCCAGCAACACAACGTTAATCTGCTGCAGAAATAATGCTGCAACTGCATAAAGAAGCTTGGCCACATGTCGAAATGAGGAAATGAAGCTCAAACCCTCTCCTTCCTTGAGGATGAGGTAGGGATTCCCGACTGGGAACTCCCTTGGTGAAGAACACTACAAACCCTGCTAAACAGCCCGGGGATGCAAGTCTTGCAGGCCCTACGAAAATGATAAGCCAA
The DNA here is from genome assembly GCA_034641835.2 of Pinus albicaulis. NCBI lineage: Eukaryota > Viridiplantae > Streptophyta > Pinopsida > Pinales > Pinaceae > Pinus > Pinus albicaulis. The sequence continues at coordinate 1,525,081,101 of CM076578.1, read as the reverse complement.
ATGCATAATCAAAATGGGCTGCCATCTCCTCCTTATAAAGCAAAGGAACCTTTCTCACCATGGGTCCCATTCACACTTGCTTCTAGCTCAAGCAAGTGAAGCCTCCACTAAAACTGCACTGTCCAAGTAGGTGCAATGTATCTAGACAGTTTTAGTTGACTTGGTCAAAATGACTAGATCCTTCTTGATCCAATCTTGTTCACACCATGTGGTGCTCAATCCAGCAGCTTTATTATCCCTCCTTTCACACAAGGAGTGCTATTTCTCCATCAAAAGGGGTTAAGGTGTCTCCTTACCCATTTTATCTAACAAAATAAAAATATGCTAACTATAATGTTCCATTTTATCTTGAGGCTAAAATTGGGACATTACACTGCTTACCTGTTCATGAAGCTAACCTGCATGCAGAAAGCTACAAAGGCTCAATCTAACCAGACAAATAGTGACTTCCTAGCACACACTATTCTATTTGATGGTATAAACCTAAGCTAGTAGTACTTATCTGGATTATTTCAAAAACATTAATATGAAAATCTTAATAAGTTATTGACACTAGTCATAAGAAATCGTCAGGCTTAGAGTAGCTCTTAGGCATACATTGTCTTGTTTAAGATTGGACCACTATACTTGTGAAAATCAAATCATTCGCATTTAAGTATTGGCTCTCATGCATACATTGTCTTGTTCATGCATACATTGTCTTGTTCAAGATTGGACCACTAGACTTGTGAAAATCAAATCTTGGCACTTAACCATTGAAACATATTGTCTTAAGAATTAGACCACTAGACTTGTGAAAATAAAATCTCCACATCTAACCATTAGACCACATCATCAAAACTTAAACTCATATTTTTAGTTACCGAACAGAATGTCTTTTCCTTTTTGTGCCCGGTGGGGGCACATTCGCAGTTACTGTGGTTGCCTTTGGCCCTACTTCCTCATCATTGACAGGTTTCTCACAACCAACAGCTTCATAAATGGGAGACATCACAGAAGAGAATGAAAAAATTCTATTTTCAACTATGGGCTTTCCATGAGGCCAAAGTGATCTCCCTCCAGAAATTTGAGTTGTTCCACTGTATTCATTCAGGAATGTGATCTTCATATCATAAATTTTCTTATCAATGCCTAAAATATGATGAGCTCAGTGTTTCTAGAAGAGATTGCAGTTGTTTCTTAAAATTCACATGGAAAATTGTGGCTAATAAGTCACATAGCAATCCTAGTTAGTCTGCCTCTTAGTCATAATGGTTAATAGAATGTAGTGTCAAAATAATCTAAGAGATTTAATAGTGATTTTATATGTAATGGATAAAACCTAAAGAGGTATTTTGGTGGCCCCTTTGTCTTTTGCACAATCCATGAACATGAACATGAATATGGATTTCTACAACTCAATGGCTTTGCAGCAACAACAACAAGTAAAACATCCACAACAACAACAACTTGCCCATCATCAACAACAACAAGAAAATAATAATAAATGATGCTAACGAAATGTGCTATTGAGTATTTTTTTATGCAAAACACATTAGATTTGACTTATATTTAGTTATGTAAAACACATGAGATTTACCCTGCAAAACTGCCATGACATGTGAATCTTAGATAGACAATGGTGCAGTGGGTGTTGTCTTTATTTGGAGATGAAGAGTGACCAAATTTTCGTATGGATTCAATGTATCATTTGAAGATTAAATTACTGCTATTTCTCATGTAGCATATATATGAATTAAGAAAACTGGAAGAGTTGAAGCTATCCTTTCTTTAAATTGACAACATGTTGTTGGATGCAGAATTAATCCTGGAACTGTTGTTCAGCCCATGAAGGTTTTAAGTTTAGTGAGAGATTGTATATTTATATTTTAAGAAATTTAGTTTTGAATGATATGGGTGGAATGATGAATACGATGTTTTGGTTGGAAATTTATTTATAAAGGTTAGAAGTTTGAGTTTCATATTATATATGTTTTTCTTGCAATGTAAGTATTTTTGAAGGTTTATATATCCTCTTCATCAATGTTGGAATTTGTTTTTCATTTTATTCTTTAAATCATTTTGAGTTTTTATAATTTTTATTACATTTATTACTTAATTGCATTACATATTACATATGTTTTAATGAAATTAAGAAACAATTTATAAAAAAATTAAAAGTTGTTCCAAAATGTTGGAATTTTTTTCCTGTAGGCACTGGAAAATGATTTTCCAGCGCCTACAGGAAAATTTTCGAAGATGTATTTCATGATGTCATTTGTATAAATAGAATCATAACGGGATCAATTTTGATACATGATTATTCCCATTCATGTATGATTTTTTTTTTCAAATGAACAAAATTTTTTGCTTGCTTGTTAATTGTCATAATGTTTGATGGAGAAAGGTTGTCTGAGTGCATGTTTTCATATTTCTGAGTGCGTGTTTTCATATGTTTTCATGTTTTCCTCTTTATCTATTCCAAACAATTGATGATAACTCTATCTTTTTTACGGTGATACGCTAGTATCCACTCAGCGTAAAATCTAGGCTACAACTCTTATTTCCATTGCATCAAACCCATGTAAGAAAGTATAACCAACAATTGGTTCCATTGCAAGGACCCAAAACCTTAACATGTAGAAAATATGAAGTGGAATCTAAGAGAGGCAGAGATTGAAGACAAGTAATTTTCGTTTAAAAAGCAATTGATTTTTCCCAAAAACCCAATAACATGGTTCTGGATCATGTAGCAATGTTTTACCCAAAATCCAGTAGCATGGTTCTTGATGATAAAGCAATTTTTCATTATTTAAACTCTCTTTTTGAATTTAGAAATGGTTTCAATGTTGTATTTAATTTTGCAAAAATGAAAGTAATAAAAATGCATCTCGTTATATGTTTATAAAGTGATGTTCTGAATTAACATTCTCCACAATCCAATCTATGGAATTAAATGATTGAAGGATGGAGATAAAATTGTCAGCTCAATCTCTTTACATATTTGATCAGATAATGGAGATAAAATTGTGCCAAAAAAACATTTTAATTCCCAAACCACTTTGATATCTTGGATTAATCTTCTCGACCATCTAATGTTTCATTCTCCTCAAACGAATTTGATCAAAGGATGGAGATAAAAATGTTGCAGTGAAATTTGAAATCCCAAAACAGTTTGAGGCATTTTCAGAAAGCACGCCAATTCTTCTACTCCAATGATGTGCCTATGTATTACAGTACTATGAAGAAAATTTACTGTTTTCCAACATAACATTTAAAAGTAAACCATAAATATCCATTAACTGCATCATCGAATTCCTGATGTTCTCTTTTCATTTATATAGAAAAGATGAAGTACATGGACATACTTGCAGCTTATCAAAAGCTGGAATAATTTTAAGTTCTCCTAACCCTAGCTAGGGAAACCAATATAACCCTAACAACAAAGTCCTCCACGCTAGGAATCACATGTAACCAAAGCTGGCCACTCCACCATGAATCCTCACCAACATAGCATCACAACTAGAATGACATTCATCACATGAATGTCAGTATGTCGGAAAATAAACAAAAAGCTGCAGTTTCTATCACAACTTTTTTCTGAAGCCAATTTGTGTGGTGTCTCCAAGTTCTATGATGTTAGTGACCCAATCATCTTTGGATAGAGGGGGACCCATTAAATAATTTGTTTTGTCTGTAACATGAAAATGCATTTTTCATCAGAGAAAATATTAATATGTGAAGTAATACATGCATCAGAATACATAGTAGATCAATTAAAAGTCTTGTCCTAAGAACCTTGTCTCATCTGATAAAAATAGTTATAGTGTGTCTTTGTACATCCTTCATCTGAAATCACATTAACTGGACACTCCAGCCCTGCAGACATTCCAGCACTACATTAACAACATGAACAAAAACCAGTGCTAAAAGTTAAGAGCAAAGACAATGCAACAAACATGGAAATTCACCAATTTCCGTGATGTCAGTGCCCCAATCTTATTCTGTTCGAGGGGGGGCCATTGACGAACCAACTATGTTTGTCAAGTAATATATGCATTAGAAGACATAGTAGATCAATTAGGAATCTCATCAAATGTACCTTGACTCATGTGATCAAAAGGTTGATGGTGGGTCTGTGTACATCCTTCATCTGTAATCACATTAATTGGATGTCGCATCCCTACAAACATTACAGTGCTACATTAACAACATGAAAAAAAACCAGTGCTAATGTTAGGAGATAAGATAATGCAAACAAACATGGAAATTCACAAATATCAGTGAGCTCGTTTGGTTCTTGTGGAAATTATTTAGCCACGCTAGATGTTATTTTCTACAAAAATGGTCCTCGTCTGATATAAATTTGTTGTAATTATAAGGACAGCTTAGTTCTTCTGGCTGAGGGTTTTGTCACCATCTATTGCCATTGTTTTCTGAGTAACCTTTGATATCAGTACCAATATCCACTCGTTTATTTTCGTTCTTTGTCTTTTCCATTGAAGTTAAAATCTGTTTGTAACATTTTTTTTTTTTTATAAGGTATATCTCTCCACAGTGCGTATGGCATTTCCAGTACACTGTGTATGATTCGACCCTCCCATACGTGGTAAGGAGTGTGAGGATTTAACTCCTTAGGGTTTACAATCACACTGGTTTGACTTGAAGATTTTATTTCTTCATACATATAATGCGGTTTCATTTCTCATAGATTTCCCTTGGTTTGGCTCGAGAGCGATACTGCTACGCTCAGGTATCCATTTTGATTTTTGACATCGTTATTTAACATTCTTGGGTAGTCAAATTGTCTGAGAATTTCCAAGACTAACTCTATTTCATATGCTGACATTTACAGGTAACAAATTATTAATTGCGGTTTCGTCAAGATTCCACTTAACAAATAGTTCATTCCCGCTTAAGGTTTTAAAAACTCTTTCGCTACTATTCCAGGTCGGTTAATTCATTCATCTAGCTTGAATCAAAATATTTTCCCTCTGGACTGTGTCTGTATGTGTTCTCAGAAATTATGCTCGACTTTTAAACCACATAATTAATTTTTTTTTTTATAATATAATTTGGATTCCATTGTGATCCGGACAGTGGATACTTTGACACAATAGCTTTTTAATTTACACAGATTCAAAGAGTATACTAATACCTGTGCATACAATTATACTTATTCTGGAAGTACCAGACTTCCTCACAAATATTTTTCTATTTCATTCTGTAATTAAGTGGACACTTATTTATTTATTACAGGCTTCAAAAAAAAATAAAAAAATAAATATATATATATATATATATATATATATATATATATATATATATATATATATATATATATATATATATATATATATATAAGCGATTATCAATCTTTTTATTGCACATGTGTAAGTCTTTGAATTTCCTCTTCTCTGTATCTGCATAATGACAGAGTTTGCTAAATAACTTATAGTACTAGTATAGCATGTGAAATTGCTATCTTCTTATTTTAACTTATGACATAAAGTGCATTGTAGAAGTTGATTTTTATAATTTTATTCGTCTCATTTCTGTTCAATATAATCAACCAAAATGTACCAAATTAATTATCTGTATCACTAGACAGAGAATGAATATCATGGTAATAGTTAGATAAATACTGCTCAAAGTGAATTATCTGGATTTACATTTATTGCTAAGCCCCTAGTGTTATAGATAAGCATATAGTGCAGTTTTAATAACCTCTGAAATTTATTTTTAACTATACCTGCAACTGAATGCATACTATAACCTTCCCTTACATGGGACTTACATGTATTTTCTAAATTTCAAATTGTAAATTTTGTTATAATTTCCATTACATTCCAGTATCGTAGAAAGATATAGAAGAAATCATCTGTACTATAGTATAAAACAATACCATGGACATCGGAATTAAATTTATGTTCGATATTTTTATCACAGAAGTTAGATCTTAGTCTCCGACTTAATGGATTTCTCTTTTTCTAATAATGCTAGTACAACACTTAGCATAATACTTTTTGTGGTATAGAAGCAATTTCAAATTTTTACCTCTGCATAGTCCTTGGGAATAAAATATCTTCTGATTTAAACCTGTATTGGTTTAGAGAATCGGATGGATATTTCTCATGAGATTTATCCTACTACTATACAGATTTGAAAAGAGCATACTTTCCATTAAATCTGTTAAAAGTAAGGACTCACATACTGCATCAAATACTTAATATTTATCACATTTTAAATTCATAATTGATTTAATATTTTATGAATCTAAATTCTTCTTAATCCATACATATATATATCTGTACATTTACAGAAGCAGATTAAAGTTACAATTTTAATAATTTATGGGAGTAGTATATATCTCCAGATTTAAACCATTAGCAGGTTTAGAGATTTTGGATGATATTCCATATAATTCCTATTCCTACAACTGTACAGAATTTAAAGGATTAATTTCTTCTGAACAGGTTTGTTAAATGTAAGGAATAACAACTTCAGAATTTTATTTTAAAAATAACATATACGACAATGTACAATATTTCCCCTCAACAGGAATCTTAACCATCCATAAAAACTTATGAACATACCACTTCTGCAGATGACCAATCCTCCCAACCTTAGAGTTCTTCTGTCTCCAGAACTCACCCCCGAGCTGAGATCCTCTCCTAGAACATACCAACATCAATCTGTTCTGGAATAGCTTATTTAAGCTTATGCTCTCCCCAAATCCTGTTTCTAATTCTACGTCCAGAATTACAGGATGCTTTTACTCCTGTTTGCCTAGGCTTCCCTTATTTAGGTAATTTAAAGTTGCTTTGTGCTTTTCCAGCTTTTTACCTCTTCCCAACTACTCTCCACATCATTGGGGAAATTTAGATTTTTCCTCACAAATCTAAATTATAAATAAATTCTTTCAAGGCTTTTTGAAAGATTTTTGGGGAAAGTCGTAGCCTCTTTCCATACCTCATGGATTTGGCAAGTGATCTCAAAAATCTCATTTGGTCAACATGCACAGAAATATTTTATTTATTTTTCATAATTAAATAATTAATTACATTCACATCATAATTATCCTTTGGGGTCCACTCCCCTTTGGACTGCAGTTCAAATGTCTAATTTGAAAACATAAAACTAGGGGCGTTAGAAGATATTTATCATAACTACCAACTAAGAGAAAACAATGATGAGTTTTAAGAAGAAAATGTTTTGTTGTTTTTAAGAGAATTATAGTCTATAAAAGAGTCCATTAGAGTTAATTCATCCTTTGAGGAGTGTAGAAAGGGATATAAACAAAAATATATTAGTTTTTATATGCACACATGTGTGTGTTCCAAGATGCTAAAAGGATACCACCCAGGACAAAAGTGGAGCATAAGTTCTAATGGTTGTCTGACTCCTCACTTCCAAACATTGGGTTGTACATGTAGTCTATTATAGAGGAAAAAAAATGAAGAAGTCGTTGTAGTAGCTATTGGAATAGGGTTTCATATGACCAACTACCTAACCATGTGGGTCATACATCATCATTATGCCAAAGAAGGATGGGACTTGGTTAATGTCTATTTATTTCATGCGTTAAACAAAATTATGCTCAAGAACATTGAACCCCTACCTAGGAAAAATGATCTACTATATCAATTGTAGCATGTCAAATACTTCACCAAGCTCGACTTAAAGTCAAGGTATCACAAATTTTACGTTAGATAAGAGGATACCTAGAATATTATCTTCAAAAGGAGACAAGAATTTAATGACTAGTTAGTTATGTCATTGGGCCTATGCAATGCACCAGTTATGTTTTTGAGGTTAGTGAATAATAAATTGTACCATTTTATAGTTCTGTTTTTTATTATTTATTTGGATGATATACTTCCATACATTGCTACTTAGGAGAAGCAAATATCACATTATATGCACATGCTAGAGACATTAAAGAAGAACTAGTTGCTAGTAAATTTCAAGAAGTGTGATTTTGCACAAAAAAATTTAATGTATCTAGGAGATGTGATCTTGATGTAAAGATAAATATAGATCATGCCAAGATGGAGGACATCATGAAGTGGCTAGTGCCTACTAATATTTTTAAGGTCAAGGGTTTTCTTGGGGAAAGACGGTACATGAAGAAATTCGTAGCCTCATTTTTAGTGGTAGCAACATCACTTCACACAATAACAATATGTGAAAAGAGATTCAAGTGGGATAAGGGTGTATAGAGGGCCTTTGAAGAGTTAAAGAAGAAGAACATTCAAGCTTTGGTTCTGATAGTATGAACTTGTAAAAACATTTCAAAGTGGAGATATATGTGACTCGTTATATTATAACAGCGGTCTGAATGTAGGGACGAAGACTTGCATTCTACCATTTTGAAGTATTTGATGGGGACATTTTTCAACCATCCTACCTATGACAAGGATCTCTATTCCCTAGTGCAACCTATGAAGAACTAGAAATATTATCTAATGGGAAAGGAGACAATAATCCACATAGATGACTAGCCACTATAGTTCCTATAGACTTAGAGTAAGCTACAACAAACCACTTAGGCATGTTTGACCATGATCTAATATAGCCCACATGGTCAACCATGGTGATTTACAGTTAAGTGTTGATTCGTGTTCTCCTATGTGGAATATATTTTATTTAAAGGGGGGAATTAAGATGGCCTAGATCAATCTTAACTCTGTATCTACCAAGAGCCACTAGGGATCAAATGTCTTGATATGCGAACCACTTTTAGAGTGAAAAGAGAATTTATCCCTCTCATAAACTAAATTTTTAATAAAATTATTATTAATTTTTTATAACAATTATTCTTTTAAAATTTTACTTAATAAAATGTATCTAAAGTTTCATACATCCAAATATATATAGTTTTTCTTGTTCTATATTATTTTTGTTACAACTATTTTATTATTAAAAATATACATGGTTTTTTTTTTTGTTATTTATTATTTATGTTACAATTGTTTTATTGTTCATGAAATTTTCTTAATATATAAAAAAATAAATTAATAATGAATTTTTTTAAAATATGTGATTTTTTTTAAATTTCCAAATTATTTCATAGGACATGATTTATCTTGAGCAATAATGATGAATGTTCATAATTCTCATTTCTTAATTAACACTAAATATACCTTTAATTACTTAATTGTGATTGTTTGTAACTACACACATACTCTTTAGAATTTTCTTTTGTTAATGAATATCAAATTTCTTCTATTAAAAAAAAAAACTATATACATATCTTTAATTACCTAATTGATGCTAAAAAACTTACATGTTTTTTACTTTATAATCATAAACTAATTTCACATTATATGATGTCAAACTTACTCAACTTTTTATTCTGAAATTTTAAACAATTTTTTTTACTACATAATTTTAGATTTTATAATTATTTTCTTTTTCAATTCCAAGCAAAACTTACAAAAGAAAAAATCCACTCAGTCCTTACTGTAGACTATAGTTTTACAAAATTGTAACTATGTGATTAACAATAGAGTAAGTTGAGACAACCCTAAAGGTTTTTGTGTACATGTTTTATCATAAAATTTCCCTCCATCCAATATATATTGTAGAGTCTTATGAAGAGAGGGTGTATTCTATTTTATAACCTGATCCACAATCAAAGAAAATGGCTAGGGATTTCATAAGTTATTATTTTGTAACCTGATTCACAATCAAACAAAATGGCTAAGGATGTCACAAGTTATCATTCACACAATGATTTATTCAAGTTATTAGCTTAAATAGATCCTATTAGATGCATGGTGGCCAGAGACACTAAGAAATTAAAAATAGATATTGAAGTTCTCAGTTGAAATGGATCATATTAGATGCATGGTGGCCAGAGACACTAAAAAAATTAAAATAGATGTCTGTTATGAAATCTATATTGTCTACAAACCATCCAAATTTCCCATCTTATACAACAATTTCTAACAATAACCGCTCAATTTACTCTCCAATTTTTGAAATTCCCACCCATGTTGGGGAGATCACAATGTAAAATCAAATTTTCCTATGGTCTTATTAAAGGGTTCATAAACAAAACAGAGAATGAGAAAGTCAATATTGTGGTATAATGACTGATTTTTAAATCATTGTGACAAAAAAAACATTACATTAGCTCACAAAATATATATAATGCTATAAATATCTGAGGTGATAACAAATTTTTGAATCATGATAAATAGGTGACAACCAAAACTAAGTTTTAGCCAGAAGAAAAAAAACACAACAACTCATAGAATAAATTGATGTTGAAAATGAAATGATGTTTGTGACACGTTTGTAGGTGTTTCCATTCATAAATTTCTTACTCATTTAGTCTCAAGATTGCTAGATAATGGTGAAGCAAATAAAGTGCTAATCCAAGTGATCCAGAGAGGTATTCACGACCAGGTTGGAAAACCAGGCATGAGGACACTTCTAATTTTCAATGAAGTAGTATTCAAAAGTTCCTATCTCTATTTTAATTACATAAATGTATTGAAAACCAGCTGATAGTATTTAGTTCAGTTGTTTTATTTGGACGTGTTGCAAGCTGACATTTATTTCTATACAAGTTGTGCATCAAACTATTATGTAACGATTGTGCCAAGAAGTTTTTAAATTATTTCCTTCAAACTTTAAGAACTATATCTTAGATCCGAGCACGTGATTATATTAAAATTTATGAAACAAATTCATTTTTTACAACTTGTATGTTTAAATATGTGATTTTTGAAGTGATGATGGCTTCTTTAGACACTTGATTAGTATTGTGGAAGAAATTTTATTATATCATTAAGTACTATGAGTAGTTCATGTAGCATTTGCATTGCTTATAACATATTTTCATATCCTTTGTATAAGATATTGTATATACAGTTCTAACACATTTCCCCGAGACGTTACCTATATGGTGAGTAGTTCATGTAGCAATTGCATTACTTATAACAGATTTTGATATCCTCTTTATAAGCTATTGTATCTACAATTCTAACACATTTCCCCCAGGTGTTACCTATATGGTGACTGAGTGATGATGGGTTCTTTAGACACTTGATCAGTATTGTGGACGAACTTGGAGTATATCATTAAGGATTGTGAGTAATTCATGTAGCAGTTTCATTTCTTATGAAATATTTTTATATCATTTGGATAAGTTGTTGTATATACAATTATACTATGATATGGATACACATTCCCCTCAAGTGTTACCATATTGTGACTGTTTTCAAATTGCTGATATTTAAAGAAATATAATTAAGTGATTGATCGTTTTGGAACATCAAAGTTACTATGATGACCTTTTATCTTAGGATGAATCCTTCGTGTTCAGATTCGATTTGCATGAAAAATATGCATAGATCGCTTCACAAGAAAACCCTTTTTCCTATTGATAGCATGTGGTAGTTGTATGAATTAAATTCTTATATTTTCCTCACTGTCATAAGACTCCGCACGGTTTTTTTTTTTTTCATAATTCTATATACAAGTTATAAATATTATGTAGTAAGAAATGTTCTTTAATAATAACAGTCACTGAAAGGGGAAATGTTCTCAATACACCCCTCTAGATATACAATGTCTCATGATATTCTTCTCATTTCGTGACACATGGAAATTACAATACTAAAACTCTTTCACATTGTCGCTCACATTATACAAAAGTCTATCTTGATAAGGTTTCCTACATATATTAGCCCAACATGCAAGTTCATCATTCTGATGTTATTGAATCCTAATTTTTTAATGCCTCTGTAAAATTTTGCTTAATGTTTTGTACATTATTGTTTTCATTGACATCAATCGATCTGATGTAGTTCTTTTTCCAACAACACCTGTCAATAATTCCCTACTAGCACTTATTCCATATTGAGATTGATAGTTTGCAATTTTTCCAAGGGTTGATGTCATATTTCTTGATACTAACTCATTTTCCTTCACCTATTTGGAATTTCTAATGCCCAACAACTGAAATATATTTCTTAGATATTTATTCTTTCAAAATATATTTAAGAGTTAAGCTTGTGCTATGATAGATATACCTTGAAATAGATTTTTGATCACCTAATTTACTTAATCTTGAGTGTTCATTCATGAATTAGTGGCCTCCTCTCTTCAATTTTAGTTGATTCTATATTATCTAGAAAATTATCATCAAAGACAATTTCTTGCAACTTCTGATTAATGTCCATGTTTTTCTATGTGTGGTACGATCTTGTTGTAGGTTAGATGTTTTCCCTACATAAAAAAATATATAAATTTTCAATTTTGAATTTGAACTTGACATTTACATTGAAAAAAATTAAAATATTAAAAGGGTGACTTCATTTGTTTGCTCAATATTCTCATTGACAAGTTCCTCTACATCTCCCATTTCCTCATCATTTCCAGGTACATCCACATCTATTTCAAGTTCTCTCTTTTGTACCTATCTATTATCCCTTTTTATTTTTCTAATGATTTAATTAAGATTAACATTTGTATGTTGTCATGAGGAGATTTTTTATTTTTCATGTCAATTACCTTTTATAAATCTAGGAGGCTCTTAATATTGCCTTTTTTTTAATAAATGAAATTGAATTATGCATTTAAAAATATTATTAGGTAAGAGAATTTTAGGATTATAATTTTTTTTGTCCAAGTTAAAAATGTGAATTCTTATTTACCTAAAGTTGGCTCCCATGTTCAATACCTCCCCATGGGGTTTGAAGATAATAGGTAATGGAAATTGAGTGACATATAAAAAAATTAATTTATATGTCAAAAAATCAATTCTATATATTATAGTAGTTATCGCTTGAGTAATCTTTCAATTTGGCATTCAATTCTTTATTAATAAAGTTGTTTTACTTCGTACGGAGTACAATAACTTTGTAATCAAATAATAGGATAAAACATATTCACAATATAATTTATTTGAATGAATAGATGTGTGTAAAATATTTTAATAAGAAGCTAGATTTGTGATTATAAAATATAAAACTATAACTTAAATTTGTGAAATTACTTTGTATTTTTTTTTTCTTATGTATATAAAGAAAGACTAAACCAAGTTTGGAGTTTAGAAAATAAACCATAACATGATTAACAATATCTCCTTCCAAAAATATCTCCATATTAAAATGACATTCACTTTTTTGTATACCAAGACTATTGTTCTTCATATACAATTTCTGACAAGCATGCAACAATTCGCGCTCGGATGTGTAGATGAACTTAAGTAAACTCTCTTTCTCTTAATAAAAATTCTCTTTATTTACATCTATGCTAGATAAATTGTACTTTAATGTATTTAAAATATCTTATTTGAGTTACATGCTCATTTCGTGCTTGTTTCAGAGGATTATTAATCACCAAAGGATTTTCACCCCAATCTCCTATTTCAATATCTTTTACAAATTTTTTATATATGTGAACAGATTATGTTGGTTTACATATATGCTTTCACCCACAATTGTCTATTTCAATATATATAACAAAATTTTTTGGTTGATAACTCTTATAATCAATATCTTTGAAACCTCCATGACCTACTTCCATGAAAACAAAATTTGCCTTTCATTCCTTTACAATGGCTCCTTCTCTGCAACAACTTATTTCACTATGTTGGTTTACATATATGTATTCACCCACAATTTCCTATTTCAATATCTATAACAAAATTTTCTGGTTGATAACTCTTATAATAAATATCTTTGAAACCTCCACGACCTGCTTCCATGTAAGCAAAATTTTCCTTTCATTCCTTCACGATGGCTCCTTCTCTGCAACAACTTATTTCTTCAAAGCTACTCTTTCCTATGCTATTTCCTTACGACATTTCTTTTGCAACATATGGTGCAATTTCTAGTTTAAATTAATTAGCTTGTGTGGAGTTTAATTTTATGATATAAATTTTATTTAAATATAACAAATTTTTAATAACATCGTTTTAACCTAAAATTCACCAAAATCTAAATACTTATCTTAATTTCACCCTTTAAATAAACTATATTCCACATAAATACCATGGGCTGTTTTTATAGTTTATTATTATTTTATTTTATTATTTTTATTTTAAATAATTTTCCTTTTTAATAATGTTTTTTATCCATTTAATTTAAATTAATTGGCTTGTGTGGAATTTAATTTTATGATTTAAATTTTATTTAAATCTAACAAATTTTTAATAACATCATTTTAACTTAAAAGTCACCAAAACATAAATAGTTATTTTAATTCCCCCCTTTAAATAAACTACATTCCACATGAATACCATAGGTCAATACCATGGGCTTTTTTTATAGTTTATTATTATTTTATTTTATTATTTTTATTTTTTATTGTATTTTGACCTAGTTAAAGTGTTCATTACATTATGTCATTCTTTTTAATTAATTTACTTTTATTTATATTTTTGTGTAATTTGACTTAGTCAAAATGTTAAACATGACATAACAACATTTCTATCATACTTAATACTTATTAAAAAAGAAAAAAAAACTAGCATTATAAAAAACATATATAAAACTATCTAATTGTTGATCTAATGGCCTAAAATGTTTCAATCATCTAATATTTGATCCAACGGCTGAGACATGGACACATTGGTAGCCAGGGAAGTTGTTTTCAAATAAGAGCGCCTTAAGGCATAAAAATAATATACACTCTAAAATTTAAATTCCTTTGAGAGGCAAGAGAGATGTGTAAATCCTTGCAAGATCAATATAAATGTTTAATTATGCAAATAGGTGTGTCTATTTTGGAATAGGTTTCGAGAATTTTAATTTAGTTATAAATAATTATTAGGTAGATGGTAGAGATTTAACTTCCACAAAATATTCTAGAATATTAGTAATACTATATAGTTGAGATTTATCTCCAAAGTAGTTATGTCATTTTTTCCTTCTATTTAAATTGATTAATTAAAAAAAAACTCATATGAAAAGTGTCATCTTAAGTGATTCATAGTTTTTTTTTGGCATGTGGTATTGATCCATGGTATAAAAAAGACAATTTATGGATTAAGAGCCTCCATTGTAAAGTGGGGATAAATTCACATGATTAAGAGTCTTATTCATGTGTTTTTAAATGTATATATTAAATTTTTAATAATAATAATAACATAAGCTTTTTGACTTGGTGAAAATACATAAAAATAAATAAATAAATAAAAATAATAATTAATGGAATGTCAACATTTTAATTATGTGAAAACAAAAAAATAATATATAAATAACACTATAAAATAAAAATAAAAATGACCAATGGTATTAAGAACCCATACTATTGACCCATGGTATTCATGTGGAATATTGGGGAGAGGGATAAAATTCATTAAAATAAATCCTATGTTTAAAAAAAAATAACTTTTGTTAAAATAAAAATTTTACATTAATATTTTTTATTAAATTTTGTTGAATTGTTAAAGTAAACTTGAAATACAAATTCTACTTTATTGTTACTTTTCAATTAGTTTTTGTTGAGAAGTTAAGGTAAACTTGACTTAGCCAAGTTAGCCATGGTTTTTAGCCCAAGTTTTATGAGAACCCATGGTATTCATGTGGAGTATAACATTATTATTATTATTATCCAATTTTAAGGTCACGACCAAGGCACACACCACCAAATTGTTTGTGGGAAAAGGGACCCACCTCCACAGTGATTTCACTATATACATACTCTATCCTCCTCTTGTTTTGAACCTGTGACCTCTTAGGAGGAAACACATGCTCTTAACCATTAGGACCATTCAAGTTTTATTTACAAGGGGAATTCCCCCATCTTAAGATATCCCTCTTGGTGATTGATAGATCCAAATTTAAGATGGACCTAGGATGTTAGATTAAATACTCATTGGTTCATTTTTGTGCGAAGAGGTTCACTCCATCTAAGTACTAAATAGTAGTTGTAATATCTTGTCTATTGAAAAATTTAATATGGAAACTATTAATTCCAATTTACCTTAACTTCAAACTTGCTTGGGAAATTTTATTATTATTTCTATTTATTTTTTGTGCGAAGAGGTGCGCTCCATCGAAGTACTAAATAGTAGTTGTAATATCGGTCCATGTACTAAATAGTAGTTGTAATATCTTGTCTATTGAAAAATGTAGTATGGAAACTATTAATTACAATTTTCGTTAAACTTAGAACTTGCTTGTGAAATTTAATATTATTATATATTTCTTTTGTGGGAAGAGATGCTCTCCATCCAAGTACGAAATAGTTGTTGTAATATCTTGTCTATTGGAAAATGTAGTATGGAAACTATTAATTCCAATTTTCCTTAACCTTGAAACTTGTTTGTGAAATTTTATTATTATTATTTCGTTATTGTATTAGATCCTTATCATCAAAAAAATATCAAGAGATTTTTTTTTTAAAGAAAATGGACAAAGATATTAGGCTCCAAGGCAGGGAAAAACCCCTTCAAGGAGAGAACTATAAAAGTTCTTCTCTTCTTACAGAATATAGTTCAAATGAGACAATGAAGACCAAAACCTTATACGAAGTCCTCCTCCAAGTACCAAGTCATCCCTTCTAATAGAAACAAATCATCACAACTTAATCCTGGATTAACCAACTTCTAGCTACAACTTTGACCCTATAAGTTCGGTCCTATAACTACTGCAGAAACCCTAATCTAGCTTCTTCAAGAGATCCTTTATTTAATAAGATAGATCCTTTAATCATTAACGAGGTCAACACAAAATATTCCTTCTCCCAACAAATTTTTACTACAATTTGTCGTACTGCAACTCATACCTGCAATTTACGCCTCCATTGTAGCTACAGAAACCCTAGAGTTTCACACGTGTCAGAGAGATAAATCCAAAAAACAATATTTTCCCTGACTTATTGGATTCCTTTTAACTTATAGACCTTTTTTCCTCTTTTCTTTTCTCTTCTAGAATTATACCGAACTTGCTTTCTTCAGATCAAACTTGTGAGCTAGTGAGTGCCAAATGAGTTCCTTTAGAAAAAATTGAAGCCGTCAAGGACGACTTGTACTTTGGAGGTTTCTAGGACATTTTAGACTCAAAATAAATTATTTTAGAAGATAATTTTTTCCCAAAAGGGTCTAATAAACATGATGTTGACTCTCCTGGCTCTTGAAAATAAATCATATGACCTAAGAAATCATAAAATCATGAAGAATATGTCTTGACATATAATATCATCAATAATGTGCATGAAACACATGCTTATATATATATATATATATATATATATATATATATATATATATATATATATATATATATATATATATATATATATATATATATATATATAAACTTTGAAATGGGAGCTATAAATTCAAAACAAGAACTCTAGCCAAAAAAACCACAAAAAACATGGAATACAACCCAAAAACGAAAAGTATGTATTCCAGAACAAGGTTTTATTTTTTTCGAGTTAATTTGCAACATTTTTTAAAAATGGCAGTAAAACCAATTTTCATGTGCCAAATAAATGGAAAAAACACACAATTGTTGGTGCTAGAATACCATTTTCATTTTCCGAGTAAAATTTCAACATATTTTTAGTAATGACGTTAAATAAAAAATAATGAGAGTTTAAACACATTAAAATTATAATAATTTTTATGCATGTGACATGTCATTTAACATATAATATCATGACACTAACAATCCCTAAAATTAAAACAATGTTAAAGATAAAATATATTTCACAATTTTCCACCCATAGAATTAAAAAATATTAACTTTTCAACATATTTCAACCATGATATTATGGAAAAATTATATGAATAAAATAACCCAATGAACCACAAATTATTTCTCCAAGTTATCATTGTATTGTGAATATTTTAGACAAATGAATTCATTGTAATTAAAACATATAATTTAAAAAATATAAAAATGACTCATAACTTCATGTTAGATCATAAGGAAGTTAAAATATCATTTTCATTGCTCAATGCAAACATCATTTATATAGTTTCTCTTACACAATTATTCAAAATCACTGATATTTTCTTGCACACTATTAGAATTCATATCTTGAGATGAATGACTGGATGCGGATGAATATTTTCCATATTCTTCTCTTCCATCAACTAGTGCCCCATCTTAGGCAACATGCATGCCCAACACTAGAGGTTTCAAAATTATTCTACATCTATGACTAGGTTCAACATACTGCCATCTCAACACTATTTCTTGTGGTAGAAGCCTCTTAATAATCTCTATCATCTGGGAGCGAAGAGTTCCTCTCTTTGTGAAATTGAAGTAATAAACAATTATGTCAACTTCCTCCAATTTTAAGAGGTCTGTGCAGTGACAATTTATATTTGTACCCTTTATTTTTCTCTTTCTGCCATATTTTTTTGTTAACTACCATCTGTTGCTTATACACACCATTGAATGGGTGTGTGTTTGTGACATACCAATGTACTTAAACACTTGTAACATCTTCATTTTCTGTAATCACCTTTATAACCTTGGCAACCCAGAATTGGATCTTCATGTGCTAAGACTACGATCATGCATTCCTTATTAATATCCTGTACTGAACCCTTGTAAAGGTCTTCCATGTCTTCATGTTGTGCACGAGATCTTATGGAACCAATATAGATTCTCTCTCCTCCACCTATGTAGAATTAATAATGCCATGTGATTGTTGCTGTTAATGAATGTTTGTTTCCTCCTATTCATTTGACACATTTTGTGGCCAAATAAATGGATTCTTCAAAAGCCTATATTCATTTGTTGGTCTTTAAAGGATATCACTTTGATTATTGAAAAATGACTCCCACCAAATTGAATCAGCAACATCAAATTACTCATATGTATATCTAATGTTTTTTTTTTATTTCTTCGAGGCATTCAAAATAATATATATCTCTATTTTTCCTTCATGCATTATGAACTTCACCAACTAATTTTAATAACAATATATTCGACACAAATATTGAATGGTCTAGAATGAACTTCAAAATTTCCAAACCTGATGATGGCACCCATTCTGCAGTAGTTGAATACTTCTTGCCCCATATAAGTGTTTTTCCACCAATTTGTTTAATATGAAATTTATGTTGGAAGATGATGTCATTAATTTGTTCAATGCATTTCTCCTCACCATGCAATCTGAAAATAAAATTTCACATGTCAACAGTTTATTATAATACATGAAACATAGGATCTGGCATATATGATTTCATAATAGATTCAATTAATGATGGCAAGCTCCCAAAATTATTCCTCCTCAATATTACTAGAAAACGACTGAACATATGATAAATATGGCCTTGAGTGTTCTCAACAAGAAGGAAACCAACATTTACCTTATGAAATACTCTCAATTCAACAAGCATGTTTAGATATCCAAAAATAATCTTATTTTTGTTTTCACGACAAGTGCTGTCTAATTGTAGATACAAAATTTCAGGAAGATTACCATCCCAATGATAAACCATATTGTGAATTATGGTTATTTTCATATTTTCAACATTATGAATTTTTGGAGTTGTGAAGTAAACTCTTGGCAACATTTTCCCATTGAATACCATACAACCGACCAAGTGAAACTCGATAAAAATTTCCTCCTGCAAATTTTTCGGTGTGTGAACAAAATGTGGTAGAAGTGTTTTCTTCTGGTCCATACCATCAATTATCAAACCCAAATATTTATTTGGATTATCATAACATTTATTTTGATTCCTATGCAACTTTTTCCTTTCATCTGTTTGATGTCTATGATGTTCTTGAAGGGATTTAATAATGGAATATACACATAACATAAAATAAACGTTTTAACAAATACATTTTCATAGTTGATCACTATACAATTTAAAATATTAATGTTATGAATGCTTACCTCTTTCTGCTCCTTGACATTTATCCCTTTTTTTATTTTAGATAAGCACATGTACTGCAAACCCCTATCCTTATCTTCTTAGAAATATGAACATTGTTGAATTCTCACCTCCATATCTGCACTAAACATTGATATGTAATAAAACGACCATTTCCTTCAACACCTTCTGCATATTCCTTGTATAAGTTGTAAATTTATCGTTTTGAGAGACTATTTGGAATATGTATTTTATCTCTATTTAGAAAAAACTCTCCATGTTTTGAAAAGAAGCCTTGCAGCCATGACATTGCAGTGTTTTCTAGTGGCCCAAACTCTCATTTATGATGAACTTCTAAATAATATGTCGGATCCTTTTCCAAATTATCTTGGATTCTTGATAGAAGAAAATTTCCAATTGAATGAATCATTTTGAAATCCTTTCTACAAAGAAATAAAGACCCAATATGATAATCATAACCTGCTAGTGTAGATTACATGCGCCCTACTAAATATAAATTCTGCATAATTTTATTCATTGACAAATAGTTGTTCCTTTTCTCTACAGAAAATTTGAAATCCATATGTTTCAACAATCATTTTTACAACAGTAATTTGAAATGAGCTCACTAATAGAACTTATTCTTGTGAGATATACTACTCTACCCCTTGTATAACTAGAAAATCTTGGATTGATACAAAAAGGTCTACTCCTACTCCTAGAAACAATATTTGTTGGCAACATTTCTATCATTTCATCATTCTCTGAACAAGAAATTTCATGATCATTAGGAGGAATACTATTCTTACTACCATCATTTTAAATATAGTTAGGAAATTCACCACCAACATTGTTTGAAAAATAGTCATTACCATCTTTGGTGGCATGAAAATTTTCAATACCATCATCTATGGTTTTGAAATATACTAAATTGGAGGATATTATTCACCATATTTATCTTTCCCTTCATCCCTCCTGCTCTTAGAGTTCATAGGATTAGGACTATGTGGAAATTGCGACTCTCGATATATTGGAAATTCTTCTTCTTGACCTTTGTCACTGTTTCTCACATAGTCGATATGATTAGGAGTAAGTGGAAATTGAGACTTTGGATTTATTGGAAATTATCCATCCTTCCCTTCACCACTTCTACTCTCAAAGTCCATAGGGTTACGATTAAGTGTAAAATGTGAATCTTTATTTAGTGAAATTTTTTCAACCTGTCATTCATCATTATTTCTCTCATAATCCTTAGGATTAAGAGTAAGTGGCAAATGTGACTCTCTATCCACTAATTTTTTTTCATCATACCATTCCTCACTATTGCTTTAATAGTCCTTAGTATTAGGTCTAAGTGGAAAATGTGACTCTATCCATTAAAATTTTTTCATCTTGTCATTCATCACTATTTCTCTCATAGTATTTAGGATTAGGTCTAAGTGGAAAATGTGACTCTCTATCCACTGAAAATTTGTCATCCGACTATTCACAACTATTTATCTCATATTCCTTAGGATTACGACTAAGTGGCAAATGTGACTCTCTATCCACTAAATATTTTACATCCTTCCATTCATCACTATTGCTCTCAAAGTCCTTGGGATTAGGACTAAGTGGAAATTGCAGTCTCTAGTTTTTGGAAATTCTTCATTTTGTCATTCATCATTATTGCTCTCATATTCCATAGGATTAGAAATAAGTGGACAATCAACCCTGATTCTCAGAATCGGCCCCTTGGGCATATAAAAAGAAAATTAAATTTTTTTCTAGTGGGGTCGGGGAGAAAATGTAAAAAATAAAAAAATTAACGGAACTTGTTTTAAATTTAGGGGGGGCGATTCTCAGAATCAACCCAAAATAATAATAATAATAATAATAATTTATGGGGCTTAGGGAGATGACATGTAAAAAAAAAATCAATTTTTTTTTATAGTTCCTTTTGGGGAAAAAATATAAAAAAATATAATTTTTTTTTAAAGAATTGGTTTTATATTTTATTTACGTAAGATATTTGTTTTTTTTTATTTAATAATTTGTATGTAGATATATATATATTTGCAGGAAAATGGAATCAAGGAAGGTTTATGTCAATCTTTTTGGACCAAAGTCAACATTTGTATCATCTAAAGCTATATGTGCAACTTCAAAAATCACTGTTGGACAAACTGCACCTCAATTAATTATTGAAAATGTGGGAGATGCATCCACAAAAGAAAATAATTTTGTTTCTTACTAGAAGAAATCAACACAAGTGAATCGTTCAAAATATGCATGGTTTCTGAAATATGTCGAAGAAAAAACTCTGCAGTTATATCTATATTCTAGTAAGAATTTTGATGTTGAAAGTTATGACATGTTGGGAAAAGTACTAGACCTATACATTCTTCCAAATACTGAAAATGTTTATATACTTTCAAAACCGTCCAAGTCACATGATAAACTTAGATATCATTTTACATTTTCGATGTATAACACGGGGGAAGATTCTTCAAAGATATGCAAAAAAATCGCAAAAAAATTGTGTTATTTAGACTGTATCATTGTATTTTTTATAACTTATTTAATATTGACATATTATATATTTTTTTACAAGATTTTGCTGAGGGAATTTCAATTAATTTGGGGGGAATCTATTATATAGAGCGAGATATTATGAATGTTGTCTTTATTTTCCATGAACATGAAGAAGAAGATATCGGAAAGAGGAAAAAAAATAATACTTCATGTTGCTACAATACTATATCAAAGGGATCAATCTAGTAAAGGTAGACATGTTACTTTTCAAAATGAGGAAGTTGAAGTTGAAGCTGATGTTGAAGCCGAAGATGAAGAATGTGTTGTCGTATCTGAGGATCAGATTAGAACTGATGTTAGAAAGGAGAAGAGCCATAAAAAAACAAAAAAAAAATGTCTAAGGATGTATCCCTTCTAGTTGATGATGAGGATATTGTTTCGGGTCAATAAAATATCATAACCCATAGGAGGAAGAAACAAAAAATTCTCATTTTGAAAAAATCATGGACAACGGTGAAGGGCCCTTTGAAAAATCAAAAGGAAGTAGGGAAATCATTACACCAGGAGCTGATTTAGAGGATAACATTATGAAAAGAAAACAAAATTTCATTCGACACCATTTCGCGAAGAGAAATTTAATTGAGGGTGGTCAATCATTTCAGCTTAATATCATTCAAGTCTACAAGCCATATGAAGGATAGTTAAAATATCAAATTATAAAGCCACACCACTTGCATGTTCATAATTTGATAACATTGGTGAGGTACAACCCTTTTGCACATGCCATTCATTATGTTCTTCTTGTTGATCCAAGTGAGGTTCCTAACAAAGAATCATTTGATAAGTCAAAGAATTTTGAATACAAATATTATGTACTCGGGCGCAACCATTCTGTAGAAGCTCAAAGGAAATTTATGGAGGAATGTCCCATTAACCCACTTTTTGAAAAAATTAAATGTATCATTTATGTTTGTTTAACAGATACAAAAGCAAAGTTATTGATGGGATCATAATTATGACAATTAGTATAGGATGCCTATGACTTTCATCTAAAGGGTCATATTTGTTCATAGTGAATTTGAAGAAAAATGTGGTAGTGCTAAGACAAAGGTTGATCATGCATTCCGGAAGGAATGTTGTAGTGAAATTGAGTATACAATAGAAGAAAAAATAAATTCAAAAGGTGGGAAAGTAAATTATGAAATATTCAGAGGTATGGATAACATTTTCGAGTTGGCATTTAGAACTGGAGATATATGGAAATTGATTGATTTGATTTTTTAGTTGTGGGAGAACGTTGGCATGAAAAGTAAGAAGGTTAAAAAGTCTAAACCATTGATATGTACCTGCAGTAAATTGGGTCATGACATGAAGCTCTTTCCAAAAGATATGACTATCACACCTTGGAGATCAATGCAAGGAGTGAAGGATGAAAATATTGTCAAAACAATATTATCTCGTGTAAAGTCAGGAGAATTATCAATGGAGGAAATGTGTGAGAAATTTATAAAGTAAGTTTTTTATTTTTACTTATTTATGGATTATAAGTTTATGTTAAATATAATATATAGTTGTTGGTATTATTTGTTATACATATCACTATATTAACATTGTTTACTTTATTCATCCAGTCACAAGGTTTATATGAGAATACAAGAACAAATGTTTAAATTGTTGACTGAAGATAGTTGGGGTGATGTTGTGCGTAACTACCTAGATTCAAGTTCTACATCAGTGCTAAAATATTTTTATCTTTCATTCAAAAATTTATGTTCATTAATACATTCATTTCTATTGATATGTATATTATTTTTATTTTATAAATTATATATATATATATATATACATATATATATATATATATATATATATATATATATATATATATATATATATATATATATATATTGTTATAGATGAAGAAGGATGCAAATGGAGCACCAGATTTCAGAAGCTTTATTGAAAAAATTAAAATGGAAAGGATGAGAAAACAACGTCTTACTGATGTTGAACTTGATCTCCTTCTTAATCATTTCATTTGGAATGGGCTCCACAGTATCCAATATCAAATAATATCAGGTGATTTTGAAGAAATTCCAAAACACATACCTAAAAGGGATTATTCCTTAGTTATTGCAGATATTCCTCATGGTTTCAAAATATGATAGTGACCCTTATACTTATCAAGCATTTAGTAAAGTGGTTGTAAGATTTCTATAAGTCACAACATCACCATTTTCGAGATTTGTGACATTTCATTCAGATACACAATTGGGGTTGTTATTATAAAGCTTCAAGGGAAAAGAAAAGTCAAGGATGCAACTTCCATGGTAAGACGTTGAAATTGTATGTTTGATTATTGTTAAAAAAATAATTTATGTACAAGTTAATTGACCTTTTACTATTTCATGTTACAGAAAAAAGAAAAATCTTATTTGTAGCTTAAATCAACCAATTATAAGTGACTGTGAGTTCATTCATGTTGAAAGTTGGACAAAGGATGATAGCTATAGGCCTATTCTTTTCAATCAAGTAGATGGAAAGAATCATAGCCAAGTACTGGTCCATGATGATGTTGTAAAAAAAATAACATATGAAGATAAACAAGCAAAAGGAGAGATAATTAACATATATCAAAAACCGTAGTCACTGATTAACTATCTTTTAGATTTATGTTCAAATGAAGGAGATTGGGTTTTGGATTTATTTTCAGGCTTAGGTAATTTTTATTATATAAAAATGAATTTCAATATTTTCCTTTTTAATTTTTTTGTGTTTGTACTAATTTACTAATTTTTTTATTTTGTACTTGATGATTAGGTACAACACTATCATGTTGCTTACGAAAATGAAGAAATTGCATTTTCATTGAAAAATACCCACTACAATGCAAATTTATTCAGTAGAGAATTAATGCTATTCAATTTCTTTAAGATGCAATGAAATAAGTTGGTTTCATAAAAGGGAATTTTAATGAATCCTGAGTGGAAGAAAAAGAAAAGGAACCTCAACCACCATTAGATGGAATGATTGGAAATGCATACTTTGAGACATTCGCAGACATCAAAGATCCATTAGAAGAGGAAAATCGTAACACCTCTCAGGTTCTGCCAATTTTTTTTTTTTTTTTTTGAACCTATTTTCATTTCCAGTTATTAATAACTACTATTTTAATATTCATAAGGATTTATGAAATCTCACATCAATTGTTTTCACTTGAATTTTCCTTGGATGGATGAGTACAATCCATTCCTTAGGGTTAATTGATAATTTACACTTTAGCACATCTTTTTGGTAATTCATATAGTGTAATATTACATAACCCTTATGAAATCATTGTACTTTTAACATTTTCAAATTTAATATATATTATATAACTTTAATATATATATATATATATAACATTCCACATTTAATATATAATAATTAGAATTTCATATGTTATTATTATATACTACATTTTTTCATATTTAATATCTCCTTCCCTAACACTAAATTCTCTTTATTACTTCATTCAATTAATTTATAATTCAAACTTCAACAAGGCCCTTTTCATATTTTCACTTCATATACCATTAATGTTTACATAAGGATGAAGTAGTCATATATGAAAATCCAATTAGAGTTAATTATAGAAATTCATGCCTATCACTCTCCATGATTCGATAGGACTAAAATCTATATATTTTCTTCATTTAAAGTATGTATAACACCTGATAATTTAAGTTTATATCAAAACATTAATTATAAGTCACATCGACCCAACCCTTTTTATTTTCCACTTGAAATATATAAAAATACTTATCATAAACCTTTATACAGAGACTATTCTATATCTAATTCCACATGGTTCATAATGAATTAAACCGATATTCATTTGTGCCAATTAATGGTCAGCCCGAAATTATCTTTAAAGTACAAACTCTAATACGATTTCCTTATCCTCCTGACACGTCTTTATGGTAGTGGAATACATTAATTAAGAAGCCCATTTCTTTATTAGTGTTTCTAGGACTTTTTGTACTCAAGCTCTTACTTGGTAGCATAATATTCTCAACGAGCTATTAACACATGTAAGTCAGTCACCTCGAGTGGTTAATCAATCGTCAAATCTTGGAACAATTCGATTTCTCCATCCAACAAGTAAACCCACCTTTATGAATACCCTAAAGCACATAATACTTTTAATATTTGTTTAATTTCTTCTAGAGAAATTAATATAGTTTTTTTTTTCGAAAATACAACTTGGTTACGGTTTAGTTCTCATTTAACCCATTGAATTAATGATAACTAAACTCGAATTCAAATGTTTTAACTTGAAGTATCAACTAAAAATTATTAAATGCGTTCTTTTCTACTTTCCATGCCAGTACCGGTGATATCAAATACGATTTATCGATCATTCCTCGAGCCACATAAACAAACCTAATATATTGATCCAGAATACGGATCTGACTAACATATTTATTTTCTCACCCGTAATTGTACATTAGTGTTCAATAGCAATAACTGTTGGTCAAATCTACCGATTGTATTTCCGATCTGAAGGATACTCGGTAGATGTCTGCCAAGTGTACGCTTAGATCTCATTATGGTTTTTCATTTCGTTTTCTATTAAAAGTCTACTCTGTCCCGTTTACCATTTCTCGGTTTGTTTCTCTGCAAAGGGTTTTATCTTTGTTTCTCGCCAATGCATATGAAAGAGGGACTTTGTCAAGAGCACTGGTTTTCACTTCATGCCTCCGTTCACACGATTTTTGGTAAGCATGCATCACCATTCTTTTGCTCCAACAAACGTTTTTACGGTTTACAGGTGAAGTCAGTTTCATATTTTTAATTGGGTTTTATAAACGTTATTCCTTTACTAATAATGATGTTGGGTTTGAATCCTTGACTTGGCCCTCTTCTCGTTGCATTTTGGGTTTTATAGACACCAGCTCTCGGTTATTTACCCTCATATTAATGTATTGTATATTTTTTTTTCATATCTCTGCACTAGAAAATTTTGCGTTGAGGTCTATAAACACCAGCCCATTATCTTTGTTGGGTCTGTGTCTAAGCTCCCCTTCCTTTCACGCAACCCCCTCCACCAAAGACACGGTTTAACCCAGATTTCAGGTTTTCTTTTTAATGACTATTCATTCTTGAATCTCGTATTAGATTATTACGATTTATAAGCTCTGTAAATTTTTTTTTTTTTCCAATATTTATTCAAAAGAAATTAACACTCTATTTATTTCATGTATCGTTGAACTCTACCATCTTTATTCTCATTGGCCTAACTATGCATCGTGAGCTATTTCCAGCCAATCGAATGGACATACTAAGCGTCTTATGTATGCCTCACAAGTCGATATACCAGTCTTCTCGACCATATGTTTTGATAGCCAAGTATTTGACCCATCATTTTACTAATTTACCTTATTGAGGACTGTTCGAAGTGAACGATATATATTTATATATATATATATATATATATATATATATATATATATATATATATATATATATATATATATATATATATATATATATATATATATATATATATATATATATATATATATATATATATATATATATATATTCTGAAGGAGATCTAAAATAGAATTTCCATTCAGACTGTGACTTTAAATTTTTTATAGGCTTACGTCATAAAGCCCTAAACTTTCATGCTTCCTATTGATCTACATATTTGAAATCGTATAAACATAACGATTATCTATGCGTACTGTTTATATCTTTCCATTTTCTTTGTACAATAGCTCGATGATATTTAAGTGGATAAGGATTGTCTAAGTATACATTTGATTTTTAAGTTGATATATCTATAATATTTTCTTTTCTTCCAAACTATCTATATATCTGAATGAAGTTGTACAGGTCCATATTTAATGGAATTATTGTATCATTTTTCTATGGACATTTTACTTTTTACTCAGTTATGGGATATTTTTATCATCCATAATCCGTCTGTAATAATTTTAAATTTTATCCTCGGAACTGTGAAATAAATCTTGCTTCTATACACTTATTCGGAAAAATGAAACAGTGATGAGTTAATTTATATTGCCACTGAAAAATCAATTTGTTGAAAATAGACCCCCTTTATTCTAGAATATTTAACATATTGGTTTTCTTCGCAGATCTACCTTCTTCAGTTACTTTTAAGGGTATACTAGATTTCTAACAGATATCTTAATCATGTAATGTAGGATAGAGTTTCATTCAACAGCTAATATAACTTACATCTTTCGTTTTATGACTATTTCATAATAAATTCTAGTTGACTATGAAGTTTATTTTCTAATTACCGGTTGCCATATAAGTCTCTTTAGTTCCAGATTTTTGTAGAATATTATGAAATAATTTATGCAGCCCTTCATCATAATCAGATTTATTTATGGCAAATAATTTGATATGGATACATATTTCTATTTGATGTAACAATTGTGAAATGTTGATGTTTCAGTATCTTTCTGATTCCACATTTTTAAACTTCCATTTAATAGAACAGTTTAAGTTCTTAACTCTACAACTCTTGTCACTGTAGTATGGTTATTATACTGGAAACAATACTTCTATAACAAGTTTAGTTGTTTTCTACCTGCTATTCCTGTTTACAGTTTTGTTAAAAAAAATTGTTTGTACAACACAACAACTAAATTTTCATTTAAAAGACATCAAGCTACAAATTTAAATTTGTTATTAGATTAGAGATACAGATGATCTATCATCTCTAAACTTTATTATTGTAGGGTACCTGTCCCCAGATCCAAAACATATTTGGTTTTGACATTCTGGGCGATCGTCCCTACTTAATTTTCTCCTTGCTATTAAAGATACTGAAATTTCAGCTATTAGATCTAGTTTGTAACTGCATGAGGTACTGATCAAAGAGTCAATCTAAAATTTGGATAAGAAATTATAACATAACAATTCATATAACCTTGATATACTTAATACAGACTTAAAATAATTTTCAAAATTATGCATGAATACCGATACTATGACTAGTCCTCCCAACGTTAGAGTTCTTCTATCTCCAGAACTCACCTGATTTAGAGATCACTTGAGGATAAACTACCTCGGTACGATGCGGAGCGGCTTATAGCTATGCTCACAAGCTTTGTTTCTAAGTCTTTGCATGGGGTAGGGATGCTTTCTTCTGTTTTCCTAGGTTTGTGAAATATTTGTCATTGATGGCAAAGGAGATGGCAAAGGAAGAACACCGGAGGCAGCAACAAGGCAAAGGAGATGGCAAAGGAGGAACACCTGAGGTAGAAACAAGACAAAGAGAGCAGCATAGCAGCAAGATGTAGAGAGGGTCAAGCAGCAGAGACAGGGTTAGTTAAAGAAGCAGAGGTAGCAAAAGGAGAATTAAGGAGTAGCATCAGTCTAGGAGCAGATGAAACAAAGAGAGCATAAGACAAGTAGAGCATAGAAGAAACAAAGGCATCAGGAGTCAGATGAGGTGCTACAAAGTAGTGAGGACAGTAGAAGAGGGCCATTTAATAGCTGAGGAGTGAGACAGAGTGATGAGGAACAATTATTCAAGTGGGAAGATTGTGTAGACAATCTAGTAGAAGCTAATTTGTGTTTTTTCACAATTATTCAATTGGAGGCATAGAAGATCGGAGCCTCATAGGATTTGCTACAAGTATAACAGGTGGAGTGGATTCTATAGATGCAACAGAGGAAGGAGCACAAAGAAACTAAGACAGCAGATATAGCAAAAAGGAAGAGACAAAGAAGTAACAGAGGCAGCAAAGGAGGCAGCACTCAGGCAAAGAAGGCAGCGCTGAATCACAGACAGGCAAAGGAGGCAGCACTGAAACAAAGACATAAAAATGAAGCAGTGAATACAATGGAGGCAGCAAATGAAGGCAGAGGAAGCGAATATAATAGAGGCAGAGGAAAAGCGACAGGAGCAGCAGAGACAGAGGCAGAGGTAGAGCTGTTATAATTCCGAGAATCGCCCAACCCGGAGGACAGATATATAATTCCGAGAATCGCCCAACTCGGAGGACAGATATAAAATTCCGAGAATCGCCCAAGCCGGAAGATACAGTCATATGTATAATTCCGAGAATCATTACCTGATGGGCGTTACATATAACATATAAACCATATTCCGGGAATCGCTTAACCCTTTGGCAAAGTATACATATATGTCTGTTATATTATGGAGCGCACAAAACGAAGTTTTTGATGGTGGGACCTCTCCCCAATCGCAATCGGAGATCGCAAGGGTAGCGGAACATCGAAACAGAAAGTTGCGATTGCGATCGAAGGTCGGACCCGATCGAGTTATGTACCACAGTTAATTGCTAATCGCATCCGAGTTCCCAATCGCATGTCCTTTGTAAAACGCTGCGATTGAAGTGACGGACCGGATCCAGTTATAAGCGGGAGTTGATATATGCAAATCGCATCCGTGTTCTGATCGCAATCGAAACTTTTCTATTATGCACCCCGATTGCATTTGATTGAAGCCCATACCCGATGGGCTTATTAACTATGATTAACAAGTGTTTGAGTTCTAGTTCTAATCGCAAACGGAAATTTGTGAAGGTGTTGTTATATATAAATATATATATATAAAAAGTTGTTGCGATTGTATTGAAAAGTGCCGCGTGATCTGTGGACCCACGGGCCTCGGCTTAAGGGTGGAGGGCGATTGTTTATATAAAATAATTGCTGTGAGATATATAAAACATGGTTCCGGTTGTATTAAAACATGCCGCGTGGTCTGTAGACCCACGGGCCTCAGCTTAACGGGAGGGCGATTATTAATGTAATACAATTGTTATATATGTATGTTCCGGCCTGCGGAACTCGCCACATCAACAAGACACTTGCTGTGTGTAAAGGGTTGAATTACAGTCAACAGATTCATTTATATATAAAGCGCTGGTATAAAACTAAAATAAAAATGCAGTTCATAAATTTAGGAGTTACGCAACAGCCATAAACAGAAAGGCATATAGAGAAGAGAAAGGGACAAAGAGACAGTTAGAGAAAAGAAAAATGCGCAGCAAGCCAAGAGACAAAATGACTGAGCTGGAGTTCACATTGTAATTCGAATGTAAATGTTTTAATTGTTTTTATTGTTTGTGATGCATTGGCAAGTCTCTGGAAGAGAGCAAATATCCCAATGTAATATTAAAATAAGCACCTACAGTTACATTTTTCTGAGTAAGCTGAAAAGAGATGAGAAGGCAGAAGGCAAAGAGACATGACTGTCCATTTCGAATTCCTAGTAGAATAAAAATAGTCATGAAGCTATCTTGTATAA
Source organism: Pinus albicaulis (assembly GCA_034641835.2). Classification (NCBI taxonomy): domain Eukaryota; kingdom Viridiplantae; phylum Streptophyta; class Pinopsida; order Pinales; family Pinaceae; genus Pinus; species Pinus albicaulis. The sequence goes on along the minus strand of CM076578.1, from coordinate 1,525,049,503 downwards.
AAAGGGGGTAATATCCAAGAGGAGAGATTGATGAAAATAGAATGAGAAGAGGAGAGAGTGTGCAATAGAATTGAAGATAGTTGAAGAAAATAATCAAGCTGCAAGAAGAATGTGAATAAGGAGGAGCTGAGCAAAGAAGAAGAAGGGGCTGAGCAAAGATGATGCAGGTCTGATATAAGAGTTGATGAACAGCAGAGAAGAAGGTACAAAACAGAGTTGATATCCAAGGTAAATCCGCAAGTGTTTTTCTTTTGAAAGAGTAAGGAAGTTGGAGCTTCCCTATCAAGTTGTAGCTTGATAGATGTCAGTTGTAGTTGCCTGAGGTAGTTTTCCTCTGTGGGTTAGTTACTGCTTACAGTCGATCATGGCACATAGCTTCCACATCGAGTTGTAGCTTGATAAAATGTCGGTTGCCAGGCGGGCGGGGTTGGGCCTCACACAGCAGGTTGGTGCACAGAGAAAATTGATGGGAGTTGGAGCTTCCTTGCAAGTTGTAGCTTGCGAAGCCATAATAGAGCCTCTGTGGGTTGTTTAAAAACTTAGGTGAGTGAGAGGGAGTTGGAGCTTGCCTTTGCATCACAACAATAATAAGATGTGGTTTTCTCCCTTTATGGGTTTCCACTTATATCTGGTGTATCTGTGCATGATGTTTATGTGTTGATGTGGTTTATCTCATCTGCTTAATACTTGCTGCTCTCATATTCAATCTGCTATTACATTAACAAATCTGTTTGTTAGTAATACTTGTTGCTCACAGATTAAGCCTGCTCACATATTAAGTTGACCATGAAATGAAGGTGTAAATAAGATTTAAAAGAAAAGTATTAAAAGTCCATGTATGTGTTAAACTGATTCACCCCCCCCCCTCAGTTTAACTAAGGGTTCAACAATTGGTATCAGAGCCAGTTCCTTTGGTGTAAGCTTAATAGCTTGAAGGAGATCTGGTTGAGTCATGGACTATCAAAATGTACATGTGCTAAATACAACTAACTTTCCTGAATGGAGAGATAAGGTTAAGACAGGATTTATGGCTGATGATCCAGAGGTATGGAAGCTTGTTTGTGATGGTTACTGCACAGACTCACCCACAGTGAAAGAACAACAGAGGAATGCTAAGGAAAAATGTGTGATATATGACAATCTTCATAACAAGGACCTTGAGTTGATAATGGATTTAATCTCTGCAAAAGAAATCTTGGATAGATTGCACTTCATACATGGAGTAGACACTAAGGACTTCACTGACAAGAAGGATAAGAGAATTAAGAAAAAGAGAAATTCATGTCAAAAAGAAGATTCTCAATCAAATGAAGTACCTGCTAGTGTGAATGGTAGTAAGAACCATGAAGAAATTGCAGCTGAAGAAAGGGCCAAACTTGACACTGCTTTGGCTGAAATAGAAAGATTGAAGAATGAAAACAAAGACCTTAAGACAGTGATGCAAATATGTGATGAGAGAGAATTTGAAGATAAGAAAGAAATTTTTGGCCTGAAGACACACCTTGAAGAAGCAAGGAATATAGAAGACACTCTGCTGCAACAAATGAGAAAGAAAAGTCAGGAATGTGAAAGATTGGAAGAAGAAGTGATGAGCCTAAGAAAGAACTTAGAAAAAGCCCAAAGAGAACTACTAATGAATACACCTCTAATGAAAAGCTCTAGACAGTTGGACCAAATTCTCAATGCTCAAAGACCACCTCACATAAAGGCTGGGATAGGATATGAAGGGGAAACCAGCAGGTCCAAGATTGAAGATAAAAGGAATGTGATTTTTGTAAAGGCAGCAAAGGAAGATGAAGCAGCTCAGAAGATTCCTACTAAAGAAGAAGCCAGCAAGAACAAGATTTGTAAAGAAACAAACATAACCAAGCAACAACATGAGAAGACAAAGAATGAAGGGATGAAACAATCAGCTACTAAAGGCTCACATGCTCCTAAGGATGAAGTGAATAAATTTGGAAGTTGTCAAAGGAGGTTCTTTCCTCCTATGAAAAATAGCACATGTTTCTATTGTCATAAACCAGGACATAATGCAGCACAATGTAAGAGAAGGTCTATCAACTCCAACCAGCAAAAGATGCAGCAAAAGAGAAGAACCCCTCAAGCAAGCAAAGGGAAAAGACAATCTTCCACCAGGTATACAAATCATTTCCATGGCTACTGTTATGCATGCAATGAATTTGGTCATAAATATGTTGATTGTAAATTATGTTCAAAAAGGGGAATGAAATATTATACATCAGCTCAAATGCACCTTGGTCAAATAAGATGTTATGTATGCCTCAAGCGTGGTCACAAAGCTAAAGACTGTAAACTGCCATATATATTAAAGAACTCCAGACAGATGATGAAATGCAATCCAATCAAACAAAACTATGAATCAGAAAGGAGTGCAGACATTATGATGAACCCCAATAGAGTATGGAAAGAAAAGAGAAAAGGGGAGCCTATCATCTCAATAACATAATAAATTCGCCATAGTCTCAGGGGGAGCTGCTCTAGGAAGCAAAGAAAAAATCCATCCAGTGACAAATATGAAGCAACATCCCAGGGGGAGAGCAGTTCATATATTTACCCCATGAAAGTAGTCTAAGAAGATCTCCTTGGAATGATAACAACTATGAGATCAGTAAGAGAAAGGAAGTTTCTCTAATAGAGATCTATGGAAGAAGAAGACCATCTGAAACTCACAATAGCCAGCAAAATTTTTAGAAGGAGAACAGAGGCAGCAAAGGCATTTAACTAGTTAAATCCTGTGACGAGAATTTCGTATGAATGAGACCCTGTAGCAGAATATTTATAAGAAATGCATAAGAAACCTCTGCATAAGAATAATCGAAACCATGTTATGTATGGTGGAAATCGGCAAAGGTTATGTACGGTGCAAGGGTTGTGAATGGTGAAGCGGAACCATAGTCAAATGCGCAATGTGAATGGTGGAGCGAAACCTTCGTGAGTGGGTTCAAATCATTATAATATACTGAAAAACGACTATTTAATAAAGAAGACCGGAACCTTGGTGAAACACTGTAGCAAAACCACTTATGGTTTCCGGATTATTTCGCACCACTTTTGGTACGGAGGCAATATTATCTAGAGGGCTAGCAATTCCATAAGATTGTTGACACGTGGCATAGGTGGTATTGGAAGCCACCGTTTAACCTGCGATTTCGCAAGTTAACGTCAGTACCGGGACACCGAGCAGAATTTCTTAGGACCGTTGATTTGAAAAGGGGACATCCGGAGGTGACTATTCAATGAAGATACGCAAAGTTTAATAAAAGTGCGCGGAAGATAGAGGAGGTACGGTGCATTGGTGGGCCAGTCCGAAAGTCTTATTATAAAGTTTGTTTTTCAAAGCATGGAGTATTAATACAAGGTCGGGCGGCGAACTATAAAGCGAGCGGTATATTCAAATCTTCAAAGGTTTGTTATGAGGTCTGGTTGCGATTATTAAAAAGGCATCAAGAAGCCATGATAACAGTTGAATTGGCATATAAAGCAGTAGTGATTCTGGAACTGTCATAGAAAATAAAATGCAGTGACATTCTTTCAAATCAGGATGACAGAATAAGTAGCAGGTTAATGATGCCAAGATCAGATTCAATATATTGATGATTGTTGGTGTGAACAGTGGAAAGATCAATAGTGGAAACTATGGGTTCATGTGCAAGCTAAAATGAAATCTCTGCATGGTTTATCAAGGTAATATCTAATTAATTTTTAAAATTACGGTGGCATATCTATCAATGAGATATAGACTGGGGAGATCAACTTGACTAGGAAAGCATAAAACGGGTCCTCAGGATCAAAGGATTATGGAAAAAGTACATCGAGGTAGTATTCCCAATGTTATCTGGATTCTCCATTTAACATGAAAAGGTCAGTAGCAGAGCTAAAGGATCAATATTTTGTTTACACTTGAATCAAAGTATCTGAAGCATAAAGGACTGGTTGTGATTACCATTTGAAACTCAAAAGTTTTTTTAATTAATCTAAATCCTTCTTCAACACAAGGGATTTGCAGGTAATTCACCTTTAAAGAGAGATTGATCATTGACATACATACCTCTTGATGTCTTAAAGAAAACTACATGGTTGATAAGTGAGATTGACAAATACATTGAATGCATCCTACCTCAAGGTTTTGTTTTGAAAGTACATTATGCAAGTAGTAAAGGCATTTGATCTCTTAGATCAAATTCTGGTTAATTCATTGATCACATCTGTAACAAGAACCTTCAGCTATTAAGGATAATATCAACATCCTAGCTCATATCATCACCAACAGGCAGGAAAGGTGTACCGCAGTATTAAAGGATATATTGGCTTCATCATAATTGAACAAATGCTGTACTGCAGATGAATATTGCAGAAGAAGACATATTCCATCTACAATATTCCTCAATAGAAATGTATTGGCACACTACATCAGACAGAGACTGTATGTTTATTCAAGTTCAATTATCCTCAAAGTGTTCTCTCAACAAGTCTTGTACACCAGTCTGGAGCAGCAGGGTACACAGTCAGAAGAAGAGGGCATTAACATAACTCAGAGAGAGGAAATGCAAAGATAGAATCAACACTGAGAAGTGTACTGGCCACTGCCATTGATGTCAAGAGCGGAGAAGAAAGCAGGTAATAAGAAAGGGTCTTAAAGAAGGTATACGAGAGGAAGACTTGGAGGAAGAATTGGATTATTGGTGGATGTGTTGCCATCGATGCCAAAGGGAAGCTGACATTGGAAATGTTGTCATTGATGGCGAAGGAGATGGCAAAGGAAGAACACACGAGCGGCAACAAGGCAAAGGAGATGGCAAAGGAAGAACACACGAGGGCGGCAACAAGACAAAGAGAGCAGCATAGCAGCGAGATGTAGAGAGGGTCAAGCGGCGGACGAGGGTCATTTATAGAAACGAGCGGCAAAAGGAGAATTAAGGAGTAGCATCAGTCTAGGAGCAGAGGAAACAAAGAGAGCATAAGACAAGTACAGCATAGAAGAAACAAAGGCAGCAGGAGACAATAGATGTGCTACAAAGTAGTGAGGACAGTAGAAGAGGGCCATTTAATAGGCCAAGGAATGAGACGAGGAGTGATGAGGAACAATTATTCAAGTGGGAAGATTGTGTAGCCAATCTAGTAAAGCTAATTTTGTTTTTTCACAATTATTCAATTGAAGGCATAGAAGATCGGAGCCTCATAGGATTTGCTACAAGTATAACAGGTTGAGTGGATTCTATAGATGCAACAGAGGAAGGAGCACAAAGAAACTAAGACAGCAGATATAGCAGAAAGGAAGAGACAAAGAAGTAACAAAGGCGACCTGAGGAGGCGACACTCGGGGAAAGAAATAAATTACATTTGAATCACGGATAGGCAAGGAGCGGCGCTGAAAAAAAAGACGAGAAAAAGGAAGAAGTGAATACGATAGAGCGACCGATAAGAAGGCGGAGGAAGCGAATATAACGGGCGAGTGGGTGTCACTGCGGCGAGAGGCGGGCGAGAGAGAAGCGACGGGGAGCGGCGAGAGACGGGGAGGCGGAGGTAGAGGCATTGTAATTCGAGACATGCCCCGGCCGGAGGACAGATATAAAATTCTGAGAATCGCCCAAGCCGGCAGATATAGTCGTATGTATAATTCCGAGAATCATTACCCGATGGGCGTTACATATAACATATAAACCATAATTCGGGAATCGCTTAACCCTTTGGCAAAGTATACATATATGTTTGTTATATTATGGAGCGCACAAAACAAAGTTTTAAATGGTGGGACCTCTCCCCAATCGCAATCGGAGATCGCAAGGGCAGCGGAACATCGCAACAGAAAGTTGCGATTGCGATTGAAGTGGCGGACCCGATCAAGTTATAAGCGGGAGTTGATATATGCAAATCGCATCCGAGTTCCCGATCGCATGTCTTTTGTAAGAAAACGCTGCGATTGAAGTGACGGACCGGATCCAGTTATAAGCGGGAGTTGATATATGCAAATCGCATCCGTGTTCTGATCGCAATCGAAACTTTTCTATTATGCACCCCGATTGCATTTGATTGAAGCCCATACCCGATGGGCTTATTAACTATGATTAACATGTGTTTGAGTTCTAGTTCTAATCGCAAACGGAAATTTGTGAAGGCGTTGTTATATATAAATATATATATATACAAAGTTTTTGCGATTGTATTGAAAAGTGCCGCGTGGTCTGTGGACCCATGGGCCTCGGCTTAAGGTGGAGGGCGATTGTTTATATAAAATACTTGCTGTGAGATATATAAAACATGGTTGCGGTTGTATTAAAACATGCCGCATGGTCTGTAGACCCACGGGCCTCAGCTTAACGGGAGGGCGGTTATTAATGTAATACGATTGTAATATATGTTCCGGCCGCGGAACTCTCCACATCAACAAGACACTTCTTTGCGTGTAAAGTTGAATTACGGTTAGCGATTCATTTTATATATAGCTTATTTTGGTATAAAATAAAATAAAATGCGGTTCATAAAATTCGGGGAGTTACGCGGTAGCCATAAACGAGAAAGGCATACGAGAGAAGAGAAAGGGACAAAGAGACGATTGAAAGAAGAGCAAATGCGGCAAGCCAAGAGACAAAATGGAGGTGGAGTTCAAATTGTAATTCAAATGTAAATGTTTTAATTGTTTTTATTGTTTGTGATGCATTGGAAAGTCTCCGGAAGAAAGAAAATATCCCACTGTAATATTAAAATAAGCACCTACAGTTACATTTTTCTGAGTAAGCTGAAAAGAGATAAGAAGGCAGAAGGCAAAGAGACATGACTGTCCATTTCGACTTCCCAGTAGAATACAAATAGTCATGAAGCTATCTTGTATAAAAGGGGGTAATATCCAAGAGGAGAGTTTGCTGAAAAAGAGAATGAGAAGAGGAGAGAGTGTGCAGTAGAATTGAGGATAGTTGAAGAAAATAAGCAAGCTGCAAGAAGAATTTGAATAAGGAGGAGCTGAGCAAAGAAGAAGAAGGGGCTGAGCAGAGATGATACAGGTCTGATATAAGAGTTGATGAACAGCAGAGAAGAAGGTACAAAATAGAGCTGATATCCAAGGTAAGTCAACAAGTGTTTTTCTTTTGAAAGAGTAGGGAAGTTGGAGCTTCCCTATCAAGTTGTAGCTTGATAGATGTCAGTTGTAGCTGACTGAGGTAGGAGCCTCCTGTAGGTTGGTGCCTGCAGAAAATAGATGGGAGTTGGTGCTTCCACATCAAGTTGTAGCTTGATAAAATGTCGGTTGTAGCTGACTGAGGTTGGAGCCTCCTGTAGGTTGGTGCCTGCAGAAAATTGATGGGAGTTGGAGCTTCCTTGCAAGTTGTAGCTTGCAGAATTGAGGATAGAGCCTCCTGTAGGTTGGTGCCTGCAGAAAAAAGTGGTGAGAGGGAGTTGGAGCTTGCCTTTGCATCACAACAATAATAAGATGTGTTTTTCTCCCTTTATGGGTTTCCACTTATATTTGGTGTCTCTGTGCATGATGTTTATGTGTTGATGTGGTTTATCTCATCTACTTAATACTTGTTGCTCTCATATTCAATCTGCTATTACATTAACAAATCTGTTTGTTAGTAATACTTGTTGCTCACAGATTAAGACTGCTCACATATTAAGTTGACCATGAAATGAAGGTGTAAATAAGATTTAAAAGAAAAGTATTAAAATTCCATGTAGGTGTTAAACTGATTCACCCCCCCCCCCCCTCTCAGTTTAACTAAGGGTTCAACATAGGCTTCCCTAAATGAGGGACTTTAAAGCTACTTTCTGCTTTTCCAGCTTTTTATCTCTTCCCAACTACTTTCCTCTTCATTGGGGAAAGTATATTTTTCCTCTTCAATCTAAATTAGCATTTTTCCTTTCAAGGCCTTTTGAAAGGTTTTGGGAAAGTCTTAGCCTTATCCATATCCTCATGGATCAGGCTTATGATCTCTAATCTCATCTGGTCATAGTTCACACATAAATATTCTATTTATTTTTCATTAATAAATATTTAAATAAATCCACACAATAATTCTCCATTGGGGTCCACTCTCCTTTGGATTTTTGTTCAAATGTCTAACTTGAAAATCATAAAACTAGGGGTGTTACATATTCCCCCCCTAACACTGAACACCGTCCTCGGTGTTACTCTTTGAGGTTGATTTCTCAACTCAAGACGAATATTCCTCCTTCATCTTTGCTCTTGTCTTCCATCAGTTTTCTGCAGAGAATCATTCCTTCCTCTACTTACTGATACCTTCTAGAATTTGATTTTCTTCCTACTTCATTGCAAGAAGTGTATCCGGAGAACATTTTTCTGTCGTCCTCTCTGTCCACAATTCATACCAACTCATATAAGTAATATCATATACAAATTTTGATAATCACAACAACATACTGAACTTTAATGATTTCAATCAATTGAGCTATTAGCCAAACCGTTCAGTTTCATAGTAGTTTAGTGCACTTTTAGCACAACTACTTATAATTCCTTGTCTTTTGGTGAGATTTCATCCTCACGTAAACCTGGTCTAGTTCGGCTTTCTTGGTTTTCTTGGTGAATTATTTGCACTTATTTTCACCCTTGACTCCCTTTTCTGGAGTATACAATTCCTGTTACACACTTGGCTAAACAAAACATATAACTTTCATTAGTATTTCATGAATTTAGAAAACCAACTTTGTCATATGCAGATGTTTTGCTTTACCTTTTTCTTAGTACATTTCTGTACTTCTACTCTATCATATGCGGATGTTCTGCTTTACCTTTTTCTAAGTACATTTCTGTACTTCAAGTACCTTCTCGCTCTTGAATTTTTTTTTCAAACAACCAATTTAATTTGTAATAACCAGGTCCAAAATTCAATCTTTTTCTTTATACTTGAATTCATTTCTTATCAAGTATATCAGTTAGTATCGTAGATCTTCGACTTGCATTTTCATCTGTAGTTTCAGCCTTACACTAATTGATCGATTTTCCATCTTCCTATTTTTATATAGGATCTAGATTTCATTGTCTCTTAACAATCCTTCCACATAGGATTTTTCATTACTCTTTCTTCCTAACCGTGCAAACATGTATTGTTTTAATTATCAAACTCGGTTGGAGTTATCTGTATGTCCGAACTAAGGACATATTATGGATTTTTTTTTTTCAACCAAATATGTTGTGTTAGGGTCACATGATTTATGTACCCTCAATTTTTATACTTATAAGTTATTTCCCACTCGAGATATTTATCAACCTCTTAGAAATTTGTAGACTTAATAAGTAGTCATTACTTTTTTATTTCACTAAAGGAATATGTATTTTGATGTCTACGCTCCACTGTTGAATTTATATAATCACTTGAGATATTCCTTTAGAAATTTGTAGAGGTAATTTAATACTTTATTACTTAAGCATTATTCAAAATTTAGGAATATTTTTCCTTTACATACATCCCAACCTTTTTTTTCTGTTCCTTTCAACTTATTAAGGAATTGCAAACACCCAGTTTGCTTATCATTTTCTTTATTTTTTTGTGGAATTTTCTTTTTTCATTCTTTTGTTCCTAAATCAACCCCTTCTTATTTTTCTCAAGCATACATTTCAACAGAATCTTTACTATCAACTTAGGGGATATATCCATACCCAAACTAATTTCACCCTTCTGGAGCTTTACTACTGCTTCTATAGGCTTGTACAATTTTATATCCTAATTCCTCGTTTTTCTTATATCATGATTTAATTGATTGGTAAAACAGGACCAATTGTCCTGTAGAATTTTAATTCAACATTTTGTTTTTTTTTCAGCAATCTATGGTTTTCTTTGAGGTTCTATCTACCCTTTGAACCAGCATGACCTTGCAGGGATCTAGTTGATCTTACATAGGTTTCAAATAAGTAGTACTTCTTTGGCTTCTATTTTTAACTCCTACCAATTTTTCATATAACACGTGGTTTAATCTTCATTTTATGACTAACTTCCTTATTTGGAAATTAATCTAGAATTTCATCCAGAACTATCCTCTTACTATCCTTGGGGTCTGGAATTTTTCCTACCAGTTTATATTTCAGTTTGTTATCTTTATCCCACATAATAAAATTGACAACACTTTTCTAGCTGACTTTTGCGGGTCCATCGCTACAATGTTTTCTTTCAACAATTTGGTAGGTCGTTTCTGTTATCCTACCCAATTTATTCATGTTTTTTCCTTCATCAAAATAGATAATGGAAATTTTTTTGGAGCTCTATACAATTTTCGTTTATACTTGGTATACTGTTGAATGATTTGAAAACTTGCTATGCCAATTCTGTACCAATTTTTTTCACGCTGAATTTCTCCTATCTTTTGTCAAACCCTATCTAGGTTTACCGACTCAAGTCTTTTTTTTTTCACATATCTGGAAAATTCTTTTAAATTTTCTCTAACCTCTTTTATGAAATTCATATTCCTACTGACAATATGTCTAAAATATGTAAAAATGTACAATTTTTTGGTTAATTATTCAGCACAGAGCATATTTTTAATATTGCATATATGAAAATTTCTTTTATTCTACCACATATGCCTTATAATGGCATGTCTAAAGTGTGCAATTAAGTACAACTCTATGTTCCAACTCTTCCTTCCTGTTGTTTTCATGCAGGTAGGGTTGAATCCATTTTACAGTGAAATGGTATATATATATTTTGTTTTTCCTTCGCTCACCTCAAATTTTGAGAAAATTTCGTCTAACATCGTCTTGTCTAAGAAGGTCTGACACTTGAATACCACCACATATGCATTAGTGACACAGTTTTTCTATGCGCATATCACTAATAGTGTCAGTTTTGTTCAATTCTACTTTAGTGGTTACATAATTATAGAACAATAATACTTTAGAATTATCCATTTACTGTGATATATCCAACTTATTATAATTTCTCCACGATATGTCGCATTCTTAAGTATTTTTGTCACCTACCACCTTAATTACTTTAGTACGCTTATATACTGATAATAACATATTCCACTTTCAATTTCAACTGTCCTCTAAGACCTGATTCTTTCCCTTTAATTTATATGGATCTGGTGGTTTTAAACATACCCCATATTTTCCATTTATGGAATTAAGGGTTCGGGCAATTCTTACATTCTTTTCCTATTACAATGATTAAATCTTATATATCTATTTTATCATGGATTGTAATACCCAAACTGTCAATTTTGGAATAGTGTTTAACTTTGAATTCCACTCTATATTTTAATATGTCTCTCAGTTTATACCTTCTTTTCACAACCAACTACAGTATAATCCTTTGTTTTTCATCATAGGAGGAAGATGAACCAGAATTCCTCTGAACTTCCTTCTTCATCCTAGACTGCTGTCTAGAGGCATCCTCTCTTTCAAAATCTTCTGTGAGATTCTTATCGAGATATGCTCTCTAATTTATATATGTCTATACATGCACAGGTTGGTACTGCATCACCAAAGATATATTTAGTATCCAATGGCTATAACTGTTTTATATCTATATGAGCTATTAGAAGATCTCATAGGGTTTTCCCCTACCTTTAATCACAATTTCTATTGTAATCATTATAACTCAGAGTTTTGGGAATTTTGCCCAACAGGGCTATTACGATTAAATTAATTACACTCTGCTTATGCAATGTACAGTACTATTGAGTCACATATACCAAATTTTCAGTAATCTTTGTTGGTACTTATGCCACATAATTTTTTTTTTTAATAAAGAATAATATAATTAAATTCTTTTCCTATATTGTACTAAGAACCTTCACCCTCTTCGTTGTTCCGTGAAGTCAATTCTCTTATAAGTTTTTCCTGCTCCCCACTAGCTAAATATAGCCTGTCATTCCGACTTTTAGGCTGGGCCATATCTCGTTGCCTCCTGTGCAACATAGCCATCAAAGGAGCATGGGGATCTGGCATGTTGTCTCCACCACCCGGATCGACATAGAGCTCATCCTCTTCAGTCATTTTCTTTTTCAGTACTTTTTCTTTACAACAATACAATATCAGTAATATACATATAAATTTCAGTCATAGAAGTGAGCACATAAATAGCCCAGTTTTCAAACTAGGGCTCTGATACCATTTGTAACACCCCTCAGGTTCTGCCAATTTTTTTTTTATTTTTTTTATTTTCTTTCAGAACCTATTTTCATTTCCACTTATTAATAACTACTATTTTAATATTCATAAGGATTTATGAAATCTCACATGAATTTTTTCCACTTGAATTTTCCTTGGATTGATGAGTACAATCCATTCCTTAGGGTTAATTGATAATTTACACTTTAGCACATCTTTTTGGTAATTCATATTAGTGTAATATTACATAACCCTTATGAAATCATTCTACTTTTAACATTTTCAATTTTAATATATATTATATAGCTTTAATATATAATATATATATAACATTCCACATTTAATATATAATAATTAGAATTTCATATGTTATTATTATATATTACATTTTTCATATTTAATTTCTCCTTCCCTAACACTAACTTCTCTTTATTACTTTATTCAATTAATTTCTAATTCAAACTTCAACAAGGCCCTTTTCATATTTTCACTTCATATACCATTAATGTTTATATAAGGATGAGGTAGTCATATATGAAAATCCAATTAAAGGTAATTATAGAAATGCATGCCTATCACTCTCCATGATTCGATAGGACTAAAATTTATATATTTTCTTCATTTAAAGTATGTATAACACCTGATAGTTTAAGTTTATATCAAAACATTAATTATACGTCAGATCGACCCAACCCTTTTTATTTTCCGCTTGAAATATATAAAAATACTTATCATAAACCTTTATACACAGACTATTCTATATCTAATTCCACCCACAACATATATTTATCAGCAAAGGATTCCACATGGTTCATAATGAATTAAACCGATATTCATTTGTGCCAATTAATGGTCAACCCAAAATTATCTTTAAAGTACAAACTCTAATATGGTTTCCTTATCTTCCTGACACGTCTTTATGGTAGTGGAATACATTAATTAAGAAGCCCATTTCTTTATTAGTGTTTCCAAGACATTGTGTACTCAAGTTGTTACTTGGTAGGGTAATATTCTCAACAAGCTATTAATACATGTAAGTTAGTCACCTTGAGTGGTTAATCAATCGTCAAAGCTCGAAACAATTCAATTGCTCCGTACAACAAGTAAACCCACCTTTATGACTACCCTGAAGCACATAATACTTTTAATATTTGTTTAATTTCTTCTAGAGAAATTGGTATAATTTTTTTTTCGAAAATACAACTTGGTTACGGTTTAGTTCTCATTTAACCCATTGAATTAATGATAACTAAACTTGAATTCAAATGTTTTAACTTGAAGTATCAACTGAAAATTATTAAATACGTTTTTCTCTACTTTCCACGCCAGTACCGGTGATATCAAATACGATTTATCAATCGTTCCTTGATCCACATAAACAAACCTAATATATTGATCCAGAATACGGATCTGACTAGAGTATTTATTTTCTCGCCCGTAATTGTACATTAGATTTTAATAGCAATAACTGTTAGTCAAATCTACCAATTGTATTTCCAATCTGAGGGATACTCGGTATATGTCTACTAAGTGTACGCTTAGATCTTGTTATGGTTTTTCATTTCGTTTTCTATTAAAAGTCTACTCTGTCCCGTTTACCATTTCTCGGTTTGTTTCTCTGCAAATGGTTTTATCTCTGTTTCTCTCCAATGCATATGAAAGAGGGACTTTTTCAAGAGCACTGGTTTTCACTTCATGCCTCCGTTCACACGATTTCTGGTAAGCATACATCACCATTCCTTTGCTCCAACAAATGTTTTTACGGTTTATAAGTGAAGTCGGTTTCATATTTTTAATGGAGTTTTATAAAATTTTCGGTACTTAGAAATGTTATTCCTTTACTAATAATGATGTTGGGTTCGAATCCTTGACTTGGCCCTCTTCTCATTGCGTTTTGGGTTTTATAGATACCAGCTCTCGGTTATTTACCCTCATATTAATGTATTGTATATTTTTTTTTCATATCTCTGCAATAAATGCTTCCACGTTGAGGTCTGTAAACGCCAGCCCATTATCTTTTTTGGGTCTCTGTCTAAGGTCCCCTTCCTTTCACGCAATCCCCTCCACCGGAGACACGGTTTAACCCAGCATTCAGGTTTTCTTTTTAATGAATATTCACTCTTGAAGCTCGTATTAGATTATTACGATTTATAAGCTCTATAAATATATATATTTTTTCCAATATTTATTCAAAAGAAATTAACACTCTATTTATTTCAGGTATCGTTGCACTCTACCAATCGTTATTCTCATTGGCTTAACTATGCATCGTGGGCTATTTCCAGCTAATCGAATGGACATACTAAGCATCTTCTATATGCCTCACAAGTCGATATACCAGTCTTCTCGACCATATGTTTTGATAGCCAAGCATTTGACCCATCATTTTACTAATTTACCTTATTGAGGACTGTTTAAAGTGAATGATTTAAAATATATATATATATATATATATATATATATATATATATATTTTATTTTATTTTTTTCTGAAGGAGATCTAAAATAGAATTTCCATTTAGACTGTGAATTTAAATTTTTTATAGGCTTACGTCATAAAGCCCTAAACTTTCACACTTCCTACTGCTCTACATATCTGAAATCGTATAAACATAATGATTATCTCTGCGTACTGTTTATATCTTTCCATTTTCTTTGTACAGTAGCTTGATGATATTTAAGTGGATAATGCTTGTCTAAGTATACATTTAATTTTTAAGTCGATATATCTATAATATTTTATTTTCTTCCAAACTATCTATTTATCCGAATGAAGTTGTACAGGTCCATCTTTAATGGAATTATTGTATCATTTTTTTGTGGACGTTTTTATTTTTTTTACTAAGTTATGGGATATTTTTATCACCCATAATCCATTTATAATAATTTTAAATTTTATACTCGGGACTGTGAAATAAATCTTGCTTCTATACACTTACCCGCAAAAATGAAACAATGATGAGTTAATTTATATTTCCACTGAAAAATCAATTTGTTGAAAATAGAACCCCTTTATTCTAGAATATTTAACATATTGGTTTTCCTCGCAGCTCTACCTTATTCAGTTACTTTTAAGGATATATTAGATTTCTAACAAATATATTAATCACGTAATGCAGGATAGAGTTTCATTCAACAGCTAATATAACTTACATCTTTCATTTTATGACTATTTCATAATAAATTCTAGTTGACTATGAAGTTTATTTTCTAATTACCGGTTGCCATATAAGTCTCTTGAGTTCCAGCTTTTTCTAGAATATTATGAAATAATTTATGTAGCCCTTCATCATAATCGGATTTATTTATGGCAAAGAATTTGATATGGATACATATTTCTATTTGATGTAACAATTTTGAAATGTTGATGTTTCAGTATGTTTCTGATTCCATATTTTTAAACTTCCATTTAATAGAACAGTTTAAGTTCTTAACTCTACAATTCTTATCACTGTAGTATGGTTATTATACTGAAAACAATACTTCTATAACAAGTTTAGTTGTTTTCTACCTGTTGTTCCTGTTTACAGTTTTGTTAAAAAAATTTGTTTGTACAACACAACAACTAAATTTTCATTTAAAAGACAACAAGCTACAAATTTAAATTTGTTATTAGATTCGAGATTCAGATGATCTATCATATCTAAACTTTATTGTTGCAGGGTACCTATCCCCAGATCCAAACCATCTTTGGTTTCGACATTCTGGGTGATGGTCCCTACTTAATTTTCTCCCTGCTATTAAACATACTGAAATCTCAACTATTAGATCTAGTTTGTAACTGCATGAGGTACTGATCAAAGAGTCAATCTAAAATTTGGATAAGAAATTCTAACATAACAATTAATATAACCTTGATATACTTAATACAGACTTAAAATAATTTTCAAAATTATGCATGCATACCGATACTGTAATGTGCCTCCTCCCCTTAATTTTTTTTTTTTTCTTATTTAACTCTCCTGGGGACATTATTCTGAATCTCACTTTCAGATTATTCCCTATAAGGAAGAAAAAAAAACTATGAGTGGATAAAATATTTATTAAACTCTTCAGCATTTTGATTTCCTATTGACACTGATTGATACCACATAATTGCCTCATCCCTTCATATATTTCCCTTCATAAGATATGCACACATACGGATATGGTTCTCTCTTTATAACTTTTCTTTCAACACCCCAACCTGTATAATATATATACATTTAAATTTATATACCTTGTATTTCACTTGGTGGATTATATTTCCACATAAGATTCTAAAACAATATTAACATATCACACGTGGTTAGATGCTACTCTTGGGTTCGGTTGTTCCCTCCTATACATGTCTTTTTCGTTTTTCCCATGGTGGGCATATAGTGTGATTTGTCCGATTTATATATACATATATCCATTTTTAATATTAACCGTGATAATTGCTATTCGAATTTACAAGTAATGGTGAATTTAAATTATTCATACTAGTATCTCATTTTTTTCAATCGTTATATATCTACATGGGGATTGCTCACTCTTGCGCAGCTTGAGTACAATTTGTTTTTTTTTTTTAATTTGGTTACGAACGAATCAACCAGTTCTCACAAATCGGACGTATGACACTGACTTGTTTTTAATACGAATCTCAGCCTCCATTATTTTATACATCATCTCCACCTTCGTACGTCCTTTCCCAGCTGGTTAATAATGGTCATAGATTTCTCTACACCATGTTTTAAAGAGTTTGGCCTTTGCCGCGAAGTTTTCCGGTACGCATACGATATACTCCATCAATACCATTAACATTCAGCGTACTTCGTGTCAGTTGGTTTTTTTAGGGTTCTCGAGCGAGGTACTTTATAACCCTAGCCAGTTCATGACCTGGTTCAGATCGTGCCATTTGTATGGTAGATCTGCGTTAGGGTTTCCTTTCGTCCTGGGGTTTAAAACCGAGAGATTCAATAGCATCAAAGTTCTTTTCGTCGTGATGGTTTACAGAACTCTGAAACTCTTTCGCTCAGGCATTCCAAATGCTACGAAGTTTGTGGTTCAGCGTGTTCCACGGTTTGAAGATTTATTTTCTCTTCGTCAGGTATGCTATTGTTTCTCATTCCTGAGTTGATACGTAGGGTTAAAACTTGTTATTCTTAATTGTAATTTTTGCTCTACATATCGATTTCCAAACGAACGTATATGCTGTGAAATTTTGTTTTGTTATCTCTCTGAATTAGATTTTCATTACTCCTTATTAGTGTACTGACCAAAATCGCTTCGACTTCTGATTCATGGAGTTTCCAATCGATTCTTGCAATTTTCAGGCCTGGAAGTAACGTCGCTTGGATTAGCAAGCGAATCGCATGTTTGGTACGATTTTACAACCCAGCTTTACGGATATCCTTAGCAATCTTTCTTTCCAGATTTGGTTTTCAATTTACCTCGGTTAATTTTCATTCTGACATATTTTGGTATTCTCGTTACTCTATTAAAAATTTCCAGGACTCGTTTCTAGCCGAGATGTCTTGCCTAGAATTCTTCGACCGCCTGGTTTAACGCAGCCTTGAGCTTTAAGGCCTACGCTTGTTAAAGATAGAAATCCTTACCTCTTACATCTGTTTTCTTTTCATTTATAATATCACGATTAGCTCGTCTTTCTTCGATTGAATTGATGATTCTAGCTGTAACTAATTTCTTGGATTTTTTTTTTTCAGTTGTAGGTATGACGTTTCTACCTTTGGCGCCAACTCATGTTCTCGATTTGGTTGATGTTGTTCATTATTTGCAGAGACCTAATTCGGTGTTGTGCTTTTCCAGGTCGGTGGCTACGTTCTGTGTGTTGAATTAATCTTTCCATCCTTTCGACCCCTTTTATTGGGTCGTCAGAATGAATGTGATTCCTTTCTGTTGTGCGAACAGAGAAACCCTATAAGGGACAATTTTTTTTTGGTTTCTCTTGCAATTTTCGACAGTCCTTTAACTTTATGGACTTATATAATTGTTGATTGAGTGACTTTATATCAAGTCGAAATAACGATACGGGGTTGTTCCCCATATCTAAACGTCACATGATGGTTCATATAACCCAATATGTATTGTTTCAGATGGACGTTTATTCATTAAGTGACCGCCAAACGTTTTAAGCTGAAGTTTTCAATTTAATTCCAATAATTGGAATGGGTCGAATTTTAAATATAATATTTTCTAGCATACTGATTTCAATAGCTAGTTTACATTCAAGTCTCCATACAATTAACCTTGCCTGTAGGTCTTCTCTGTTTTATTTTAGTTACACAAATACTATCATTTTATTTTCTTCAGTAGTCTGCTTCTTCAGAGGGTGATACAACTAAAAATTTGCATATTGTAATTTATTTAAACATGCATAATTACATGCTTATCTGTTTCGCTGCAGGGAAATTAAAATCTTGGATCAGTTGATTATTTTCCCTACTATACTCTTTCCAGATTTTTTTGTTTTCAAGTAGATATTTCCATTTGTGCCCATTCTTCAATAAATTCCTAACAATTATTTACATGGAATTAAGTTAGATACGAATCAACCTTACTGAAGTACAGGCCATTGTCACTCCTCTTTCTTGAAATCAGTAGTTTATACTTCATATAAAATAATTTGTCTAATCATGTTAAATCTTAGTTTGCTGCCTTGTATTCATTAGCTGTGTGTACATGTATATTACTAATAAAGCTGGACTGTTTTAATTACTAAACAGTCTATTCTCATGGCTATTCCCTTTACTCTACTGATATTTACTTCATTATTTTATAGAAATGGATTGGTATATGTAGGAAATAACTTTCTCTTTTGCTTCTGTGCGTGTATATATGATGTATTTACCATAGAACATCATGTGTTTTCTATTATCTCCTACCAGACTCATATTACAATTCGTCTAACTCTATTTTAGATATTGGTGCATGAAATTTCATGCTGCTTTCTCCTATATATACATATCATAATGATTCTATCTAACCAGAAGCAGATTAAAGTTAAATCACCAATTTATCTGTGGAGAAAAATGTATCCACAGATTTAAACCAACGTGGGTTTAAAGACTCTGCAGGATTCTCCCCACAGATTTTTGTTCCTACAACTCTACAAAATTAAGAGGGTTAATTCCTTCTATATACTTCTGTTAAATGTAGGAACTAGCAATTCAAGTAATTTAATCAAACCATCCTGCATAACCATTTTGTACAGACATAGGTACTAAATCCATTCAGAAACTTAGGAACATACCACTATTGCAATTGACCAACCTCCCAACCTTAGAGTGCTTCTGTCCTCAAGAACTCACCCCCGAGCTGAGATCATCTCCTAGAACAGGCCAACCTCTAATCTGTTCAGGAATAGCTTATTTAAGCCTTTTCTCCCCAAAGCCTGTTTCTAATTCTGCGTCCAGAATTACAGGATGCTTTTCTTCTTGTTTGCTTAAGCTTCCCTTATTTAGGGATTTTTAAAGTTGCTTTCTGCTTTTCCCAGCTTTTTACCTCTTCCCAAATAATATCCACATCATTGGGGAAACTAGATTTTCCTCAAAATCTAATTTAGAAATAAATTCTTCCAAGGATTTTTGAAAGATTTTTTGGGGAATTATTTGCCTCTATCCATCCTCATGGATTTAGCAAGTGATCTCACAATTCTCATTTTGGTCAATCTGCACAGAATTATTTTATTTATTTTTCAAAATTAAATATTTAATTACATCCAAAAAATACTTATCCAATTGGGTCCACTCCCCTTTGGATTAAAGTTCAAATGTCTAACTTTGACAGAACATAAAACTAGGGGTGTTACATATTCCCCCTCTGAAAGCAAACACCGTCCTTGGTGTTAATATCTAACTACTAGAGTTCATTTTCCAAACAAAAATGGATATTTTTCCATCATTTCAGTTTCTCTTTCCTAGGTAGCTTCTTCAGCAGTAAAGTGCTTCCACTGCACCTTTACTCTTGCTATCGTTCAATTCCTCAGTTCAATTTCTTCCCGCTCCAATATTTGAAGCGGCTCTGGAAGGAACTCCCCTTCTGGTTCCACCTGTATCACATTCCAATCAACAATGTGAGAAGCATCATGTATATATATTTTTAATAATGAAACATGAAACACATCATGAACTTTAACATGGGGCGGTAAGGCCAGCTTGTAAGCCACTGGTCCCACCCTTTCTAACACCTCAAAAGGACCACAATATCTAGGAGCCAGTTTTGCACAACTTCTAGCATAAAGTGTGCTCTTTTTGGGTTTAATACGCAAATACACATGTTCCCCCACTTTAAATTCTCGATGTAATCTCTTCTTATCAGCATAGTTTTTCTGGTGATCTTGTGCTGTCTTGATGTTTCTTTGTATTTGTTTAACAATTCTTTCCATCTCTTGTAAAGCATCTGGTCCCAACATTAGCTTATCCTCAGGTTGGCTCCAGCTCAAAGGAGTACGACATTTCCTTCCATAGAGTGCCTCAAACGGACTCATTTTAATAGATGATTGGTAGCTGTTATTATAGGAAAATTCAGTTAAATGCAAGTAGTCTTCCCATTTTGATGGCCTATCCATCACATAGATTCTCAACATATCCTCCAAAATCTGATTAGTTCTCTCTGTCTGACCGTCGGTTTGAGGGTGATAGGCAGTACTAAAATTCAACTTAGTGCCCATACCTCCAAATAGACCTTTCCAAAAGGCTGCTGTGAACTTAGCATCTCTGTCTAAAACAATCATCTTTGGGACTCCATGTAACCTTACTATCTCTTTTAGGAACACATCTGCTACTTGGGTTGTCCCAAAAGTAGATTTCACCGGTATAAAGTGTGTAGCTTTTGTTAAAGTGTCTACTACTACCATAACTGAGTCATGTTGGTACCTGGTTCTGGGTAATCCTGTTATGAAATCTATCGAAACGGTGTCGCATTTCCATTCTGCAATCGGCAAAGGGTGTAAAAGTCCAGCAGGATGCTGATGCTCAACTTTAACTAGTTGACACTCCATGCATCTAGCTAAATATTTTGCTACATCTCTTTTCATTCCTAGCCAAAACAACTTCTTTTTCAAAGCTGTTAACATTTTCTGATATCCAGGATGCCCTACATACGGTTGTTTGTGATATTCATATAGAATCTCTCTTTTCAAGGACTCCACATTGGGGATATATAATCTGTTTTTGTAATAGATCAGCCCTTTTTGGTTTTGAGTGAAATCAACCATCTCCTTCTTTAGTAGTTTCACCTGTAGTGTTTCATAACTTGGATCCTGGTCTGCTACCTTTTTCACTAAATCTTCTAAATCAAACTGGCCACTACTTCCAAGGCTGTTTATATTTTGACAAGCATTTCTGCTCAAGGCATCAACAATTTTATTTTCTTTCCCTCTGATATGTTTTATGTCCATATCAAATTCACTCAGAAAAGACAACCATCTGGCCTGTCTAGCATTCAATTCAGTTTGGGAAAAGAAATATTTAAGACTAATATGATCAGTCATCAATGTAAATTTTTTTCCAAGAAGATAGTGTCGCCACATCTTCAAGGCATGAGTAACAGCAGCCAACTCCAAATCATATGCACTATAGTTCTGTTCATGGGTCTTCAGTTTCCTAGACTCATATGCAATAACTGAATTTTCCTGCAAAAGGACTCCTCCCAACCCCTCTCTACAGGCATCTATACATACAACAAATTATTTATCAGGATCTGCAATTTTCAATATAGGGGTTGTGGTGAGTTTTAATTTTAATTGTTCAAAACTGTTTTGGCATTTTTCAGTCCACTCAAATTTGACCCCCTTTCTTTGTAGTGAGGTTATGGGATATGCTATGGTAGAAAATCTCTCCACAAATCTGCGATAATAACTTGCAATCCCCATAAATTATCTCACGGCTGAAACATCATTTGGCACCGGCCATTCTTTAATAGCCTTTATCTTGTCAGGGTCAACAGCCAACCCTTGTTCAGAAATAATATGTCCCAAGTATTGGATCTTGTCCTTATAGAATTCACATTTGCTGAACTTGGCATACAACTGGTTTTCTTTCAAAGTTTGCAACACTATCCTCAAGTGTTCTTTATGCTCCTCCTCACTTTTCGAATAAACTAAAATATCATCTATGAACACTAGTACGAATTTATCCAAGTACTTGTTTAACACACTCTTCATTAGGCACATAAAGGTGGCAGGGGCATTTTGTCAAACCAAAAGGTAGGACTACAAATTCGTAGTGACCATACCTAGTTCGAAAAGTTGTTTTGCTAATGTCTTCCTCTTTAATTTTGAACTAGTGATAACCAGTCCTTAGATCAATCTTAGAAAATACTGAAGCTCCTCTTACCTGATCAAAAAGATCATCAATTCGAGGAAAAGGGTATTTGTTTTTTATTGTCAACTTATTCAGCTGACGATAATCAATGCACATTCTAAAGGTTCCATCCTTCTTTTTCACGAACAGCACCGGTGCTCCCCAAGGAGACACACTCGGTCTGATATAACCCTTATCTATCAATTCTTGCAATTGCATTTTCAGTTCCATGAGTTCAGGGGGACTCATTCGATAAGGGGCTCGGAAACAGGTGTTGCTCCCGGCACCAAATTGATTGAAAAGTCAATCTCTCTTTTGGGGGGAAGATGAGGAATCTCATCTAGAAAAACTTCCTTAAAATCTCTCACCACTAGCAAAATATCCAACAGATTTCCTTCAGGTTGTTGTTCTATTTCTTCAATATGTACTGCATAAACTTGATATCCTTTCCTAGCTGTTCTTTTTAGTTGCAGTGCTGATATTTTTCTTACAGATATGGGTTTTGGTTTTCCTCTGAGAATACAAGTTTTTCCTTCTTCATCTATGCAATGCAAAGTTTTATCCCAACAATTCATCATAGCCTTTTTCTTTTCCAGCCAGTCCATTCCTATCAGCAAGTCATATAAGCCTAAGGGAAGAATGTTCAAATTCACTTCTGTATGAAAATCATTTAATTTAATTGTTGTTCGGGGTAACTTATGTGTTACCTTCCTCTTGGTTCCAATGGCTAACTGGACCAACCAAGACTGCTGAAATTTTTCAGTTTTGAGATTTCATTTTTCTACAATTTTTGGACTAATGTAACTCAAAGAAGCACCAGGATCAATCAAAACAGTGATAGATTGGTCAGCAATCTTACCTTCCATCTCCACCATGGTAGCTTGATGTTCTGCTTGTCGATTCTCCAAGGCTGCACTGATAGTGGGTATGCTTCTTGCTATGTCATTTACTGTGGTAGCTTCTCGATCTCTCATAATCATCTGAATGTTTCGGTGGGGACAATCCCTCAAGAGATGGGGTTCTCCACATCCCCAGCATTTCAATGGTTCCCTCATTTTAACTGTGCCTTCCTTCTTATTTTCTCCCTCTAGTTGTTTGGAACCAACTTGAGACTGAGCAGTTTGGCTTTCCTTTGGTTTATTAAATTTCTTCCGCTGATGATCCCTACCAAAGTTCTTCAAATAAGCTGGTTTTTGTTTCTTTCCTTTGAACTCCCCCTTGTTCACCCAGCCTTTTCCATGCTCAGCCTTTCCTTTAAACTGCTGGTAGCATAATCTAGCTTTCCTCACTGCCTCGTCCATAGTTTTTGGGTTATCAAACTCGATCTTCTCTTTGTACACAGCAGGAAAACAATTCAAAAATCTTTGAACCTTGGCCTTCTCTTCCCTAATGTAAGGGACATATCTCAACAAGTTTGTGAACTTGGTGACAAACTTGTCAATAGTACGCTGTCCAAGTCTAAGTTCATGGAATTCTTTGGCCTTATCATCATAATAATGTTCATTCAAATAGCGGTTTTTAAACTTGACTTGGAAATCTTCCCAAGTCACTATTTTTTCATCAATGGCATGGATCATTTTCGTCTCCTCCCACCATAAGGTAGCCTTACTTTGCAGCTGGTAGACAGCTAATCTGGCATTCAGATTGCTTTCATATTCATAGACATAGAAATATTTAATCATGTTCAACAACGAGGCTTCAGTATCTTCCTCCTTCTCCCCATCATAGGAGGGAGGTTTGATCTTTCGGAATTCCCCCTGTAATTCCTTTTTCTGCTTATACTGATGCCTGACAGCATCATCTTCCTTAGACTCATCATTCTTCTTCTTTCCGAAACCTTCACCTTGTTGGCTGTTCCGCGAGGTTAGTTCTCTGATGAGTTTTTCTTGCTCCTCACTGGCTAATGACAATCTGTCATTCTGGCTTCTTAACTCCGCCATCTCTCGTTGCAACCTGTGCAACATAGCCATCACTGGAGTGTTGGGATCTGGTGTATTATCGTCATCAGGCAGATCAACATAAATTTCGTCACTTCCAGCCATTGGAATTGTTTTTTTCAGCACCACACTGTACACTAAACAACACAGATTAGTAATTAAAAATAAAATAAAATTTCTCAACAATAAATAATTTATACAGTGAGCACACAACAACAGTGAGCACAAAAACAATAGCCCAGTATATGTAACATGAGCTTTGATACCATTTGTAATGTACCTCCTCCCCTTAAATTTTTTTTTTTTCTTATTTAACTCTCCTGGGGACATTATTCTGAATCTCACTTTCAGATTATTCCCTATAAGGAAGAAAAAAAATTACGAGTGGATAAAATATTTATTAAACTCTTCAGCATTTTGATTTCCTATCGACACTGATTGATACCACATAATTGCCTCATCCCTTCATATATTTCCCTTCATAAGATATGCACACATACGGATATGGTTCTCTCTTTATAACTTTTCTTTCAACACCCCAACCTGTATAATATATATATACATTTAAATTTATATACCTTGTATTTCACTTGGTGGATTATATTGCCACATAAGATTCTAAAACAATATTAACATATCACATGTGGTTAGGTGCTACTCTTGGGTTCGGTTGTTCCCTCCTATACATGTCTTTTTTGTTTTTCCCATGGTGGGCATATAGTGTGATTTGTCCGATTTATACATACATATATCCGTTTTTAATATTAACTGTGATGATTGCTATTCGACTTTACGAGTAATGGTTGAATTTAAATTATTCGTACTAGAATCTCATTTTTTTCAATCGTTATATATCTACATCGAGATTGCTCACTCTTGCGGAGCTTGAGTACGATTTTTTTTTTTTTTTTTTTTTTAATTTGGTTACGAACGAATCAACCAGTTCTCACAAATTGGACGTATGACACTGACTTGTTTTTAATACGAATCTCAGCCTCCATTATTTTATACATCATCTCCTCCTTCGTACGTCCTTTCCCAGCTGGTTAATAATGGTCATAGATTTCTCTACACCATGTTTTAAAGAGTTTGGCCTTTGCCGCGAAGTTTTCTGGTACGCATACGATATACTCCATCAATACCATTAACATTCAGCGTACTTCGTATCAGTTGGTTTTTTTAGGGTTCTCGAGCGAGGTACTTTATAGCCCTAGCCAGTTCATGACCCGGCTCAGATCGTGTCATCTGTATGGTAGATCTGCGTTAGGGTTTCCTTTCGTCCTGGGGTTTAAAATCGAGAGATTCAATAGCATCGAAGTTCTTTTCGTCGTGATGGTTTACATAACCCTGAAACTCTTTCGCTCAGGCGTTCCAGATGCTACGAAGTTTTTGGTTCAGCGTGTTCCATGGTTTGAAGATTGATTTTCTCTTCATCAGGTATGCTATTGTTTCTCATTCCCGAGTTGATCCATAGGGTTCAAACTTGTTATTCTTAATTGTAATTTTTGCTCTACATATCGATTTCCAAACGAACGTATATGCTGTGAAATTTTGTTTTGTTATCTCTCTGAATTAGATTTTCATTACTCCTTATTAGTGTACTGACCAAAATCGCCTTGACTTTTGATTCATGGAGTTTCCCATCGATTCTTGCAATTTTCAGGCCTGGAAGTAACGTCGCTTGTATTATCAAGCGAATCACATGTTTGGTACTATTTTACGACCCAGCTTTACGAATATCCTTAGCAATATTTCTTTCCAGCTTCGGTTTTCAATTTACCTCGGTTAATTTTCGTTCTGGCATATTTTGGTATTCTCGTTCTCTATTAAAAATTTCCAGCACTCGTTTCTAGCCGAGATGTCTTGCCTAGAATTCTTCGACCGCCTGGTTTAACGTAGCCTTGAGCTTTAATGCCTACGCTTGTTAAAGGTAGAAATCCTTACCTCGTACGTTTGTTTTCTTTTCGTTTATAATATCAAGCTTAGCTCGTCTTTCTTTGATTGAATCGATGATTCTAGTTGTAACTAATTTCTTGGGGTTTTTTTTTTTCAGTTGTAGGTATGACGTTTCTACCTTTGGCGCCAACTCATGTTCTCGATTTGGTTGATGTTGTTCATTATTTGCAGAGACATAATTCGGTCTTGTGCTTTTCCAGGTCGGTGGCTACGTTCTGTGTGTTGAATTACTCTTTCCATCCTTTCGACCCCTTTTATTTGGTCGCTGGAATGAATGTGATTCCTTTCGGTTGTGCGAACAGAGAAACCCTACAAGGGACAATTTTTTTTTTGTTGCTCTTGCAATTTTCGACAGTCCTTTAACTTTGTGGACTTATATAATTGTTGATTGAGTGACTTTATATCAGGTCGAAATACTGATACGGGGTTGCTCCCCATATCTAAACGTCACATGATGGTTCTTATAACCCAATATGTATTGTTTCAGATGGACGTTTATTCGTTAAGTGACCGCTAAACGTTTTAAGCTGAAGTTTTCAATTTAATTCCAATAATTGGAATGGGTCAAATTTTAAATATAATATTTTCTAGCATACTGATTTCAAAAGCTAGTTTACATTCAAGTCTCCATAAAATTAACCTTGCCTGCAGGTCTTCTCCGTTTTATTTTAGTTACACAAATACTATCCTTTTATTTTCTTCAGTAGTCTGCTTCTTCAAAGGGTGATACAACTAAAAATTTGCATATTGTAATTTATTTAAACATGCAGAATTACATGCTTATCTGTTTCGCTGCAGGGAAATTAAAATCTTGGATCAGTTGATTATTTTCCCTACTATACTCTTTCCAGATGTTTTTGTTTTCAAGTAGATATTTCCATTTGTGCCCATTCTTCAATAAATTCCTAACAGTTATTTACATGGAATTAAGTTAACTACGAATCAACCTTACTGATGTACAGACCATTATCACTCCTCTTTCTTGAAATCAGTAGTTTATACTTCATATAAAAGAATTTGTCTAATCATGTTAAATCTTAGTTTGCTGCCTTGTATTCATTAGCTATGTGTACATGTATATTACTAATAAAGCTGGACTGTTTTAATTACTAAACAGTCTATTCTCATGGCTATTCCCTTTACTCTACTGATATTTACTTCATTATTTTATAGAAATGGATTGGTATATGTAGGAAATAACTTTCTCTTTTGCTTCTGTGCATGTATATATGATGTATTTACCATAGAACATCATGTGCTTTCTATTATCTGCTACCAGACTCAGATTAAAATTCGTCTAATTCTATTTTAGATATCGGTGCATGAAATTTCATGATGCTTTCTCCTATATATACATATCAGAATGATTCTATCTAACCAGAAGCAGATTAAAGTTAAATCACTAATTTATCTGTGGAGAAACATGTATCCGCAGATTTAAACCAACGTGGGTTTAAAGACTCTACAGGATTCTCCCCACAGATTTTTGTTCCTACAACTCTACATAATTAAGAGGGTTAATTCCTTCTATATACTTCTGTTAAATGTAGGAACTAGAAATTCAAGTAATTTAATCAAACCATCCTGCATAACCATTTTGTACAGACATAGGTAATAAATCCATTCATAAACTTAGGAACATACCACTATTGCAATTGACCAACCTACCAACCTTAGAGTGCTTCTATCCTCAAGAAATCACCCCCGAGCTGAGATTATCTCCTAGAACAGACCAACCTCTAATCTGTTCAGGAATAGCTTATTTAAGCTTTTGCTCCCCAAATCCTGTTTCTAATTCTATGTCCAGAATTACAGGATGCTTTTCTTCATGTTTGCCTAGGCTTCCCTTATTTAGGGATTTTTAAAGCTGCTTTCTGCTTTTCCCAGCTTTTTACCTCTTCCCAACTACTATCCACATCATTGGGGAAACTAGATTTTCCTCAAAATCCAATTTAGAAATAAATTCTTCCAAGGATTTTTGAAAGATTTTTAGGGAATTATTTGCCTCTATCCATCCTCATGGATTTAGCAAGTGATCTCACAATTCTCATTTTGGTCAATCTACACAGAATTATTTTATTTATTTTTCAAAATTAAATATTTAATTACATCCACAAAATACTTATCCATTGGGGTCCACTCCCCTTTGGATTAAAGTTCAAATGTCTAACTTTGACAAAACATAAAACTAGGGGTGTTACAGATAATATGACTAGTCCTCCCAACCTTAGAGTTCTTCTATCTCCAGAACTCACCCCCGAGCTAAGATCCTCCAAGAACAGACTACCTCAGTCTGTTCTAGAGCAGCTTACTTAAGCTATGTTTTCACCAAGCCTGTTTCTAAATTCTGCGTCTAGAATTTCAGGATGCTTTCTTCCTGTTTTGCCTAGGCTTCCCTCAAAGAGGGACTTTAAAGCTTCTTTCTGCTTTTCCAGCTTTTTGCCTCTTCCCAACTGCTTTCCTCTTCATTGGGGAATTCAGATTTTTCCTCTTCAATCTAAATTAGCATTTTTCCTTTCAAGGCTTTTTGAAAGGTTTTGGGAAAGTCTTGGCCTTATCCATATCCTCATGGATTAGGCTTATGATATCCAATCTCATCTGGTCATAGTTCACACATAAATATTCTATTTATTTTTCATTAATACATGTTTGAATAAATCCACACAATAATTCTCCATTGGGGTCCACTCCCCTTTGGATTTTTGTTCAAATGTCTAACTTGAAAAGCATAGAACTAGGGGTGTTACAAAAATGATGAAACTGAAACCAATAATGAAAATATTATGGAAGAGGAAAATAATGAAACTTCTGAAGATGAAGAGTTTGTGTTACGTGATATTATTGATTAAGTTTTAGTTAAGCTTCCAAATGAAGCTAATTTTTTGTAACTATTAATAAGTTGTACTTGTAATGTTTTGACTTTGACATTTTATGAGAACAAATAAATATTCAATTGTTGTTATTATATGTTTAGTATTTGTGTAATGTGATTTTCACTTCATTTTTATGTGAACCATCTAATTTTTGAAAAAAACTGTAATTATTATTAATTTTGACTTAAAATTCAAAACAATTGCTAGTTTTTATACTTTTTTTTGTTAATTTGTTCCTATAAAAATGGTTTATTTGTTCGTCCTCCTCCAATAACAATGCAATAGAAATCTTCATTTTTGGCTCTACCTCTAGCTTTGGACACACGAGGTTACCAAAGAGAGGGATTACTCTGGTTATTTGGAGCTTCGTCTGTTTTTCGCTTTCATGGCAGAATCGGCCTTCAATCCCAGGGCGACCATGTCTGTTTCTGGTAGCACCAAGTGTAGCTTGGTCATGGGCACAAGAAAATAGAGATGCCCCAATTCCAGTTCTTTGTCAGTCGTGAGAGGATTAATCCTCCGCCCGATGTG
Source organism: Pinus albicaulis (assembly GCA_034641835.2). Lineage (NCBI taxonomy): Eukaryota > Viridiplantae > Streptophyta > Pinopsida > Pinales > Pinaceae > Pinus > Pinus albicaulis. The sequence continues at coordinate 1,525,019,838 of CM076578.1, read as the reverse complement.
CAAGCCATTGGCATAACATACAAAGTTCTGAGGATTGTCCAACATCAACTCTACTACCTTTATACTGCCACCTTTATTAAGGTGAAGGTCCTGAACACTTCCATTCCAATGGATGACCTTCAAAATGCTGAAGGTACAGTCTTAGAAGTGCAAGAAATGTAATTTCCCATCCCTCTCGATTTGTGCTAACAAATGTTAATTTTAATCTATCTATATGTAGCGATTGGAAGGTGAAGTAAGTGTATGGACCAATATTATACTTATCTGTTTGCACCTGCATTACAATGAATGAACCTCAAGGGTATTTAAACCTTTTTTTCCACTAGTAAACCTTTTTCATTAATATTTATAACTCCCTAAAATAATATTTATTATTAATTTTCTAAACCAAAACACATTAAAATGAAACTGCCAAAAGCAAACACCATAAACCTAAAAACCAAAAATCAATTCAATGTTCAATATCCTTTCACAGACACATTTTGAATATCCTTATTTTCAATATTACGCAGGACACATTTTCAATATCCTAGGCAATAAGGTAGATGAGAATCGAGAAATTTTCAGGCTTATAATTCTATATAACCAACTATGAAAGGAAATGAAGAATAACCAACCATGAAATAAAGTGAATAATTTCTTACACCCTAGGAGGCTCTCGCACATATTTTATCACAACTAAGTTGAATCCTCATATACTTAGATGTGATTTTGGACCTAAAACAAATTCGAAAGATCCTTTGACCTAAAATTTCATGTGTAGATCTGGATTTGGCGAGTGCATATCGATATGGTGCTGCAATGAGTTTGCTTACCGCGAGTATTTGCATCTCTCTCTTCACCGGGATGCTCTCCATAAAACCCTAAATCGACCGCTCTTTTTTTTCCTCACGAATATGACAACTCTGACTAGAACCCCCGATGCGATCTGTTGGCTTACTGATCCCTTGGCCTTGCATGTTATACAGGGGTCATTTTTCAGTAGGTCTTAATTTATTAAGCAATGTGGAGGACTCTGAAAAATGGCAAGGTGGATTTAGCCATGTATAGGTGAAGGGCCAAGGAATTTCAGAACTGAATAACAATCGATTAAATAAATAAAAATCATATTAAATCAAATGCTACGTACAAGATGAAATGGGTGATTGAAATCACCACAGGTTTATAACAAAGAATGTTCCAAATCAAATCCTAACCATTCATTTTTAAAAAATTTAAAAGCCTGCAAACCCACCACCACATGAGCATGCATTTGAAACAGGTATATCTATGGGTGTAATGATATGATTTCTAAGTTTTTAAACAAATTCAAATATACCACTATGTTAGATATATGCTATAGAGGCATTAGTGAGTAATATGTTCCAGAGTTCGTTGAATGACAGGGCATTGTTGGCTTTTGACTGTGACTTGGTGTTTAAATTTAACCATGCCAAATTTTTGCATCGAAAAAACACGGATTATTGTTTGTGTCATGCACGACCCATTCTATTTACAATATCAATGTTTAAGCACTGATTGCTTTGGACAAAGTTTTATTTTTATTTTAATAAGCATATATATTTATACATAGTTTTCACACTGATTGTAAAATGAATCTCTCTTGATGCCAGGATACGGGAGTAAATCTGATCCTCAGTAACAAAACAATGTGTTTTCTCTAACATGAAAACACTCATCTATTTCTTCATTAAGAAAACAATTTGCAGCTTAAAATATACATACAGGAAAGGAGAGAGAGCCATCCACATAAATTGCTGATATAATAATAAACATAATGAGATTTTCAAACTCCAACATCTAGCCGAATATTACAATGAATGGCCTTTCAGCTCTCAGCCCTTTACAAAAAGCTCTCAATCCATTCCTAACTCTCTCCGTATTCCTCACTTTCTCACTTCCTCATTTGGTTTTCATCCTCACACAATCCTTTTATTTATACATAAATATGAATTTATTCCAATCCATAAATTCCTCCACACAAATCTCAACTAAAATCCAATTTAGATTTATCTTTTTTTGGACTCAACTAAGTCCCGTTTATGGAATACCTAATCCCCAGATTATCTACCTAATTCCATTCCAATCATATCCTTAATTATTTTAAGGAATATTTACAATAATCCTCACATTTATATTTTCTCTCCTAATTTATAAAAAATGAGCAAAATAATTAATCAAATAATTAAAATACCTCACCCCCTAAATTACATAAATGAATAATAAAATTTAAGCTTGATGCTCTTGCATCAAAATCCCAAGGTTGAAAATAATCATGATCGCCTGATCATGTGTTTCAGATCTTTTTCTTCCTAGATCCCATACCTTGTTCTGCAATTTCCCATTTGTTGATGCCTTGGTTTGTTGTTTTTCTCCAGGTCTACACACTTTATGTTACATTTCCCCACTGGTTATGATTTCATAATATTTCGATGTCTTCCTCTTGCTTCTTCTTCTTTGTTTTACTACTTATTTCTTCTTCTAGGATACTTCCATCATTATCCTCCTTATCAGTTCAATTTGTTTGTCCAATAGATCTTTTGTCGATTGTTTATTGTCACTTCGTGATTGTTGAACTTTTATTGTCGCCCTTTCACCCTCACCTTCTTGTTTACTATTGTATTGCACCTTCAAATTATTCATTTCCCAATATTGAAATTGAGATTCCTCTTCATGCCTTGAATCCTGATTTTAGCATAGGTTCCAACAATCTAATCTCTCGGTTCCATAGATTACATATTTCCACAGACAATTCTTCCTTTTCTTTCACTTGTGTCGAATTTCCTCCAGCATCTGCAATAAAACCTATACTCACAAAACAATCATTAAAATAAAAAACATAAATCCTCAGTTCCTCTTTATCCTCTGGCAACATTTCAGTATGTTGCTCTAAAATTTCCTCTTCCATCAGCACATCAGTATGCTGATTTAAATCCTCTATGAGACTATCAGCTAGTCCCTCCTCCACATCATCTGTTTCAAGAATGTCTCCCTATTATGTTTCACAATAATGAACTTCTTTGATTCGTTGAATCATTCCTACATCCTTATCCTTTGCTTCCTGATTATTATTCAAGACAATTTATTTGCCTTCCTCTTTCAGCAACTCACCTTGAGCATAGATCCTCTACTTTTCTAACTTTCTTCTTTGAAGATCTAACTTTATATATAACTCAACAATATCAATTGGAGTAGAACTTGGAAACTTTACACAACTTTCCATACATTCACTTGTTGTTGACCAATCATCAGATGGCCCTTCTTCCTCTGCTTCAATACTCTGCTAGTTATTCCCAGCTTCATCCTTCTTCTGGAAATCTTCCCGAGTTTTCCTGGTTTTTGTTCCATCACATTGTAAATTTCCGTCAGCAAATTCACTAAACAAATACATTTTTTTACCTCCTTGGAATATCTCTTCGGCATTTCCTTTATGCTCCAGCTCCATAATAGTTTCAACTAACTGTCTTACCCCAACCAATATTTCTTCTTGCTGTAACAAATCAATACCTTTCTTCTCTGAAAGGTTTTTTCCATCAGACTTTACCTCAAGAGTTTCATTCTTCTCTGTGACAGTTTCAGTAGACTGTTCACCATCTTTCGCACATCCTGCAAACATACATAAACTGTGAGATTTAAAAATACAAGACTTCATAGCCTTATCTGCTACTCTCGTCAATACTTCTTCATATTCTGCTGAACTATCCCAATAGTTCATGAGATCTTCCTCATTGAGATCTTCACCCAGAATTTCACCTTGTTCTGGGCCACAAATGGAAACATCCATTTTTAACTCAGCCTCTCTGAGTTCTTCACTCCTCAACATCTGCTCGAGCTTCCTTAGCTCTTCTGCCAACTATATGTTTACCTTCTTTTCCCTCTTTGCATGTAGCCTCTACCACTTTACCGTCTTCCTCATGGTCCAACCATGTGTCTGGTCTTTCACATTTTCTGCAACAACTCCATTAACAATTCAAGGTGAACTGTTATCTCAGCCTTCTCCCGTTCATAATCTTCATCTGTCAACTATTCACATATGCCACTTACCTTGGCATTTTCCTTCTTCTTCCCTCTGCTCTGGTCTTCACCAGATCTTCGGAAATGACTGACACTAGTCATCTTCTCTTCTTTTGTGAACTTCATATGTTCACATGTGGATCTCATTCAATCCACCGTTCAACAATCCTTCACACTTTCCATTCATCAAAAATGCAAGTTCTCCTCCTTCTCTTGGCTTCTCTTGGTTCTTTTTCTTGGAACGAATCTTTGGCAACCTTTTCTCTTCATTTTGCTACAAACAACACTTTAGTAACTCATGTGTTACAATGACCAATTATTTGGGTGTCGGGCTCTACCGATCATGCACCCCATTACATTCAGAATTTTTACTTAGCTTGTGACTCTTTGATTTCAGACTTACACCGATTCTTCACCTTGGATGAAAAATACTCAATATTAACTCAAACTATCCAAACATTCATTTGACTCTAACATCTGTTTTGACTTCAAGTTTTGCCCCAATAATAATGATACTAGATATTTTGACTTAATTCAAGTTATACAATCCTCCAACAAAAATACACCCATAATAAATATTTAGGATGTAAAATATTCATTCTCTTGCATACTTCATTCTTATGAAAAATCATCAGTTTTCCCTTATAATTTCACATGATACTGAAGTCTTTAGTCAAAATGCAATTTAGGTTTTTTCAAGATTTATTTTAAGGTGAAAATAAATAAACTATTCAATCTTCAATGTTCAAAAATACCTTCCTGAATTATCATACCTCATGTACTGTTAAGGTTATTAACAAACATTCTCTCTGCAAACTCAATTCTCTGGATTCCACTCTTCTATGTTGCCTTTGTCACTGTGGACATTCGCATGCCCTTCATTCAATTTTCTTCTCATTTTAGTGCAAACATTTTTCCTACACATCAATTCACATTTCTTCATCTGTGTATAGAGAACAAGCAATTCATATTTCAACCTCTTCGATGTACAACTCGTACATTGTGTCCATCCTGAATATCACCTCTTATATGATTCCATATGATGGTAAAACAAAGGCTTTACATATCAAGAAATTGTGTTTTGTTTGTGTTTTCAACCATAAACACAAATCACAAAATTCTCCTATTTCCAACTACAAGATTTGATCCAACATGATGCAACTAAATTTTCAAGGATCCACACCATGCATAATAATTCATGCCATATATTATAATATGCATGCTTCTCTTTATATCAAGTTTTAATACCCTTTTGTTACTTGAGCCAAGTGAAATTTTTTCCAATAAACCTTACCATAAACCTTTGGCATACCTTGACATTATATCTATAAACTCAGGCTTCATAATTTAAAACCCAAACATTTGCCATAGTTTAGGTTAAACTCATATCTCCACTTTATTTCTAGCCCATATCACATCACAATCCTTTACTGGATTTCATTTAACCCAAATTTTATGTTATAAAGTCGACATAACACTTTATAACTTACCAATCCATCAATCTAGTGATTTCATGATCAATAGGCCACACATATCTCGAGGCTCTTCTTCCACTCTCCATCATTGATTTTGACTTCCATCTCATTCTCATTAGATATATCCTCTCCTACTTGTGTACATTAAAACTGCATATTTCTCAAAATTGGTAGATCTGAACAAAACACTTCGTTTTTGCGTAAAAAAACAAAAGAAAATTACCTTCTGAGAGACAAAAAATGATCCATTGCCAATTTATCATTGTCATTGTATTTTGTGGTGACAATCACCCTCTCAAAAACCAAATATGCAAAGTAGATCCCACACCAAGCTGACCAATCATGCTAACATCCACTCCTGCTTGCTTGATTCTCATAATACTATCCAGATCATCTATCTCAACATTGTTTCTTGCCATGCCATAGTGCGATTCCATTGTCGTTGGCTTCTTCCCTACATGTACATCATTGGTTTGAGGAACTGTGGCAGTCTTAGTGGCAACTCTTTCACTAGAGATGGGGTTTATCTTATATATAGACTTCCGAACTAAAACAGCAAATTGATCGCAATAATCTTCTTTTCTATTATGCTGACCAGGCACTTTTCCAGAAAAGGAAGTTGTTCCATGGAAATTAAAATCACATTCAGTCAAAAATAACAAAATATTGTTGCAGACCTCTATAGGGGGACAATTTTTGCTATTAATTTTAGCCTGTAGCTCCTTAGCCTTGTTTCACAATTTTTCCCTTTAGAGTCCTTGCTTTCTTGAAAAATTATCCTTTATATTTCGCATTCACCCCCTTATTGGGAACTGACTGTGTTTTATTTGAATTCATTATTTACAAGACATATATCAAACATTCTGTCACCTAGATCCCACGGTTGCATTTAATCTTGCGTAGACTTCATGAATTAAAACCATACGCCAAACCACAATGCCACAATATGGAATTACAGTGAACTTACATCACTGCTCCCCTCAACACATTTCCTATAGCATTACTACTGTAATGAATGCCTCATCAACGCCTTCTTAATGGTATCTTGGCCTGCATCCACACAAATACTTAATCTGGCCACACTCCACTGTGGTATGTTAAGTCTGTTCTCTGATGCAAGATTGTTCCGAATGCCCTTCACTACAATATTAAAACTACGCATATTCTTACCACATGAAACTCGGCTTGCTGCAAATCATACATTCATATACAACATATACATAATTCAATCAACTTTCTCCCAGGCAATCCGACCTGCTCTCCTCGCTAACAAGCAATCAAACAAAATAGCTTCACTTTAGGAGAGACTCATCCCCAACTCATCTCCTTCGTTCTAATACCAAATGATGCTAGGATACGGTGATAAATCCGATCCTTGCTAATAAAACAGTGTGTTTCCTCTAACAAGAAAACACTCATCTAATTCTTGATTAAGAAAACAATTTGTAGCTTAAAATATACATACATGAATGGGGAGAGAGCCATCCACATAAAATTTCTGATATAATAATAAACATAATGAAATTTACAAACACCAACATCTGGCCAAATATTACAATGGATGGCCTTTCAGCTCTCGGCCCTTTACAAAAAGCTCTCAATCCATTCCTCACTTTCTCACTTCTTCACTTGGCTTTCATCCTTACCCAATCCTCCTATTTATACATAAATATGAATTTATTCCAATCCATAAATTCCTCCACAAAAATCTCAACTAAAATCCAATTTAGATTTCTCTTATTTTGGACTCAACTAAGTCTCGTTTATGGAATTCCTAATCCCTAGATTATCTACCTAATTCCATTCCACTCGTATCCTTAATTATTTTAAGGAATATTTACAATAATCCTCACATTTATATTTTCTCTCCTAATTTATAAAAAATGAGCAAAATAATTAATAAAATAGCTAAAATACCTCACCCCCTAAATTACATAAATGAATAATAAAATTTAAGCTTGATGCTCCTCCATCATCTCTAGATTGAACAAGCATTGTATACCAATTTAATCTTATCAAATTTACAGGTTAATTTAAGAAAACAAAAATTAGCCATAATATTAATTTATTTTTTAATATATATATATATATATATATATATATATATATATATATATATTAAAAATTCTAACTTCAAATTAATTTTTTTTAAGTTAATCTAAATTTTTATTAATTAGCAAAATATATTACATTTCATGGTGCTGAGGAATTTATCTTATTCTTGCTCACAATTGTCTCAAAAATAGAAAAGAAGGGGTTGCCTATGACACAGAAACCAACCCATTAATTGTCTAGAAAAGTCTAAAACAACTATCCTGTCTAAAACATTAAAGAAAACTGGAAAAACTAAATATGCCAAACATATCCAAAAGAGAACTATGGTGCATAAACCATGACCTTTAGTACTTTCTGGCCTCTTCATTCTGGTCTGCATCAGGTCTTGTTGGTTCTTCCTCTGTCACTAGGCATCCGTAGATGCGATATATTTCTTCTTCCTCCTCCGGGAAGATGTAAGGGATCTTGGGCGGGACTTCATTCTCGTTAGCCTTTAGCAGAGTAATGCTAGAGGTTGGGAATGTACAAAGAGGAGGCCTTAACTAGAAGGAGTTCCAGTTTCTTCGAAGGAGGCGTAAAGAAGCGGGGGATGGTGGACTTGTGGTATTTCTGCTTAACTTTGGGCGGGGGCAGTGGAGTGGGCTTAGCATTGGTGATGAGGTAAGCCACATGCAGAGCGATGGAGGCAGATGAGAGCTCAAAAGGTAAGGCTGCAGGCAGAGCGATGGGGGCAAAGGAGGGATCTTAATCAAAATTGAAGTGTCTATATATAGAGTCACGGGTCTGTCAAGTCGGAAGAACACCCTGAACACTGCCACGACATGGCATTTGTTGCTGACACGGAGCCATGGATTTGCAGGAAGAACTATGGGCGAGTCTAAAGTGCAGAGAGAAAGCAAAGTGGTGAGGGAGAGCAGCGTCGAAAATGCGAGGGAGAACAGAGATGAAAGTGTGAGGGAGAGGGCGTAGGGGAGAATTTAAGGTCATGCCTCTCAAACGGAGAACCCAGGTGGAGGCCATCAAATGCATTAATTGCACTAACTATGGTGTGGTGTTGCAAGGTGCTGGAAGAAATTCATGGTGCCTTCAATCCTGTCCTGGATGCATCATCATTCGCCATGGGAGGGTGTGTCTGTGCACTGGATGGCACGCCAGAACTATTACCCGAATCCGAGAGAGTTCTAACTTATAATTAGCAATAATATATATATATATGTATGTATGTATGTATGTATGTATGTATGTATGTATGTATGTATGTATGTATGTATGTAAAACTAATTTGAGTTCTAACCTAGTTGATTTAGGGATTATTTCATGATGCTGAAGCTTTTCCTTTTCATTTCCTTAAAATACTAATTATATAAAATCATAAAATTTATGAAAATAATGAAGTTTACAATGAAATAAGTATTTAGGGACTCTATAACTTACTAAAAAAAATTTGATACAATTATTAATGTATCACTAACAATTGATTCCCATAAAGTAAAAGAAAAAAAATATCCATCTTTAATTAGTTGTCCATATGAACTAATATAATTCCATCTAAAATAAACAATTAGAGGTTAAAATAAAAAGGAGTAAGAATTTTTAACACTTGATATCAACATCATATATATTTATACATAGAAAAAAATTATTAAAAAAATTATTTAAATTATTAAAAAAATATATATTAATATCGTATAGAATAAAATATCCAATATAAATTATAAGTAAAATATTTTAATATAATTTAATATTGAATTACACTTAAAATATATTAAAAAAATACAATTTAATGTGGGCTGATAAATGACTTAATGCATCTATTATGTAATTTTTATAACATTTCAAAATATAATTTAAATTATAAAAACATACACATTATTTTATTTGCATTCTAAAATAAATTTGATCCTCAAAATTTTTATCTCTCAACTCAAGTTAGATCTTTAATTCAAATGTGCCTACTAAAATTTAGGTTAGATCTTTAATTAAGATGTGCCTAGTAAAAAAACCTCTCCAGATTTGCCACACATGAAAAACGCTACCTTGACAAGTCCTTTTCCACATGCTACCGTGGTCAGGTTTCCAGTTCTCTTTATCCATTTTCCCAATGTTGAATCTTTTGCCGGGAAGAGGGATAGATCCATTTCATGATCGAAATGGAGATTAAATCATAAATACATTTATTTAATATTAAAAACCAAAACATTTAAAGATTACAATATTTAATTAAAAATCAAAGCATTTATAAACCAAATAATTTAAACATTATTTATTTATTAAACAGAAATGTTCATTATTCCTTTTCCCACCAGGCCACTTGGCTAGAGTAATCAAATACTTGTAATAATTTTAAACACTCGTAATAATTTTACAATTTCATTTTTGACTGTTTTTTGCCACTCTCATCCATAATGACACTCGTAATAATTTTATAATTTCAGTTTTGACTGTTTGTTGCCACTCTTATACATGGTGTACATGGTGTAATTAGGGAAAACATTTGCGGATGTTGTCTAAGTAACGGGATGATTCCACTTCCAAATAAAATGTGATTTTTGTTATCGTATTTCTCACTAAATATCGTATTAAGGCATGCCAATAATTTTGTAAACATATTTTATAAAAGTGAACTATTAATAAATAGATTTACAAATGTTAAGAAGTTAATCTGGTTAATATGTTCAATTGATATAAAAGAGAAGATGAAAATATGTCACCATCATTAATTATATATCATCTGAACAAAAAATATAATTAATAGAGAAATTGATGGATCAATTTTCAATAGGGGAAGCTTATTTATATAAATACATTTATTTTATAGAATTTGGAAGAATAATTTTAAGAAAAAAAATGAAAGCGGTTGATTTTTTTGGGAAAAAAATAACGCGAGGGTGAAACCAAACCTTTCAAATTTTCATTGATGTCTAACATTACTTTCTCTTCTTTCTCATACCTTGGTTTTCCTCCATAGCAACATGAGAACCTTATCTATTTCGTATTATTTGCTATTAGGATTTATTATGCTTACTTAGTTTGGATTGGGTTTGTTGAGGAAGTTGAGAGATTCTCTCAACTTCTCTCTCTAAAATTAGAATTAGTTCAACTATATATATTTGATGTATCTCTGATTATTGTAATATAGAAATTAATTATTGTGTGTTATTCCTGTGGAATGGCTGCTCTCACCAATTTTAATATGGTATCAGAGCCTGTTCTGACTTGATTCCCTCACGGGAAGGCTAGGAAGATGTGAGAGCTATGATAGTCAAACCGCTGCTGTAGAATAGTAGATAGTTTAGTGAATTTATTTTCTGAGTGAAAGTTTTTTTTGTTTTTCGTGTGTTTGGTTCAGTGGTATTTTCAGTGTTTTCTACATTACCAATATTTGGAGGGCAAGGATTTTGCAGAGTTCGTTGACTGGAGAGAAAAAACAACAGTGATAGCCAAGTTTGCTAGTGCTAATGGCATTGGAGTGTTTCTGATTAAGCTAAATAATGTAAGACTGTTCTGCTTGTTCCTATTTCTCAACGGAGAATTCTGGGCAGTCTCGGCAGTGCGTGAATGAGAAGTGTTTGTGGGGATTCCGAATGGTTCGGACTTGGAGCCGCACAGCTAACTGTTGCACGTTTTGGAAGTGTTGCCTTCAGAACAGAGGTAGTGGTAATGAGCGACACTCAAAGCTTTGTTATAAGAAATGGAGATGGAGAAGCGTAGGCTTCATGGTCACGCAGGAGAAGCATGTTTGTCGTCTCTCGGTGGTGTGGTGTATTAGACGACTGTAAACAATGTGACCATTTATGTTTCTCCCTCCAGCTAATAAACACGCGTTTTAAATAAACGCATTGCATTTGCCGAAGGCCAGCTATTCGCACGGTGACGTGGATCCAAATTGCTGTCTGCCGATCCCGTGTTTTGAAATTGGTTTTTCCATGTGCAGTGATGAAATTCAGGCCCCCAATTCCTCTACGCATCAAGATGTTGCAGCATTGGAAAACTGCATCTGCGTTGCCGAAAATAAAGTCCACGCTGCCATAGACATCGCATTCTCTGTAAAACTGGTGATGGGTATATGCATAGAGCATGCCTTGGTAACCTTTAATGTAGCATCGATAAAGAATCGAGTGAACCAATCCTAGCAGAAAAGCAACTGTTGTGTTCTCAGTAGCAATCGCATTGTTTGTTTGTTTGTAAAATTTTTATAGTGCAGAATCAATTATTGAACAATTTAGCATTATTTAAATTAGTCGTTCTCGACGTTCTTCGGTGCCGAGAGAACAATTGGCTAATTTGATTATGTGAATTTGTTATATGCTAATGTGTCTTGTTGTTCCTCGGGGCTTCAAGAGCATCAGTTACAGGTTATTTTTTGTGAGTTTGTAAGTGTATAAAGCTCGCTTTGTAGGATTGATCGCTGATCATATTCTGCACCTAGAATATTTTCCTATAAACTGTTGAAATTTATTCTTCGAGGTTATTTCACAGATGGAAATATTTCCATAGGATAGTTCAGTGTCGAGACTCTTCTTCGGGGGTGTCAAGAATCTTTAATCTTACAAATTCACCATTGTTGGTCAGAAGCAGGTGTACTTTAAATGGGTTGAAAGGTAAGCTCGAAGATGTGGAGAAATAAAGAGCGAAGTCCAGAAGACTGCAGAGTGGGTAGAGTTGCTGATGAAGACCAGATCAGACAAAGAGACAAAAGTTAAAAGTGTTGTAATTGTGATTAAGTATTATATGTTTTGTAAAGTAAGCATTAAGGGAGGGTATTAGGATTTATTATGCTTACTTAGTTTGGATTGGGTTTGTTGAGGAAGTTGAGAGATTCTCTCAACTTCTCTCTCTAAAATTAGAATTAGTTCAACTATATATATTTGATGTATCTCTGATTATTGTAATATAGAAATTAATTATTGTGTGTTATTCCTGTGGAATGGCTGCTCTCACCAATTTTAATATTTGCAACTTTATACTTCAAATGTATGTTGTGCATATCACTCCATATTCTTCACATTAACTTGGAAATAACTTTCCAACTATTTTATTTTTAGCCTATTAATCAATACTTCACTTTCTACCCTTCATTTATTTCACTTAAACAAACTATGGTCATTCAATGGGCTTCTCCACAATTTTTAAGCAAAGTTGATGCACCTACTAGCAAGACATTTTCATAATCTATTTTATATGATTTTTCTCTTTCATAAATTAGCCCTTTCTCTAAACCAAAATTTACCATTACTTATTTTTGTCCATAGCTTATCTTTTCTTCTCCGTCTTCATCCATAATTGTCTTTCAATTTTAAGAGTCATATAAATTTATCTTTTTCCTTCAATTATTTCATATTAATTAATAATACATATATGCACACTCTCCATCACACCGAGACCATCATTCAACGAAATCGAAAAAGTCCAAAATTCATGTACCATTCAATAATATTTAATAATATTTACAAAGACAATAATATTTGCAGGTCTCTGCAGCACAGCCTTCAACAAAAAATTGTAGAGTACCGACTTCTTACACGACTTCCAAATGAGAATGGCTTAGACTGACATGAGATTTGTTCAATAACGTCTCAAAAGTCTTAAAGTATAATGGGAATTCGAGAAGAGATTGGCTGGATTGATATAGTATTTGTGTTGAATAGTGTCACACCATGTAATTTCAAAAAATAAATTTGGTGCGACTAAAGTGATTCGCATTTATGAGCTATCTAAACCTTACAGGTCTAGTTTCTCCGATTACATGAACGCCATTGAAGAAAACTTAATTTAATTATATTCGGCTCAAAATCCGTTCTCAAGTGAATTGCACGCCAAATCCTCGAAGGCAACTTGCGATGACTTGGTTGTTTGGAATTTCTGAATACAATTAGACAGAGGAAATGCGTAACACCTCCATTTCGAAACATTTTATTATTATTATTATTTATAGTACTATTTCTAACTTATTATTATGGTTAGACGACCATTTGTCGCACTTCGATGTATTTCTGTCCCCAATAATTTTCTTGCCACATATATCCCAGTTCACTCATTGACTGTTTACTACAGTGTTCTAATTTTATCGATGTCGATTTCCAATTTCCATTAGGATAGAATAGCATATTCTTAATTATTATGTAAGCAGATTTATTATTTAAAGCTTTTCTTTTCTACATATCAATCTAAGGTTCATTTACCATTTTAACATTAATACTGAAAGAGTGAAAACATTACTCTACCTTTCTCTACCTATGTATTACCTCACATTTAATTATTCATGCTCATGGACCTTGAAAAAAGGATACCTTCACCATACTTTACTTGTAAGATATTTTGGGATTATAAAGAGGTACTCGGCATTCCCCTCACACGTTCCTGTATACCTTTTTACTTATGTATATATCTATATATATCTTGTTACGATATTATGATCAAACTCTTATATTTTTAACACATGGTGATACCCTAATGTATCTCTTATCGTTATAGTTGTATCACTCACGATACATATAATGGGTCTGCTATCACTTTAATCTCATGGTTCATTCAATTGACGTTTTGACTAAGGATTTAACTAACACCAATTAGACTTTATAATCTCGTCGCAATTATGAACATCTGCCTTGACAACGTGGATTAGTGACAACACTAATGTTCAAATCGAGGATTTCTTTTAAATCTATGTGGCTCTAGTCATAAATGAAATTTTTAGCATTTAAGATTTGTTTTCTACTTTACATTTCGATATTTACATCCATCACTCTCAAATGTCCTAGTAGTATCACTTGGATATGAGACAAATATACGACCATCGCCTGGGTTTGAGTAAATTAAATGTGGAACTACTTTCCCGCATGGGCTTGTACTTATTTCGTTGATTCGATGAATTTTGTTCTCCCTTGGAAGTTATTTTCATTAACTAAGGCATACCAAAACACAGGGCGTTTACTACCCAGTGCCCAAGACATCAATCTAAGCATTAACTACAATCTTCTGACGCGTGGATGGTCCGAATTAATTGACGGGTTAGTATTTTCACTTTTAACATAAATAATCCAGAATTTCCGTTTTGTATCGTTTTCATTTTGGCCTCCTGCCAGAGCGTAGGTTCATGTTTCTATAATTTACCTCTGCTATAAATAACACCGCAATTTGAGGATGCCAAGGAGGAATGGCGCGAAGCATGCAAAGAATGTCTTCATCCATTTACAGGTGATGTGTACACTGTCTCTGGAATTTTACTCTTTGTTTATGGTTTCTTTTTCTTTTATATGATTTGGTTTTTCATCCAAGCTCAGCAAAGTAGTCGGATTCTCCCATCTTGATGTAGTGTTACTATATTTCTTATTTGGAGTATGGAATCTTCTTTCAAATCCCTTACTCCTTGAGATTCAAATCTTTAGTCAATATAGTTATAGTATTAATAGTCTAAGAAGGCTCCATTATTCTCAATGTCCAAGCATTAGATGCATTGTCTTCACTTCCTTCTTAAATTTCTTTTCATTCTTGGAACGAAGAGAACTAATTCCTCCACATACGCAGGGTTAATAATCCTTATTTATCCATAACTATGGAATGGGAAAGTTTATTTACTGGTTTAATATTAATTACTCAAATTTCATACTAGTTTCAGTTTGTTGTTTAAATTCGTGAACCCACTTACTCTCAGACTGTGTTTATAAAAACGTAGACCTCTAGTGGTGGCACCTCCAACGTCTCCTTTGTGTATTGTTCAAAGGATTATCCTTGGCACAGGTATCCTCCTAAAACCCCAACGACCCTAAAACCATATTTGGAATTAATTATTCTAAGTTTTTAACAACGCCTCACAATTCTATCTCATTTCTTACTGTAATGACATTTCGTTCTAATAGTAACTAATGACTTCCTGTCGGCCTGATAAGTTAATAGTCCATTTCGTACTCTGTCATAATAGTTCAAATGATAATTATTCCATTTCTAGTCACTGTATATGTCTTAATGTTGTCTCTATTTTATGTGCACATATAACATGTAGTAGGGACTTGTCAACATATTAAATTTGAATTCTCTCGCGTTTAATTTCTCATTTCATTGCATATGACTTATTTCATTTATACAGTCTCAGAATTTAACCTCATGTTTTCTGGCAGGTATGACTACATTGCAACTGTCTCTTTTTGGATTCGGTTGACCTTCCTTTTCTTTACTTCTGGTTCTTCATACTGGAATTCTTGTGAATCAGGTTGGTCTATCGCATAGTGATTATTTTTTTATGCATCCCTTGCATAAGTTTTGCAAATAACGATTATGGTTTCTTATAAGAAATAGAGTGTCCTTTCTATGACTTTTTTTAGGACCAGTTTCCGCTTATTGTACTGTTATACAGAAGGAACCTTTATAAGTTTGTAATATATGAACTAGTCTTATATAAATATTTAAGTACTTTGATATGGAAATTATTCCTTTCAAATTAACTCTTATTCTCTTTTCATATTTAAGTCGATTTCAAATTTCATGTATAGTTATCTGTAGCTATAATTAGTTTCTTTTATAAATTGAATGCAACAGTTAAAAGAAGGTTTAGCATAATACTAGGACACTTCTGTATAATAATATGACAGTCTAACATATCTACTCTGTTGTACTGTACATTTCTATAATTGTCCTGAAATTTTTTTATGTCACTGTAATGTTCTTATACTGACTATTTAAATTAAGCGTTTTATATCTTCAATGGAACTTATCTACTTGACTTGCTCCATAGTATTTTATAATTTCTATGTCAAGTTTTCTTTATAGAAATTATTTAACTACAATAAAATTCTCAGCAAGCATCTTGAAATTGTACATAAATCCATTCTTATCTAGTACTTCTTAGATTATAACTTATCTATTTCACATACACTACAACATATAAATTTGCTTCACTATGTTATGTATCTATTATTCAGTCATGTATCTATATTTTTGTGTATTTTCAATATGAGAATTTCTTCTCTTTCCAAGAAGACTTTCAATTCCTGTGTTTAGCATAATAATACAGATTCATATATAATCATGTCCCTAGTAATTTCAGTTCTGATTTTTATTTTTCTCTAGCTGTTACCGAAATATTAAATTGTACAGTACAATATACCTGTAGATATAAATATCTATACATTTAATTTTTTCATATCATTTTCTGTTTATAGTTTATTTTTAAATAAACTGTGCAATTTTCTAACAGAATAATAAAACAACTAGTTTATGGAAATGTCAGTTTCCTGTGAGGTACCTAACCTCAAATCTAGACCCAATTTTGGGTTTTAGACATTCTGAGAGTTGGTCCTCTACAGAGGATATCTGTACAACAATACAATTTTTGCTATTTCTTCTATAGTGAATTATGTTAAATGTGCATACTAGAAAAAAGGTAATTGAGACTCATAATTTGTCCATTTTCTAATCCCATATTTAAATTCAGAACTTGCATATTAACCTAACCAATTTATCATTCGAGTAGTTCATCACAGCATTATAATTTAAATCAGATACCATTCCAAATTAAATGTGCATACTACTTAGGTTTGACTAGTTGCCTCCCAACCTTAGAACTCTTTCTCCATAGCTCACTCCCGAGCATAGATCTTTTCCTCCAGTGGTAGACAACCCTTTGTCTATTTTGAAACAACTTATTTAAGCTTACTTTCCCCAGCCTGTTAACTGCGTCCAGTTAATTCAGGATGATGTATTCCTGTTTGCCTAGGCTTTCACTTTTTTCTTCCATAAAGGTGCTTTTAAAGCTAGCTTTTCTGCTTTCCAACTTTATTCCACCTCTTCCCAATAATTTCCTCTTTATTGGGGTATTTAGATATTTATCTCCAAATCTAATTTCAGTATCTTACTTTATTCCTTCCAAGGATTTCTGGAAGTCTGGGAAAGTCTTACAATCGTATCCATCCTCATGGATTAGGTTTCCAGATCCCAAATCTCAATCCAGTCATTGCACATAAGTTTCCATTTTATTTTATTAATTTAAAATAATAAAATAAATCCACGTAATTTTTTTCCATTGGGTCCCACTATAACCTTTTGGACTTGTTCAAATGTCTAACAAAAGCATAGCAAACTGAGGATATTACTTATTCCCCCTCTAAAAATAAAACACTGTCTTCAGTGTTGTAAAAAAACCAGAACAAAATCACTGTTTAAACAGTGATGTATATTTTCCATCATATCTTCCTCTCGCTCCCAAGTAGCCTCTTCGGGTGCAAAGTGCGTCCATTGCACTTTCACCCTGGCCACAATCCTGTTCTGGAGCTCAATTTCTTCCCATGACAATATTTTAAGTGGCTCTGGAAGGAATTCTCCGTATGGTTCCACCTGTATCACATTCCAATCAATAACATGAGTAGGATCATGTACATATTTTTTTAATAAGGAAACATGAAATGCATCATGAACCTTAATGTGAATGGGCAAAGCCAGTTTATATGCAATTGGTCCAACTCTTTCCAACACTTCAAAAGGTCCACAGTAATGTGGAGCTAGTTTTTCATAGTTACAGCGTAAAAAGTACTCTTCTTAGGCTTAATCCTTAGGTAAAAATGATCACCTACACTGAATTCTCTGTGATTTATCTTTTTGCCTGCATCATTTTTCTGCCTCTCTTGTACTGTTTTGATGTTTTGCTGAATTTTCTTCACAACTTTTTCCATTTCTTGCAAGGCTTATGGTCCAAGTATTAGTTTATCTTCAGGTAACTCCAAATTATAGGGGTATGGAAATTTCTCCCATAAACTTCTTCAAAATGACTCATTTTTATGGAAGCTTGGTAGCTATTGTTGTAGGAAAATTCTGCTAGGTGTAGAAAGTCCTTCCATTTTGTTGGACTATCCATGAAACACTCCTTAACATTTCCTCTAAAATCTTGTTTTTCTTTCTGTTTGGCCATCAGTTTGGGGATGGTAGGCAGTACTAAAATTTAATTTGGTACCCATGCCTCCAAACAAACTCCTCCAAAAATCTGTAGTGAACTTTGCATCTCTATATGAAATGATCATCTTAGGAATACCATGCAATTTTACAATCTCCTTCATAAATACATTTTCTACTTGAGTTGTACCGAAGGTAGACTGTACAGGTATAAAGTGAGCAAATTTAGTCAAAGTATCCACTACAACCATGCTAGAGTCATGTTGGTATTTGGTTCTTAGTAAACCAGTTATAAAATCCATGGAAATTGTCTCCTACTTCTATTCTGGGATGGGTAACGGATTGAACAACCCAGCTAGATGTTGATATTCAAACTTTACTTGTTGACATTTTATACATCTAGCCAAGTAATTTGCCACATCCTTTCTCATACCAGGCTAGAACAGGTTCTTTTTTAAAGCTGAAAGTAATTTCTAGTATCTTGGGTGTCCAACGTAGGGTCTTTTACGGTTTTCATCCACAATCTCTTTCTTTAAGGAGTCTACATCATGAACGTATAATTTGTCTTTATAATAAATTAATGCTCTTTGGTTCTCTGTATACCCTTTCATCTCTTTTCTCAACATTTGAGAATACAGTTTTTCATAGTTTTGGTCTTGTCTAACCACTTCTTGTATCAATCCTTCTATATCAAAGTTGGCACTACTTCCAACATTACTCACAGTTTTCCAAGCATTTCTGCTTAGTGCATCTTCAATCTTGTTTTCCTTTCTCTTAATATTTTCGATCTGCATGTCAAACTCACTAGGAAAGGACAACCACCTAGCTTTCCTAGCATTCAAATAAGTTTGGGTGAGGAAATAATTTAGGCTGATGCGATTTGTCATCAACACAAACTTTTTTCGTAAAAGGTAATGTCTCCACATCTTTAGAGCGTGTATTACAGCAGCCAATTATCTTTCATAAACACTATAATTATGTTCATGTTTCTTGAGTTTTTTGGATTCATAGGCTACAACAAAATTTTCTTATAGTAGCACTCCTCCTAATCCTTCTCCATAAGCATCTGTGCACACTACAAATTCCTGATCTGGACCAACAATTTTTAAAATAGGTGTTGTTGTAAGTTTAAATTTTAGCTGAGCAAAATTGTTTTGACATTTTTAAGTCCATTCAAACTTAACTCATTTCCTTTGTAGAGATGTAATAGGATAAGATAAGGCTGAAAATCTCTCCACAAACCTCCTATAATATCCTGCAATTCCCATGAAGGATCTTACAGAAGACACATCAGTAGGTATCAACCAATCTAATTTCTTTTATCTTTTGTGGGTCTACTTCTAACCCTTTTTTTGAAATTATATGATCGAGGTATTTAATTTTATCTTTGAAAAATTCACATTTGCTAAACTTAGCATATAACTTGTTTTCCTTGAGCGTCAGTTGAACAATTCTAAGGTGTTCCTTATGCTCAGCTTCATTCTTAGAATAAATCAGAATGTCATCAATAAATACTAATACAAATTTGTCCAAGTATTTATTTAGGACACTATTCCACAAGCACATAAAAGTAGCAGGTGCATTAGTCAACAAAAATGGTAGGACCACAAACTCATAGTGTCCATACCTAGTTCTAAATGCAGTTTTACTTATATCTTCATCTTTTATTCTTAATTGATGGTAACCTTTCTTTAAATCAATTTTCAAAAAGAATTTTGCTCCTCTAACTTGGTCAAAGAGGTCATCTATCCTACGTAAATGACATATGTTCTTGATTGTTAGCTTTTTCAATTGATGATAGTCTATACACATTCTGAACGTACCATATTTTTTTTTCACAAACAACACTGGTGCTCCCCATGGGGATACACTTGGTCCAATGTAACCTCTGTCCAGCAACTCTTGTAGTTGCATTTTCAACTCCATCAGTTCTGGAGTACTCATTCTGTATGGGGCTCTAGAAACTAGTGTTGCTCCTGGCACTAAGTCAATTTTTCTGCTTGTTGTCCCAATACTTCTACATGGACAAAATACACTTGCGAGCCCTTCCTAGTAATTCTCTTCAATTGAAGTGTTGAACTTTGTCTCACAGGTATGGGCTTGGGTTTTCCTTTTACTATGACAGGTTTTCCCTCCTCATTTATGCAATGTATTGTTTTATATAAGTAGGTTAACATGGATTTCTATTTCTCTAACCGATCCATTCCTACCATTACATCATAGGACCCTAAAGGCAGAATATTTAGTTTCAGTTTGGTTTGGTATCCATTTATTTTTATGGATGTTTGGGGTAACTTATGAGTCACTTTCCTTTTTGTACCAATCGCCAACTGAACTAACCATGATTGCTGAAAATTTTCTGACTTTAAGTTACATTTTTTTACCATTTGAGAACTGATATAACTTAAATATGAAGCTAGATCTATTAAAAAAGAAACAGGTTGGTCAGAAATTATACCTTCTACTTCTGCCATAGTGGACTGGTGTTCTACTTGACGATCTTCTAAAGTAGTATTGATTTTTGGGATGTTTCTTGCCACATCATTAACAACCGTTGCTTCTCTCAGTACTTGTATAGTCTGAATGTTTCAGTGTGGAAAATCTCTCAATAAATGAGGTTCTCCACAACCCCAACACTTTAGAGGTTCTCTCATTTTACCGTTCCCTCTCTTTTATTGTTTCCATTCATCAGTTTAGACCCGGTTTGTGATTGAGCAGTTTGTTTTTCTCTGATCTTGGTGAACTTCTTTCTTTAGTGATTTCTCCTAAATATCTTCAGATATGCTAGTTTTGTTTTCTTTCCACTAGAGCCACCCTTCTATGTGTTTTTCCAATTCTTTGCTTGTTCATTTCTTCCTTTGAATTGCTAGTAACACAGTCTTACCTTGCTCACTTCCTCATCCATGGTCTTGGGATTATTAAATTCTATCTTTTCCTGGTATATGGTGGGTAGAAAGTATAAGAAACATTGTACCTTTTCATTCTCCTCCCTTATATAAGGTACATAGCATAACAGATTGGTGAATTTGGTTAGAAAATCATCAATTGTAAGCTATCCCAATCTAGGTTCGTGAAACTCTTTGGCTTTATCATCATAATAACGTTCATTCATGTATTTATTTTTGAATTTGACTTGGAAATCCTCCCAAGTAATAGTTTTCTCATCAATGACATGGACCATCTTGGTTTCTTCCCACCACAAGGAAGTCTTCCTTGCAACTGATAGATAGCCAGCCTAGATCTCAAGTTACTTTCATATTCGTAAACCTAAAATTACTTTATCATGTTTAGAAGCCATGCTTCAACATCTTCCTCCTTCTCTCCATCATAGGAGGGCAGTTTGATTTTCAAGAATTCACCCTGCAATTCCTTGTTCCTCCTAGACTATTGTCTAGAGGCATCTTCTTCCTCAGAATATTCTAAGTGATTTACCTTTCCCTTTCTCTTCCTTCCGAAATCTTCACCTTCTTGACTATTCCGAGAGGTCAATTCTCTTATTAATCTATCTTTCTCTTCACTGGCTAAAGATGACCTTTCATTGTGGCTTTTTAGTTGCCTCATTTCTCTTTGCATTCGATGCAACATAGCCATCAATGGAGCATTGGGATCTGGTGTATTTTCTCCACACCCAGATCCACATATAGCTCTACCCCTTCACTCATGGTTCATAGCTGTATAATTCAACACTGTTTCACTGTACATGAAATTAAACATTAGCGAAATCTAAATTTAATAAAAAATTACAGCAACATAATTTTTTTGGTGTGAGCACACATTTTACCCAGTGTTTTAACTTGGGCTCTGATACCATTTGTAACACCTCCATTTCGATTTATTTAATTATTTATTTATAGCACTAATTCTAACTTATTATTATTGTTAGACGACCATTCATCGCACTCCGACGAATTTTTGTCCCCAGTAATTTTCTTGCCATAGTATATCCCAGTTCACTCATTGACTATTTACTAGATTATTCTAATTTTATCGACGTCAATTTCCAATTCCAATTAGGATAGAATACTCTATTCTTAATTATTATGTAAGAAGATTTATTACCTAAATATTTTCTTTTCCACATATTAATCTAAGGTTCATTTAGCATTTTAACATTAATACTAAAATAGTGAAAGCATTACTCTACCTTTCTCTACCTATGTATTACCTCACATTTAATTATTCATATTCATAGACCTTGAAGAAATAATACCTCCACCATACTTTACTTGTAAGATATTTTGGGATTCTAAAGAGGTACTCGGCATTTCCCTCACACGTTCCTGTATACCTTTTTACTTATGTATATATTTATATCTATCTTGTTACGGTATTAGGATCAAACCCTTATATTTTTAACACATGGTGATACCCTAACGTATCTCTTATCATTATAGTCGTATCATTCATGATACATATAATGGGTTTTCTATCACATTAATCTCATGGTTCATTCAATTGACGTTTTGATTAAGGATTTAATTTACACAAATTAAACTTTATAATCTCATCGCAGTTATGAACATCTGTCTTGACAACGTGGATAAGTGACAACAGTAATATTAAACTCGAGGTTTTATTTTAAATCTATGTGGTTCTGGTCATAAATGAAATTGTTAGCATTTAGGATGTGTTTTCGAATTTACATTTCGATATTCACATCCATCACTCTCAAACATCCTGGTAATATCACTTGGATACGAGACAAATATATGACCACCGCCTAGGTTTGAGTAAATTAAATGTGGAACTGCTTCCCCACATGGGCTTGTACTTATTTCGTTTAGTTGATGAATTTTGTTCTCCCTTAGAATTTATTGTCATTAACTAAGGCGTACCAAAACACAGGGCGTTCACTACACAATTCCCAACACATCAATCTGAGGGTTAACTAAAATATTCCAATGCGTGGACAGTCGGGATTAATTGATGGATTAGGGTTTTCACTTAACATAAATAATCAAGAATTTTGGTTTTGTATCATTTTCATTTTGGCCTCGTGCTAAAGCGTAGGTTCATGTTTTTGTCATTTACCTCTTCTAGAAAAAACAACGCCAATTTGAGGATGCAGAGGAGGAATGGTCTGGAGCATGCAAAGAATGCATTCATCCATTTACAGATGATGCGTACACTGTCTCTGGAATTTTACTCTTTTTTTAAAGATAAGTATGCATTTCATTCGTCACTTTCCTACTTTGGTTTTTATTTTCTTTTATATGATTTGGTTTTCTATCCATGCTCAATAAAGTAGTCGGATTCATCTTGTCTTAATGTAGCATTATTGTATTTCTTATTTGGAGTATGAAATCTTCTTTAAAATCCCTTACACATTGAGATTCGAATGGTTAGTCAATATAGTTACAGTATTAATAGTCTGAGAAGGCTCCATTATTCTCAATGTCTAAGAAATAGATGCATTGTCTTAGCTTCCTTCTTAAATTTCTTTTCATTCTCAGAACTATGAAAGCTAATTCCTCCACATACGTAGGGTTAATAATCCTTATTTATCCATTTTCTATGGAATGTGAAAGTCTATTTACTAGTTTAATATTCATTACTCGAATTCCATACTAGTTTCAATTTGCTGTTTAAATTTTTTAACCCACTTACTCTTGGACTTTGTTTATAAAAACGTAGAACTCCAGTGGTGGCACCTCCAACGTCTCCTTTGCGTATTTTTCAAAGGATTATCCATGGCACAGGTATCTTCCTAAAATCCCAACGACCCTAAAACCATATTTGGACTTAATTATTCTGAGATTTTAACAGCGCCTCACAATTCTATCTCATTTCTTACTGTAATGACATTTCATTCTAATAGTAACTAATGACTTCCTATCGGCCTGATAAGCTAATAGTCCATTTCAAACTCTATCATAATAATTTAAATGATAATTATTCCATTTCTAGTCACTGTATATGTCTTAACGTTGTCTCTATTTTATGTGCAGATATAACATGTAGTCGGGACTTGTCGACGTATTAAATTTGAATTCTCTCACGTTTAATTTCTCATTTCAGTGCATATGACTTATTTTATTTGTACAATCTCAGAATTAACCTCATGTTTTCTGGCAGGTATGACTAAATTGCAACTGTCTCTTTTTGGATTCGGTTGACCTTCCTTTCTTTACTTCTGGATCTTAATATTGGGATTCTTGTTAACCAAGTTGGTCAATTGCATTGTGAATATTTTTTTATGCATCCCTTGCATAAGTTTTGCAGATAACCTTTACAGTTTCTTATAAGAAACAAAGTGTCCTTTGTGTCACTGTTTTCAGGACCAGTGTCTGCTTATTATATTGTTATACAGAATGAACCTTTATAAGTTTGTAATATATGAACTGGTCTTATATAAATATTTAAGTACTTTGATATGGAAATTATTCCTTTCAAATTAACTCTTATTCTCTTTTCATATTTAAGTTGATTTCAGATTTCATGTATAACTATATGTAGCTATAATTAGTTTCTTTTATAAATTGAGTGCAACAGTCAAAAGAAGCTTCAGTATAATACTAGGACACTTCTGTATAATATTATGATAGTCCAACATATCCACTTTTTTGTATCGTACATTCCTATAATTATCCTGACCGATTTTTATATCACTGTAATGTTCTTATACCGGCAGTTTAAATTAAGGGTTTTATATCTTTAATGGAACTTATCTACCTGACTCGCTTCATAGTATTTTATAATTTCTATGTCAGGTTTTCTTTATAGAAGTTATTTAACTACAATACAATTCTCAGCATGCATCCTAAAATTGTACATAAATCCATTCTTATCTCGTACTTCTTAGATAATAACTTATCTAATTCACATACACTACAACATATAAATTTTCTTCACTATGCTATGTATCTATTTTTCAGTCATGTATCTATATGTCTATGTATTTTCAATATGATAATGTCTTATCTTTCCAAGAATACTTTCAATTCCTTTTTTTAGCATAATAATAGAGATTTATATAATCATGTCCCTAGTAATTTCAGTTCCGATTTTTATTTTTCTCTAGTTGTTATAGAAATATTAAATTGTACAATACAGTATACCTGTAGATATAAATATCTATGC
Source organism: Pinus albicaulis (assembly GCA_034641835.2). NCBI lineage: Eukaryota > Viridiplantae > Streptophyta > Pinopsida > Pinales > Pinaceae > Pinus > Pinus albicaulis. The sequence continues at coordinate 1,524,994,333 of CM076578.1, read as the reverse complement.
ATTTCATTTTTGCATATCATTTTCTTTTATAGTTTATTTTTAAATAAACTGTGGAGTTTTCTAACAGAATAATAAAATAACTAGTTTATGGAAATGTCAGTTTCCTGTGAGGTACCTAACCTCATATCTAGACCCAATTTTTCATTTTAGACATTCTGAGAGTTGGTTCTCTATAGAGGATGTCTGTACAATAATACAATTTTTACTATTTCTTCTATAGTGAATTATGTTAAATGTACAGACCAGAAAAATGATAATTGGGACTCATAATTTTTCCATTTTCTAATCCCATATTTAAATTCAGAACTTGCATATTAACCTAACCACTTTTTCATTCCAGTAGTTCATCACATAATTATAATTTAAATCAAAGACCATTCCAAATTAAATGTGCATACCACTTAGGTTTGACTAGTTGTCTCCCAACCTTAGAGCTCTTTCTCCATAGCTCACAGCCGAGCATATATATTTTCCTCCAGTGGTAGACGACCCTTTGTCTATCCTGAAACAACTTATTTAAGCTTTCTTTCCCCAACATGTTTCCCTTAACTGCGTCAAGTTAATCCAGGATGTTGTATTCATGTTTTCCTAGGCTTTCCCTTTGTTTCTTCCACAAACGTACTTTTGAAGCTAACTTTTCTGTTTTCTAGCTTTATTCCACCTCTTCCCAATAATTTCATCTTTATTGGGGTTTTTAGATATTTATCTCCAAATCTAATTTTAGTATCTTACTTTATTCCTTCCAAGGATTTCTGGAAGTCTGGGAAATTCTGAAAACCTTATCCATCCTCATGGATTTGGTTTCCAAATCTGAAATCTAAATCTAGTCATTGCACATAATTTTCCATTTTATTTTATTGACTTAAAATAATATAATAAATCCACATAATTATTTCCCCACAACACAGAGACTACAAAAAATTGCGGAAAATTAAACATTCATACACATAGGTAGTGTAATACACATGAGAGGAACAAACTGTTGTTTTCTATTCCTTCACTCTCTCTCTCTCTAAACATAATGAAATTACATTGGTTTTATCAAAATGGTTGAAGCCTGTAAAAAACCTAATTTTATTCAATGTTATTCAATGTTGAACAGATGTTCAACAACTAATATTCCTTGGGCTGTCAAAATATACATTCGTACATTAAATCGGCACACAGACCGTATTCTGAATTATACACGAAATCATGTAAAAACGTGTTCAAAACACAAACTAGCGGACTTTAAATTTTATTGGTTCTGGCTTTGAAACCACATCGCGTCCAGCGCCTTATCGCATTTCAGCAATATTAAACTATAACATATGGCGCTATCCATTAAACGTTGCGAACTGCGATGTGCAATATGACGTCGCACATCGCATCGCATCCAAAAAAAAATACTTACGAGTGCTAAATCCACTAACTCCTAAACGTTGCGATGTACGATTTTCGATGTCCTCTTTCCACTGCCCTACTGAGATTTACACGTGCACCCTCTTGCGATTGCATCAAAAACATTATAAAATAACTTGCGGGCGACTGAATGGTAAAACTTAAACTTTGTGAAGTGCGCTCTATGGGTGGCAGATGGTAAAGTTAAAAACTTGTGATTGTGAACTTGCAGGCGATAAAGGTTTAGGTGGGTCCTGCTGATATCACATCGATAGAGAAATAAGTTTCGTTGAGGGCTTTAAATGGTAAGTGATAAAAATTGCAATGTGCGGTATGCGGGCGGTAAAGGTTGGTAACTGTGGTGAACAAAATATAAAGGAAATGAATGAAAAACAAGATTTGGTCCACGCGGTAAGGATAAGGTGGGTATCGCTGATATCGCATCGGTGATAACTTAACTTTGTGGTGAAAGGGCTGAAGGTTAAAACCAAAAAGTTGCATAATGCGTTGTGCAGGCATATGATAAGTTGAATGCAGTGGTTGGGAAATAAATGCAGAGGATGGTCGTGGGTACTTTGTTCTGATATTTTGCGTGAAACACGTCTGGCTCTATGTATCTGTGCTTGTCCTTCTCTGCAATAAAAAATTATTGAATTATGGGATGCTGCCACTGTTATTCATGGCCGTGGTTGGGAGTGAAATTCCAACACTCCCCCTTAATCACAACTACTGTCATCTGTCATTCCCAGACATTTTGTGAGATACTAAAAATTCTTCTATGTTAATGAATTTGTGAGGATATCACCGAATTGTTCCTCTGTCCTGCAATGCTTTAAAACAATCTCATAATTGTTAAGAAATTCTGTTATAAAATGATATTTTGCATCAATATGCTTTCTTTTGTTGTGGAAAATAGAATTATTTGACAATGCTATTGCTGAGCTATTATCACAATAAATTGTGGTTCCTTTGTCTTGCTCATGACACAAATCTCTCAGTATCCTTCTCATCCAAATAGCTTGACAAGCTATTTTTGTTGCTTCTGCATACTCTGCTTTTGATGTTGATAAAATGACAATTGGTTGCTTATTGGAAGCCCATGAACTGGCTCCCGATCCTAGATGAAACACATACACACATGTGCTCTTTCTATCATCTACACTTCCAACCCAATCACTGTCAATGTAACCAATTAATTTAAAATTATTAGTTGAGGAGTATAGAACATCATACTCCTTTGTTCCATTCACATACCTTAAAATTCTCTTGGTTTCTTGCCAATGTGTCTCCTTTGGTGTCTCCATGAATCTAAATATTAAACTTACTGAATACATACTATCAGGCCTAGTTGTAGTCAAATACATTAGACTGCCAACTATGCTCATGTACAATGTTAGATCCACATTCTTGTTGCAATATTCTTTGCTTAATTTTAACCCCATGAAAGTTGGAGTTATTGTTGCTTTGCAGTTCTGCATGTTAAATCTTTTTAAAACTTCTGCAACATATTTTTCTTGGGAAATAAAAATTAGCTTTTCATTTTCCTTTACTTCTATGCCCAAAAAATATTTCAATAAACTCAAGTTAGTCATTTCAAATTCACTTTTCATGACTTCTTTAAAATCATTAATGAGAGAAACTTCATTGCTAGTAAAGATTAAATCATCTACATATAAAACAACAATAAGGATATTACCATCATTTTATTTAATGTATAGTGTGGGTTCACCATCACATTCTTCAAATCCATTTTCTATCAGGTAACCATCAATTCTGTTGTACCATGCTCTTGATGCTTTCTTCAGCCCATAAAGAGATTCCTTCAATTTTCACACTTTGTGCTCTTGGCCTTCAATCTCATAGACTAGATGTTGTTCAACATATACCTCCTCTTTCAACACTCCATTCAATAATTTTGACTTCACATCCATTTGGTAGACTTTCGACTTTTGTTGTGCTGCAATGGATAGCACTGTCCTCATTGTCTCCTTCCTTGCTACCAGTGCAAAGGTTTCTTCATAATCTCTTCATTGCTGCTGCATGTAGCCTTTCACAAAAAGCCTTGCCTTGTGTCTTTCTATCTTGGCTTCATCATTTCTCTTGGTCTTATAGACCCATTTTACTCCAATGACTTCTTTACCTTGTGGGGGGTCCACTAACTCCCATGTATTGTTTTTTTCCATCACACCAATCTCTTCATTCATTTCTTCAATCCATTTTTCTTATTTTACTGCATATTCAAAATGAATTGGTTCATCAACATGACAAAACAAAGTAAATAAAGAATTCAAACCAAAATTATTATCAGCTTCTTGCTCAATAATTTCACTCAAATTTCTAAATCTTGGTCTTCTTGGTGTGATTGGAGTTCCACTTGAACTCGAGGGAGTTTATGATCCATGTGGTGTGCTTGGAGAAGCACTTCCTTGATTTCTCAAGGTTGTTCTGTTTCGTAATTTTGGTGTGCTCTGCTGAGCTTGTGTAGGTAGAGGAGGAACCACGGTGGAGGAATTTTTTTCAGCAATCAATTCCTCTTGCTCTTCGTGAGACATCCATGTCTTCACATTCACTGTTTTCTCTAAGCTTCCATCTCAAGCTTCTTCTTCAATGAATTGCACATCTCTGTTGATTAAAAATTTCTTGGTGGATGGATCATAGAGTTTATAGGCCTTGGAATCATCATTGTATCCAACAAATATACACTTCTCCCCCTTGTTGTACAAATTATTTCTTAGTTGTTATGGGACATGTGCATATGCCACACATATAAATACGTTCATGTGAGTGACAAACTAATTTTTTTTCACTCCATGCTTCTTCCGTAACTCTGTTCATAACAGATTTGGTTGGGCATCTATTCAAAATATATGCTACACAATTAACAGCTTCAGCCCAATACACATTTGGAAAATGTTTTGCCTTCAACATGCTTCTGACCATGTCCATGATGGTCCTATTCTTCCTTTCTATAACACCGTTTTTCCGCGGTATATATCTTGTGGTAAATTGCTTGTGTATGCCATTCTCCCTACAGAAACGTAGGAAATATTTGGAGATATATTCTCCACCTCTGTCAGTTCTCAACACTTTTATGTAGTGCCCACTCTGCTTCTCAACAATAGATTTGAAGTGGTAGAATTGTTCAAACACTTCACTCTTATGTTTCAAGAAATAAACCCATGCCTTTCTTGTATAAACATCTATAAATGTCAATACATAATGGTTTCTAGCTAAATATTACATTTGCATTGGTCCACACAAATCTGAGTGGACAATCTCTAAGGGTGCCTTTGCCCTTATACTCTTCCTTGCTGGGAATTCTTCTCTATTTTTTTTTCCCAAGATGTAGCCTTCACATTAGCTGTCTGGTTTCTCTATGAGTGGTAATCCTTTTATCATCCCTTTTCTATGTAAGAGGTTCAAACCTCCAAAATTGAGATGTCCAAATCTCAAATGCCATAACCAGTTTTCGTCTTTCACTTCTTCTTGAAAGACCTCTTGTGTGACTACTGCTACCACACCTCCTTCCTTCAAGTATGTTCTGAGCTTGAGAGGAAGCATCCTATTCTTTGTCATATACACTTCTGCAATGACCAATTTACTTGGAGGTATGTCCATGATTGTACACACATTATTCTTAAAAAATACATTGTAGCCCTTGTTCACGAGTTGTCCAATGCTCATAAGGTTACATTTCAGACCATGTACATAATATACATCCGGCACAAACTTCTCTTCTCCCTTCCTTGTTATTATTGATACTCTTCCTTTTCCCATGACAGAGACTTTGCTTTTACTCCCCATTTTCAATTCAGACTTCACATTTTTATCCAGATTAGCAAACATTAATATGTTTCCAGACATGTGGCTACTACAACCCGAGTCTAAGAACCATACATCTTCATGTTTTTCTTGTGCTACATTACATGTTAGAAGCACATTACTCTCGTTCCGACTTTCTTTTGCAAAATTAACATTTTTCCTATTAGTAATGTCATTTTGTTTCATTCTATAGTCATTGGCATAATGCCCATAATTTTTACAATAATGACATTGGACTTGGGATTTGCAATACCTTTGTCCTTGTGCTTAACTCTAGCTTGAGCCTTTCCTTTGATTCTTGTTGTTTACCCTTCCACTTGTTCTTGCAGGGTTGTTTCTTCCACCTCGTTGTGGGCTTCTTCCTCTTCCTCAGTAGTTCGATCTTCCTCAACCTCTACCTCAACCAAAAGACATTTTTGTCTTGAAAGCATGCTCCAATGAAGAGTTTGATGTTCGATTCAGTCTATGTTCGTGAGACAACAGGGATGCATGAAGCTCATTCACTAAAAATTATGAGAGATCCTTTGTCTCTTCTATTGTCACTACTATGGCATAAAATCTTGAGGGTAGACTTCTCAATATTTTCTCCACTATTATTCTTTCCTCAAGTGTATCTCAATGAGACCTTATTTGGGTAACCAACCCAATCATATGTGTGAAGAATAAGTCTATGTTATCATAATCTTTCATAAGGATATTTTCAAAATCTATCCTTGGCATTTGTAGCTTTGATGTCTTCACCGTCTCCATTTCTTGATAGGATGTCTTGAGAATATACCAAGCCTCCTTAGACTTTGTTGCTGCTGCAATCCTTGGGAAAATACTCTCTTGTACTGCCTGAAAGAGATAGAAGAGGGATTTGGATTCCTTCTTCCTATTATCTCTCAACAGGTCTCCTTCTGCTTCTGTCAAAGCATCCAGCATTGTTGTGTCTGTTGGTTATTGGACACCTTGTTCCACCATCTCCCATATATCTTATGAATAAAATAGGGCTTTCATTGTAATGGACCAATAATCATATTTCTTCCCATTAAAATATGGTAGTTGGGGATTTTTCAGGCTTGTGTCTACCGCTACCATCATGACTGTGTCAAACAAACAATATTCTTGACTATGTAAAACATAAGTTTTCCAATTGCTGGAGAAATCCGCTTCTCAAATCAATCTTACAACTTCTTCAGTAAATACATATTTTTCCTTTTATGAGAGCCTATACCTTCTCTAATACCATGTTGGAATTTCTGAATACAATCAGACAAAGTAAATGTATTTCCCTACAACACAGAGACTACAATAAATTTTGGAAAATTAAATAGTCATACACACAGGGAGCGTAACACATAGGAGATGAAAAAATTGTTGTTTTCTATTCCTGCACTCTCTCTTTCTCTCTAAAAATAATGAAATTACATTGTTTATATCAAAATGGCCGAAGTCTGTAAAAAACCTAATCCTATTCAATTTTGTTCAATGTTGAATGGACGTTCAAAAGCTAATCATCTTTGGGCTGTCAAAAGACACATTCCAACATTAAATTGACACACAAACCATATTCTGAATTATACACAAAAACACGTAAAAACGCGTTCAAAACACAAACTAGCAGACTTCAAATTTTATCGATTCCGACTTTGAAACCACATTGCGTTAAATGCCTTATCGCATTTCGGTGATATTAAACTTTAAAATATGGTGCTATCAACTAAACATTGTGAACTGTGATGTGCGATATGACGTGGCACATCACATCGTATCCAAAACAAAATACTTCTGGGCGCTTAATCCACTAACTCCTGAGCTTTGCGATGTGCGCTTTACGCTGCCCTCCTGAGCTTGACACATGCTCCCTCTTGCGATCACATTGAAAACAACATAAAATAACTTGCGAGCGGCTGGATGGTAAAACTTAAACTTTGCAAAGTGCACTCTGTAGGTGGCGGAAGATAAAGTTAAAAACTTGCGATTGTGAACTTGCGGGTGGTAAATTTTTAGGTGGGTCCCACCGATATCGCATCGGCGAAGAAATAAGTTTCGTTTTGGGCTTTAAATGGTAAGTGATAAATGTTGTGATGTGTTGTATGCAAGCGGTAAAGGTTGGTAAATGTGGTGAAAAAAATACAAAGGAAATGAACGCAAAGCAAGGTTTGGTCCATGCAGTAAGGATAAGGTGGGTCCCTCCAATATCACATCGGCAGTAACTTAACATTGTGGCGAAAGGGCTTAAGGTTAAAAAAAAAATTGTGAAATGCGTTGTGTGGGCATACAGTAAGTTGAATGCGGTGGTTGAGAAATAAACGCTGAGGATGGTTATGGGTACTCTATTATTATCTTTTGCGTGAAATGCCTCCAGCTCTATGGATCTATGCTCGTCCTTCTCTGCAATAAAAATTGATAGAATTGTGGGTTGCTACCTCTCTTATTCATGGCGGTGGTTGGGAGTAAAATTCCAACAATGGTGCTGACTGTCAAGGGCTAGAAGAATGTGAAACTTTACCTAAATATTATAACCTATCCCATGCAACGCCACTCATGAATTATAGTAGCACCTCCACTCATCAAATTAGAAAGAGGAACTAGCACCGTATTAAATTTGAAAAGGCGAGATAGCGTTTAAGATTAAACAATCCATCTGCAGCTTGTTACTCTTCGTCAGTGTAATGACGCTCCTATACTTCTGAGTAGCTACTCCACATGAGGATTATACTGGTTAGATTTTTGGTTAGATTTTTGGGTAAGTGAGAAAGATCTAAATTTTTTATAATCTGATAAAGATTTATAGATATCATAAAATTTAATTTGTTTACAATTAGGTAAAGATTTATTGATTTCATAAGTTTGATGAATGAATTTTTCACAATATAAATGTTTTAGGGATTTTGGGGTGCTCAATAAATATATATATATATATATATATATAGATATAGATATAGATATAGATATAGATATAGATATAGATATAGATATAGATATAGATATAGATATATATATATATATATATATATATATATATATATATATATATATATACAATTAAAAAACTAATTGAAACTACAGAAAAAAATATTTCACCATAAGTTTATGAAATGGCTAAAAATCTGCCAAAAACTCCAAAAAGTCACAACTGCTTTAGTCAACACCTTGGAATTTTATTTTCGAGAGCACGCCTTGACATTGTTTGTAGGATAAATAAGGCCTATGGTGAATTTGGAATTAATTTTCAAGTATGATATTCTAAGAGAGGCTACATCCAATTTTAAGGAAGAGAATATACTTGGTCATGGAGGTTTTGGAGTTGTTTTTAAAGCAAGTGTTTGGTGTTTCACGTTATATTGAAGTAATTTCAAAACTACTCAGAAACCATTTATAAATTATCATAAAGTTTATTGCTTTGTAGGGGAACTTACCAGATAGCAGAGCGGTTGCAGTTAAATGATTGCATATAGGTTCAAACCAAGGAAACTCTGAATTTATGAATAAATAAAAACTCATTAGTTGTAATCAGCACATAATTCTAGTGAAATTTCTCGGTTTGTCGTTTGAAAGCTCAGAAAGGCTCCAGTTTATGACTATCTTCTAAAGGGTAGCCTCAACAAGATCCTATTTGGTTTCTTCTCATTCTTTACCTTCTGAACAGTAATCTCGACAAGATCCTATTTACCTTCTGAACAGTAGTATTGAAAAGATTCTATTTGGTTCCTTCTATTTCTTTAAACTTCTAAACCACTTGATGGATCCTGGATTTGTTTGAGTTTACATATTTATATATTGTTGATGGTTTATTATTTATTTTGGTATGTGATGCAATAATTACAGATATAAAAAAAAAGCGTCAATGGTATGAAATCATAGTTGGAACTGCCCATGGGTTGGCATATCTTCACCAGGAGTGTGAGATTCACATCATCCATAGAGATATTAAAGCCAACAATATTTTAATCAATAGTAAACTTAGACCCAAAAGAGCTGACACTAGATTAGAAAAATTCTTACCACTCAAATTGCAGGAAAAATTAAGTGTTAAAAATTTAAACAGACACAACAATGATTCCTCAACATAGAGGAAAAATGTAAGTGTTAAAAATTTAAACAAACAGGAGGATGCTTCCTTAACACAGAGAGTTCACATAACAAAAATGTCTTTAAAAAAGACAAGGCAGTTGCTTAAATCAAATCATAATTCGTTTTAATAGACAGTGGTTGAGATTAAAATAGCGAGTATAGTGGAGCAAATAAAATCAAAAATTTTTAATCATGGTGAAACAGAGTAAAACTGAGTGGTTCTGGCTACTTCACTACTAAAACAATAGTTCTTACTAAGGTTTACATTCACCCGGGTTGCAGAATTAACACAGTAATTATTCTTAGTCGCCCACCAAAATTTGCAACATATTATTGCTTGTTAATTCAAAACATAAATATCTAAGACATTAATATATGACATATAAAATTTAATACACGGGATGGGCGAACATCATTTTTTGAACTTGCAAAGGTAGGTTGTGTGAAGTAAATAACATTTTCCAAATAAATGTTTACCCGTACACTTTTACTAACCATGCATTAAATTTATATTTGACTTTAATAACTTAATTTGTTGCAGAATGGGCTATGTACTTATGTTCACAACTTCATTTATAGGATGTCACTCATGCAAACTAAATCTGCAACCGCATGGTTTAACATGGTGGTTGATATTAATTTTCCAACACTCCCCCTTAATTGCGATTGTCGCCACTGACCATTCCCAAACAATCTCTTAGATAAAAAAAAAAATTCACGTGCCAATGGCTTTGTGGAGATGTCTACAAATTGGTCTTCTGAACTATAATGCTGCAACACAATATCACTATTTTTAACTAATTCTCCTATGAAATGATATTTAGCATCAATGTGCTTTATCCTCTTGTGAAAGACATAATTCTTTGTTAGTTCAATTGTTGAAATGTTGTCACAAAAAATAGTGGTTGTTCCATCTTGTTCATGACATAAATGCGTCAACATTCTTCTAATCCAAAATGCTTCACACATTGCTGCTATTGCGATGATATATTTAGCTTCTTCTGTTGAAAATGAAACTATCGAATGCTTCTTGGAAGCCTATGAAATGGACCCCGAAACCAAATTAAAAACATATCATGGCGTGCTCTTTCTGTCATCAAAAATTCCTGCACAATCATTGTCAGTGTAACCAACCAGCCTAAAATCATATGTTGTGTAGTAAAAAATGTCATACTCCTTTGTCCCATTGACCTAATTTTAAAAAAAAAATTGCTTGCCAATGTGTCTCCTTGGGTGTCTCCATGAACCTCGACACCAAACTCACTACATAGATTATATCAGGCCTAGTTGAGGTCAAATACATTAGGCTACCCACAATTTTTTTGTATAATGTCGGATTGACATTATTGCTGCAATATTCCTTGCTCAACTTCGACCCCATGATAGTTGGATTTGGTGCTTGCTTGTTGTTCTGCATATTAAACCTCTCTAACCTCTCTGCAACATACTTTTATTGAGAGATAAAAATCTCATTTTATGTCTGCTTCACTTCTATACCCAAAAACTACCTTAACAACCCCAAGGCAGCCATTTCAAACTCACTTTTCATGACTTCCTTGAAATCAAGGATGAGGAAATCATCACTCCCTATAAAAATCAAATCATGTACATACAAAATGATAATAATAAGCTTACCATCACTTTCTTTGATGTAGATTGTAGGCTAACCATCACATTTTTCAAACCCATTTTCCATCAAGTAAGCATCCATCTTGTTATACCATGCATGCAGTGCTTTCTTATACCCATAAAGATCTTTCCTCAACTTACACACCTTGTCTTATTCGTCTTCTACCTCATAATGAGGAGGTTGCGTAAAATCCACCTCCTCTTTTAGCACTCCATTCAGGGATGTTGATTTTATGTCCATTTGATATACTTTCCATTTATGTCGCGCGACAATCGACAACATTGTATGCACTGTCTCCATCCTTGCAACTGTTGCAAATACTTCCGCATAGTCTCTTCCATGTTGCTGCTTATATCCTTTGACAACTAACCTATTTTTGTGTCTTTCAATATTTCCTTCAATGTTCCTCTTGGTCTTATAGACCCACTTTACTCCAATGACTTATTTTCCTTATGGAAGGTCCACTAACTCCTTTCTGTCACTATTTTCTATTACTCCTATTTCTTCATCCATTGTCGCAACCCATTTCTCTTCTTTGACTGCATCTTCAAAGTGGATTGGGTCATATACATGACAAAATAATGAAAATAAGGAATTCAGACTACTGTTACTATCAACTTCATTTAGCTCACAAATTTCATTTAAATTTTTTATTTTTTGTCTACTTATGGTTGTGGAAGATGGACTTGGCATGTCACTTGGTGTTGCACTTGAAGTATATGGCATTGCGGATGTGTGTGGTATTCTTGAAGAAGCACTTTCTTGGTTGTGAAACATTGTCCTATTATTTGTTGATGGTGTCACATGTTGATTACTTTGTTGAGCTTGTGTAGGTGAAGGAGGAGTCATTGTTGAGGAACTACTTGTTGCACTCAATTCCTCTTTGTCTTGATGTGGTATACACGTCTTCACTTTGACTGTCTTGTCTAAACTTTCATCCCATGCTTCCTCTTCTATGAACTGAACATCTCTGCTGACTATTACCTTCTTGGTTGATGGATTGTAGAGCTTGTATGTCTTGGATTCATCATTGTATCCAAAAAATACGCATTTCTCCCCATTGTTGTCCAACTTATTACTCAACTCATCTGAGACATGGGCATACGTCACACACCCAAACACTCTCATGTGAGTGAAAATATGTCTTCTTCCACTCGATGCCTCTTCAGGAACTATATTTGTAACACATTTTGTTGGACACCTATTAATAATATATTCTGCACAAGTGACAGCTTCAGCCCAATAATCATTTGGAAAATGTTGTGCCTTCAACATACTCCTTGCCATTTCCATAATGATCCTATTCTTCCTTTCCGCGACACCATTTTTATGAGGTGTATACCTTGTTCTAAATTGCTTGTGAATTCCATGCTCCCTGCAAAAACTTATGAAGTCGTTTGTGATGTATTCACCACCTCTTTCAGTCCTCAACACTTTGATGTAGTATCCACTTTGCTTCTCAACAACATATTTATACTGGCGGAAGCCCTCGAACACCTCACTTTTCCTGTTTTATGAAATAGATCCATTTCTTCCATGTGTAGTCATATATGAAATTCAAAATATAATATTTGTCCCAAATTGACAGTGTCTGCATTGGTCCACATAAATCTGAATGGACAATCTCCAATGGTGTCTTTGCCCTTATTGATTTTTTTGCTGGAAATGATTCTCTATGTTGTTTTCCCAAGATTCATCCTTCACATAGGATGTCAGGTTTTTCTATGAGTGTAAATTCCTTCACCATGCATTTCCTATGCAACAAATTCAAACCTCTAAAGTTGAGATGACCAAATCTCAAATTCCATAACCAATTTTCATCTTTAACCCCTGCTTGAAATCTTACTTGTGTGACAGCTGCAGCTTTTATTTCATTCTCTTGTGAATTCATTGACAATTGTTCTTGAGCACCTTCTTACTTCATTGTGACCTTAGCTTGAGAGGAAACATTCTATTATTTGTCATCTGAACTTTTGCAATCAACTATTTTCTTGGAGACTTATCCAATATTTTGCACACATCATTTTTGAAAAATGCATTGTAGCCCTTTTGCATAAGCTTGACAATGCTTATGATGTTATGTTTCAAGAAAGGGACAAAGTAAACACATGAAATATATTTCTTCTCTCCCTTATTTGTTAGAATGTCAACTCTTCCTTTTCCCATCATAAAGTCTTTGCTATCAGTCCCTAATGTCGTGACTTCTGATTTCACATTTTCATCTAGATTGGAAAACATCTGTATGTTCCTAGTCATGTGGTTGCTACACCTTGAATCTAGAAAACATAAATCTCCTTGTTTTTCTTCTGCTACATTACAAGCTAAAATCATGTTATCATGGTTCTGATTTTCCTTTATGAAATTTTCACTTGGTTTCCTACTTATGTCATATTGCTTATTTCTACATTAACTTTCATAATGACCACACTTCTTACAATAATGACATTGAACTTGAGATTTATTGTACCTGTGACCTTGTGCTTGATTTTGGCTTGGGCCTTGACTTGGATTTTTATTTTTTCCCCTTCCACTTGAATTTGAAGGGCCGATTCTTCTGTCTTTGTGTGGGGTTACACCTCTTCCTCTATAATTTGTTCTTCCTCGACCTCTACCTTGACCAAATGAAACTTGTGTCTTGAATGCATACTCCAGTGACGAGTTTGTTGTTCTTTTTAGTCTGTTCTCAAGAGAAATCAGTGATGCATGAAGCTCATCCACTAAAAACTGTGAGAGGTCCTTTGTATCTTCTATGGTCTCAAGGATGGAATCAAATTTTTCTCGCAAACTTCTCAAAAATTTCTTAACTATTCTCCTTTCCTCAAGTGTCTCACCATCAGACATGATTTGAGTAACCAAGCCAATCACATGTCTAAAAGATGAGTGTACATTCTCAGACTCTTTCATACAAATTGTGTCAAAATGTCTTCTTATCATTTCTAGTTTTGTTGTCTTCACCTTTTCCATGCCTTGTTAGGTTCTTTGGAGGGTATCCCATGCTTTCTTGGACTTCGTTGCTGCTGCAATCCTTGGTAAGATAATTTCATGCACTGCCTGAAAAATATAAAAGAGGGATTTTGAGTCCTTATTCTTGTTGTCCCTTAACAAATCTCTTTATGCTTGTGTCAAAGAATTGTATGTTGATGCATCTACTCGTTATTCAAAACCATTCTCCGCCAATTCCCAAATATCTTGAGAAGAAAACATAGCCTTCATTGTAATAGCCCAATAATCGTAATTTTTTCCATTAAACTGGCGTATTTGTGGACTATTCAAGCTTGTTCTTGTTGCTGCCATTTTTACCATGTAAAAAAAAAATCATCACTGTGTAAAAGCTCTCACTACGTAAAAAAATTCTCACTACTCGTACATTTGTAGCATGTAAAAAAAAAAAAAATTATCACTATGTAAAAACTTTCTCACTGCATAAAAAATTTCTCACTACTCGCTCCACAAAAAAATTCAGAACACATTTTAACTCCTCAATAAAAACACTTGCGGTAATAAAACTTTAAACCTACAATGTTAAAAATTTAAATAGACAAGAGGATTCTTCCTCAACACACATAGTTCACATAGAGTTATAGAAATGTCTTTAAACAAGACAATAGAGTTGCGGAAATCAAATCATAACAGACTTTAAAGCAGAGTGGTTGGAGTAAGAACGATACGTGAAATTTCGAGAACCATGTCACTACTAACCAAAATTTATATTATAACATCAAAACATGAAATACATTCACATATGGAGGTTGCTTCTCCTTCAAGTAAAAAAAGAGTTCTTACTGAGATTTAGATTCACCATGGTTGCGTAATTAACACAATAAAACTTCAAAATTTTCTCTACGATTATTTCCACAAACTTCTTAGACTTACATTATCCACAATTCATTCAACCTATTATTTCTTGTTAATTCAAAACATAAATATCTAAGCCATTAATACATGACAGACAAAAATTAATACACGGGATGGGCGAACATCATTTTCTGAACTTGCATGGTTGTCTGAAGTAAATAACACTTGTGGAATAAATGTTTTCCCATACACTTTTACTAACCATGCGTTAAATTTCTATTTCACTTTAATAACTTAATATATTGTGTAATGGGTTATGTACTTCTATTCAGAACTTCATTTATGGGATGTCCTTCCCTGCAAACTAAATCCGCAATATGCAAAACATTTAGTGAGGTATGATTGTTGTCACAAGAATTTAACGCTATGGTTAAGATTATTTTTCCAAAAGTAAGAAATCTCTCTAATATCCCATCATTCGCTAACACAATTAACAGCTTACAACTCATATATTTGAAAAATGGATTTTATAATTTGAAATGTATTAGGTTAACTAGATTTCATTGAACATGATTACATTGTTCATAGGTTACATGGCCCCTGAGTATGCCTTACACGAACAACTAACAGAGAAAGCAATTGTATTCAGCTTTGGAGTACTTCTACTTGAGATTATAAGCGGAAGAAAGAATTACATTGTGGCTTAAGAAGGGTTTCTCATCGAAGAAGTATGCCTACTTAAAATCTCATATTTCAAGTGGAAATTTCGTGAAATCTCGATTTGAATTCATGAAACCTTACTAATTAAATGTTTTTGATTGTGGATGTTGGGCAACCAAACATGGAGATTGTATAAAATAGAGAAATATTTAGAAATTATGGACCCCACAATGGAGGGTAGTTATTCGTGGGAGGAAGGGATTAGAGTGATCAAAGTTGGTATTTTGTGCACATAAGCAGTTGGAATGTTGAGGCCTTCAATGTCTCGGGTGGTGTCGATGCTCACAAGTGAGAAAGAACATGTTGCTTTGCCCACAAAGGCTACTTTCCAAGATCTGGTTGTTGTTGGCTTACCTGACTAAGTCGAACGTCCTAGAGTTATTGATCTTGAACAAACGTCAAGCGGTAATTTTCCTTCAAAAGAAATAAATTCTTGTAGGACGCCTTCAGATAGCCATTCTGGAGATGTTGATCTTGCATCTGGAATTTTAGATCCCAGGTGAAAATCAAACCAGAAAACTTTTCTTTATCTCTCTGTTTTGTATTGTATGTCAGTACCTTCCTAGTTCATTAAACTCTTGCTAAAATTCAAGTATAGAAGCGGTTTGTAGAAGAAAAACCTCCAATTCCACGAGGATGGGATGCGACATAAATTGTTTGGGTAAATACATGATCAACACTTTGTTTTAGTCAATCAAATCACAGTGGAAAACTATTCAGTATAGACTAAAAGAAAGAGAAGAATTATAAACCGAAATTAGTCAAACTGCTTCCATTTCCATCCGTGTAGAAGACCTGTGCTTGAGCTCAAGGGGTCGAACGTCCTAGAGTTATTGATCCTGAAAAAATATCAAGCGGTGATTTTCCTTCAAAAGAAATAAATTCTTGTAGGACGCCTTCAGATTGCCATTCTGGAGATGTTGATCTTGCATCTGGAATTTTAGATCCCAGCTGAAAATTAAACAAGAAAACTTTGCTTTATCTCTCTGTTTTGTATTGTATGTCAGTACCTTCCTAGTTCATTAAACTCTTGCTAAAATTCAAATATAGAAGCGGTTTGTAAAAGAAAAACCTCCAATTCCACGACGATGGGATGCGACATAAATTGTTGGGTAAATACATGATCAACACTTTGTTTTAGTCAATCAAATCACAGTGGACAACTATTCAGTATAGACTAAAAGAAAGAGAAGAATCATAAACCGAAATTAGTCAAACTGCTTCCATTTCCATCCGTGTAGAAGACCTGTGCTTGAGCTCAAGGGAAGTAAATGGAGTGATTGAACGAAGGAGAGGAGCTAATTGATTGAAGCCAATTAACACGAGGGAGGAAATTGTTCTTTTCCCTTAGTCTAAACGAAGAGGTAGAGCAAGATTTTGAATGGCCCAACTACAACCACACTTGGCCCAACTACAACCACACTTAAAAGAAAGTAAAAAAAAATAAAAATGAGACATAGTTTTGCAAAAAATATATAATAAGAAACTACAACTGATGTCTCTAACTTCAATTACGAGTAGACATAAGGAAATGAAGTCTACAAAAAGAAATTATATTCATGAAATTTTTTGTAAAAGTATTATATTCACATTAGAGTACAAATTATTGAAAGAAAGTGTGTCTCGAATCCTTTCTCACATTTATATTCATAGAAACTTTCGCAAAATTATTATATTCATTTTAAAGCACATCATCTAATATAATTATATTTCGAACATCAATCTTAACTATTATGCCATTTTTGATATTCTTAACGTGATGAATAAAAGTTTAGTATTAAACACTAAAGCTATATATTATAACATTGTGAAAAAATGTACAAAGAAATGTGAATGATATAATATAAAAGCTTACATGAATTTCGAATAACTAAAACTTTCAAATGATGCAAAATCTTTAGTGAAATTTAAAATTAGAAATAATATCACATTTATTTTTTTATTTTTTTTTCTATGATATTTTTTCCTATATTACGACCTTGTGGCATTTCCTTTGTAGTATTAGTGGAATTTTTAGTTATTATTGTATTTATTATTATTAACTACTTTTAATTATTATTAATTAACAATTATTAATATTTTTCTTATTATTAATTACTTTTAATTATTATTGATTATTATCTCTCCTAGATCCATTTCAGTAATGGTATGGTTTACAAAATAATCAATTAAAATCCTTTGTCACTATAAAATGAAGTGGTTGGGGGTTACTAATCGTTATAATGATAATTATAACGATTCTTTAGGATTAATAATCGTTATTATTATTATTATTTTTATTTATTTATCTTTAAATAATAAATAATTGATTATTTTTAAAAAATAATAATAAATAATTGTTTATATATATATATATATATATATATATATATATATATATATATATATATATATATATATATTAAAAATAATATTATTAATAATAATTTTTTTTAATTAATAATAGTTTTCATTTTTGTTTATTATTATTATTATTATTAATACTGATTTTTATTTTCATTTTCATTATAATATATCTCTTCTTCTTTTTTTAAATAATGTGGATGTTTTAAAAAGTATTATGTTTTAGTAGTTGTTTACATCATTGTCAATCTTGATATAGTTACCTTTTAAAAATTAATATGTATCTAGTTATTGTGCTAATAGGAGAATTTTGCATTGTAGTGAGATGTTTAATTTCTTTGGTGTTGGTAGATTTGGCACATGTTGTTTTTAAAAAAAAAGTAAATGTTTTCTAAATAAAAAACAATTTTATTTATAATTAAAATAATTAAGAATGAATATATATATTTAGTTAAGTGGATAGACATGCATATTTTGGAATAAGGTTTAAAGAAGGCGTATTCTATATTTTATAGCCTAATATAAGGTAGATGTGTGATTTTTTTGTGCTCAATCTAGTGTTGACAATTGCTTCTTTTAAAATAAAAATCAAATGTTTTCTAAATAAAAATCAATGTCACTTACAATGAAAATAAAATAAAATATACATGTTTACTATAGGACTATCTATTTTGGAATAGGGTTTTAATAATTTTAATTTAATTATCAATAATTATTAAATACATTATAGGGATTTAGCCTCAATATAATATTTATAGTATTATACATAAATGAAAGATTAAGATATATTACCAAAGTATTTATGTTTATTTATTTTATTTTTTTTCTTCAGTTTGAGTAAATTGATTAATTAAAAAGGAATGTCATAGGAAAAATTGTCATATGATGTGATTTGTGGTTTTTTGGGTATGTGGTATTGATAAGTCATAATATTTGTTCACAATATTATAACAAAAACTATTCATAGATTAAAAATATTTAGGGTAAAATTAGGGTAAATTTACATGATTAAGAATCATGTTCCATATGTTTTTAAATTTGTGTATTTAACTTATGTATTGATTTTTAATAATAATAATATTAACACTAAAATAGAAATTAGTTAGTGTTGATGGTTAATGTACTTGGTTTATTATTGATATTACAATCCAATGTAGAAGAAATGTGTTAAATTTTTCCATTGTCACTCTTTCCATCAATAAAATATCAAATTTAAAGAGTAATAAAATAAGTAAAAAATAAATAATTAAATAACTTTATATTTTCAAATTTTTTTTGTAACCAAGAAGCTGCATAGTTTTATGCTTCTTAAAAACATTTTAATGAAAACTTATATATATATATATATATATATATATATATATATATATATATATATATATATATATATATCTTTTACTGGTTAAAAAGAAGAAGTAATTGAAAGCCAAACAATTATTTGTAATAAGAGTAATCATAAGTAGATATGTAATTCATTCAATTCTTAATGTAAATTAATACATGGAATTTAAAAAATAGTATTCATAGTAATTAATGAAATTTATATTCAGTGTACAAAGTTAAATAATATTAAGATGTACTTAAAAATATATTAATCGGAAAAGAAATTAATGTGAATAAGGACATAAATAGAATATTTCAATGTCTATTTTAAGTAAAATATTTCAATATTGATTATGTATATATCATACATGGTTTAAAAAGTTGATAAAAATAAATTTTTATAATTAAAACATTTCGAGTAGCCTTACTATTTTACAATTTGGTTATTTTTAGTTATATTTTTCAATTATTTTTTTTTCTAAAATCTAGCAAATATTTGATAGAGATGTAAGTTGAAGTTGTGTAGCCTACACAATCCAAGTGACCAATGAGATTTCCAAGTCACCCAATCCATTTATACATTCAAAAATGCAATTAAAAGTTGTGAATAAATATAGATGAAAATGTATACCATCCATCTATCAAGTGCCAAGAGGGATCAAATATCTAGAAGTGAAACTCTTTTGTCATGTTTTACACTCAAAGAGGTTTTCACCTTGAGTTATTTGATCCCTCTAGACTTATCTTACCAAGTGTCTTACTAACTTTAGGATTAAGATGGATTTATATCAATTTATTCAAAATAAGTATAAATTAGTTATCACATCAACTTAATTATCAAATACATTTGATATAAGAAAAATATTAAAAGGTAAAAGCATTATTCTAATGTATCAACCACTTTATATTATTAGTCCTTACGAAAGCAAAACATTAATAATACATTTTTATGTTGATCACTATTTAGCTTTGATCAATATAAATTATAATTTTAAACTTTGAAAATATATATATATATATATATATTATGGCAGTTTCTGTATAATATAATTCCTTGTATTATAATTTTAAACTTTGAATATATATATATATATATATATATATATATATATATATATATATATATAGCAATTTCTGTATAATATAATTCCAAGTAGATAATTGTATCCTAATTTTAATATAGTAATCATAGCTTGATTTTCAATTATTTAAACAAATTACAATAATTTTTGTTATAATTACAATAATCACTAAAACAACTACATAGTTGAAATATAAATGCCCATAAACATCAAGATTCGTAAAATAATATTTTTCTTAATCAATAAAAATTCCTTTACTCTACCATAAATTTTATTCAAAATTATAAGGTGAACTAGAAATACTTAATATAACAAATTACTTGAAAAAACAAAGAAATACTTATTCATTTTGTTGATTAATATCTATGACCCTCAAATATTTTTATTATTATTTTTCTAAACCAAAAACACATTAAAATGAAAGTGCCAAAAACGCACACGATAAACCTAAAAACCAAAATCAATTCAATATTCAATATCCTTTTTCGGACACATTTTGAATATCCTTATTTTCAATATTATGCTGGACACATTTTCAATACCCTAGGCAATAAGGCAGATGAGAATCAAGAAATTGTCAGGCTTATAATTCTATATAACCAATTATGAAACAAAATGAAGAATAACCAACAATGAAATCAAACGAAGAATTTCTTACGCCATCGGAGCCTCTCGCACAGGATTTATCACAACTGAGTTGAGTCCTTATTACTGAGTTGCGAGCTTGGACCTAAAAGACATTCGAGAGATCCTTTGACCTTCAATTTCATGTGCACATCTGGATTCGGCGAGTGCAGATCGATATGGTGCTTCAACGAGTTTGCTTACCGCGAGTAGCAGCATCTCAGCGAGAGGGTCTTTTTAAAACACTCAATCGACCACTCTTCTTTGTTCTCACGAATTCGACAACTCTGCCTAGAACCCTCGATCCGATCCGTTGGCTTACCGCTCCCTTGGCCCTGCATGTTATACATGGGTCGTTTTTCCATTATGTCTAAATGTATTGAGCAATGTGGAGGATTCTGAAAAACGGCGAGGTGGATTTGGTCATGTATAGGTGAATGGCCAAGGAATTTCAAAACTGAAAAACGATTGATTAAATAAATAAAAATTATATTAAATCAAATGTAACGCAGAAAATGAAATGGTTGAGTAAAATCACCGCACGTGTATCACAAAGAATATTCCACTAAGATCAAATCCTAGCCATTCATTTTTAAAAATTTTAAAAATCTACAAGGCCACCTCCACATGAGGATGAGTTTGAAATAGTTATACGTATGGGTTTAATGATATGATTTCTAATTCTTTTAAGCAAACTCAAATATATCACTATGTTAGATATATGTCATATTTGAGAGAGACATTAGTGAGTAATGTGGTCCAGTGTTCGTTGCATGACAGGGCATTGTTGGCTTTTGACTGTGACTCGGTGTTTAAATTTAACCATGACAAGTTTTCCATCGAAAAAACACGGATTACTGTTGGTTTCAGCAACAGCCTATTCTGTTTACAACATCAAGATTATCGTTGGTTTCAGCGACGGCCCATTCTGTTTACAACATCAATGTTTAGGCAGGAATTACTTTACACATTTTTTTTTTTTTTTTCAATAAGGACATATATATATATATACATATCGTATTTATATTGGCCGTAAAACGAATCTCTCTGCTCAACCAGTCTTGTATAATAATTTAATTTTATCACATTTAAAATATAATGGAGTAGTCTAACTAGCCGGAGGAATTGCCCGGTTTCCATCACCGGTCAAAACAACTTACTGTTCCGTCCGGCTCTGGCTCACAATTTCTCCACGGTCCCACACACATTCTCCTCTCAGAAACTCGATCAGACAATCAGGAAACTTCTATCAACCCCTATTCTGTGTCAGAAACTTAATGTTGCTAGAAATGTTTCCAATTCATCGTGCCCTCTGCTCATCGCTCCTCCACTCCTCCCCTCGCTCATTGAACGCTTGTTCCTTTCCGAAACAAAACAAAACATCGCAAAACTGTTCCTGTTCGATTCACCTTCCTGTAGAACTTCGTTCTGATTCAGCTCCGTAAGTTTTGTTTCGATTCTTTATCTAAATCAATAAAAAACCATGCAACTTTAAAAAACCTGAAACAAATTTAATGAAGATGCTTTAATGGGGCTTTTTTTCCCTCGTTCTTTGTTTCTTGAGATCACAAAATATGACTTGGTTTCGTGACAATGCTTTGAAGTTTACACATGTTCTGCACAACCTGTCACCCGCTGGTTAGCTTTTTTTTCTGAGGTTTAGACATTTGTTTTCTTGCTATTTCACCATTATAATAAATAAAATGAGCCGTGACAAATTACATCTTGTTTACGGAATGGATGCAAGTTCAGTTTGAATTCAGTTGATAGAGATGCACGACAATTACCGATAAGTCATTTTTTTGCATTACTCCACAGTGAGCTTTTAGGAAAATTATTTGAATGTCTCAAGCTTATGGTTTCCAGCTTTCGAAGTAAACTGAAGTAAATAACCACGTGACTGTGGAGATATTGCTACCTTGGCTGTCTGATGATGAATTCATGAAAAAATAAATGCCTGGAAAAACACAGGTTTGAACATTTTACTGATATGGATTTCTTTGCAAGATGTTCAAAATTTGCTACTCTGTTTCTAATGAATTATACATGCCTTTCCCTTTGCTACTTTGTTTAAATTCAAGTCTATCACCCCTGCTTTAACTATTTCTTCACACCTTTGCATGTTTTGACACTCTTTATTTGTTTGCTTACACTCAACGTTTTCCATACTTTTTATATCCAATCCCAATCCCAGTCCCAAACCCAAACCCAATGAATCATTCACACACTTTGCAATTCCACCTCTTAGCCATGGGCTTCCATTCTTCATTTCCTTGTGGCGTTTTGGGAAAGATCTGCATACCCCATTGGGTAAAAGAGAATATTGTAGAGGGGGGATACTACTGGTTTTATTAGTACGTGAACTTTCATTTCTTGTATCAAATTCTCTGTGAGGTTTAACTAGAAGATTTTCTAGACATTCATTAGCAGGAAGACCCAACCTACCCAACCTACTCACAAAGTCCTGCATCGGATGTAAAGGAAACTTGGCCACAGGAAAAGCAGAGTCTTCGGATGACGCAATGCATTTCCTGGTGCTCCCCTCCTTAGGAAGAACGTGAAAGTAAAAGAAGACATGATGCCTAAACAATGAGCTTATTGAATTCAAAAACAGTGACATCATTCCACTAAGGAAAAACAATTATCCAACCCTCACTGGAAAGTGTACGTCTCTTGTCATTACAAAAGCTTTATCTGCAATATTAGATTTAGTTAGGATCATGCTTACTTTAGATTGATCATGGATTGGGTTTGTTGAGGAAGTTGAGAGAATCTCTCAACTTCTCTCTCTAAGATTAGTATGAGTTCACCTATATATTTGATGTATCTAATTAGTGCAATATAGAAAATAAATATTATTGTGTGTTATTCATTTGCGTTTATGCTCTCTCCAATTCTTATTTTGGTATCAGAGCGAACCTGTTGACTCGCTGTGGAGAGTGGCATTTCCTGCTGTTTCTCACTTGTGAATGGGCGTAGTTTGTGAAAGAAGTACTCTAAGAAGTATTATAATTTTTCTTTTGATTAATTTTACTGTAGTGTTTAGTATTCTCCGTTGTCAATACTACGCTTATCAGTTGTGAATGAAGTAGTTTAAGAAGCTTATTAGAACTACGGGCAGCCTATATCTTAATCTGTGCCTTGGTAAAATAATTTTTATAAATCATTCATTTCATGCACAAAATTTCCAAGGACGCTTATTCTAGATTGTGTTGATGATAATGACGTATGAACCATGAAAATTATTGCTGTGATGACGTCAATCTGGAAATAAAGCAACTGAGTTTGATGAAGTCCAGGAAAGAGTCTTATTAAGGACGGATTGAAGACAGATTTCAGTGCAATTACACAGAAAAAAAAACGAGGCAGCAACGAGGACGAGGCCACAAAAGTACGCAGCAGAATTATTACTCTGCCTTCTATTGTCTGATGTCAAAACTGTATGTACAGAAGGGGAAAGCTGTCAGCGTTGTGATAGAACGGTGTGTGAGCATTGTAAGGGGAAAGCTGTCAGCGTTGTGATCGAATGGTATGTCAGCAGTGTGATACATACATACATTTACATTTACATTTGTTTGCCCATTAATAATGTTCAGAACATAGCTGGAGTGGAATCAATCAATTGCTGGAGCTGGTGTTTGCAGATTTCAGCCAATTTCTGCCAGATCGGTTTGCCTCAAATAAATTAACACTTTTTATTCAGTTCTGTTTTAGATTTGCAGAGTTCTAAAATCAGCTTTTGTTAAAATGGAGCAACCTATTGTATTAGAAAAGTTTAATGGGTTTAATTTCTACACTTGGAAGGTAAAAGTTCAGTTGCAAATGATGAGTAGAAATTTATGGAGTATTGTAGAAGGCTCAGAAAAAGCACCTACAGATGCTCAACAATTAATGGCATGGGAAAAACGAGAGGAAAGAGCCAAGTCTATCCTTGGACTATCACTTGCAGATTCTCAGCTACATCTTATTGACCTAAAGAAATCTTCTGCAGCAATATGGGAAGAAATGAATAAGGTATTTGGGGCACAAGCTGTTAATGCAAAAATTTTCTTAAAGTTACAATTGTTTAAACTCCAAATGGATAGTGAGACATCATTGTCAACACACATAAATGAGTTAAGAGCTTTGATGAGGCAGTTGTCAGAAATTAAATCTAAAGTAGAAGATGATGATGCAAAGGCAATCTTATTAAATAGCTTGTCTTCAAAATTTGATAATGTCATATTTACTTTAAGTCAAATGCCACATCAATCACTTGATGAAATGATAGCAGCTCTTATGGCAGAAGAAAAAAGGATAGGTGGCCCAGAGGCTAGTTCACATAATGAACTTCCACTATATTCCAAACGAAGGGTGAATAAAAGTAAGACTGAATGTTTCTATTGTCATAAATATGGACATACAGCATTCAATTGCAAAAATCGAGCTCGAGATCTTTTAAATGGGCAATTGAAAAAATCAGCCTATGCAACATTTTCAGACGATTCACCCGATGCAATGTTTGAAGATTCATCAAGTGAGGATGAAACTCCTGATCCATCTCTTAAACTGTTCTAAAGCATATTTTGTGATTTGCAAGTGTGTGAAATATAGTGTGGAGTGCCTTATATTTATCGCTATGAGAGTTGTGTAGAAGAGAACCAATTATTGAACAAATGAGCATTATTTAAATTAGTCGTTCTTGACGTCCTACAGGGACGAGAGAACAATTACCTAATTTGATTGTGTGAATTTGTTATATGTTGATCTTGTTGTGCTACGGGCCAAGGAGCATCAGTTACAGGTTAGCAGGTCAAGTTGTTAGATTAGCTCTTGAACACATTCAGTATTCAGACCATTTTCCTAGCCACTGATGGAGAGCCGAAAGCGAAGTCAGATGGTGATTGGTCCATAGGATGATTCATCACTTGTCAGCTCTATCGCGGAAGCCCCGACGAGCCGAGTTGTCAATACTGTTGATCTTGCAACAGTTCATTATTGCTGGTCAGAAACAATGTATTTTAAATGGGTTGAATGGTAGCTCGTAAATGGTGGAGAAAAGAGCGTTTCCTATGAGATCTCAGAGTGGGTACAGATGTTAATGAAGACCAGATCAGACAAAGACACAAAAAGTTTAAAGTGTTGTAATTGTGATTAATTATATGTTTTGTAAAGTAAGCATTAAGGGAAGGTATTAGATTTAGTTAGGATCATGCTTACTTTAGATTGATCATGGATTGGGTTTGTTGAGGAAGTTGAGAGAATCTCTCAACTTCTCTCTCTAAGATTAGTATGAGTTCACCTATATATTTGATGTATCTAATTAGTGCAATATAGAAAATAAATATTATTGTGTGTTATTCATTTGCGTTTATGCTCTCTCCAATTCTTATTTAAATATATCTACATAGAATGAGTACAAGAAGAAGAGCTAGGGAATAAAGGATCACAATTCAACCTAAACATTATATGATTAAAGAGCATCACCAACCATTTCACAAGTGTCATCCTGTTGAGCAGAAAACCAGGGACTATAAGACGAATTTTCCATATTTAGTTTCATATATTCCATATAGCTTGACTTTGGCATGAACTCAAGTACCTTGCCTACTTCGTTTATAAAACAATTATCTAGTCCACTATGCTTCCTCTCCTTGCTCAGTTGGACAAATTGAGGCGGGTGGAAATTAGCAAGTCATTCATAGATATATTTACAATTTTGTTTGAAAGATCAATCGGCATTGTCTTCAACCCATAGATATCTGCAAGATAATGTAAAATGAAATTTGTTAGACTAGCACAATCGTGGTTGATATATGTTGATAGGCGTACATGAAATATATCTACAACCACATTCACTAATGTGTTTGATATATGCGGATAGAGTTATATCCACCATCCAGCACATGTATTTTACAAAAATAATCATTACATATTTATGAATATAATTACCAATATATCTTATATATCTACTTGTAATATATTAATAATATAAACTATATTGATACTATATATTAAACTCATATATATATATATATAATAAAATATATAATAATAAAATATTATTAATTTTTTTCGATACATTAATAGTTATAACTCAAACTATACTAAAATTAAAATATAACATAATACTAGTATTTTATTACTATTTATAATAAGTATATATCTCTTACATATATACGAAGGTATTATTAATATTATACTCCAATAGAACTAGTAACCCTAAGGGTTTAATATTATAAACCAAAGGAATTGGTGAACCCAAGGGAAAAATATTAGAAAGCTAAGAGATCAAGAAGCCCAAAGAATCCATATTAAAACCTAAAGAGATTAATAAAGCTCAAGAATTAATATTGAAATACAAATGAATGATAAACTCACATGATTATTAATATTATAAACGGAAGAGAACAATCAACATTAAGGATTGTTAATATTATAAACCCAATGAATTAAAAATATAAAATATTAATACCATAATAATAAATATTTTGAACTCAAAATATTAATAAACCGAAGGGATTATTAATATTATAAACCAAAATAATGAATAAATGCAAGGGTTTAATATTATAAACCAAAAGAATCAATGAACCCAAGCGATAAATATTAAAAACATATAGGACCAATAATGCCAAGGGATTAATATTAAAAACAAAAAAGATTACTAAACCCTAAGAATAAAGTTTTTAAACTCAAAAACCTAAGAAATTAATAAACTCTAATAATTAGTACTTTAAACTCAAGAGATCAGTAAACACTAAGAATTAATATTTTAAACTCAAGAGATTGATAAACCCAAGGGATTATTAATATTATAAAGAAAAAGAACTAATAAATCCAAGGGTTTTATATTAAAAACCAAAGGAATTGGTGAACCCAAGGGATAAATATTAAAGACATAAGTGATCAATAATGCCAAGGGATCACTTTAAAAACACAAGAGATTAAAAAAATCCTAAGAATTAATATTTTTAGCTGAGAAACCTATGAAATTAATAAACCCTAAGAATTAATATTTTAATTTAAGAGATTCTAAGATCCAACTGTCATTTAATATTATAAACGTTAATAATTAATAAACTAAAGGGTTTTATGCCATAGACCAAAGGAATTGGTGAACCCAATGGATAAGTATTAAAAACCTAAGGGATAAATAATAGGAAGGGATCAATATGAAAAACATAAGAGATTAATAAAGCTTGCAAATTAATATCTTAAACAAAAAGGTTTGATAAACTCACATGATTATTAATATTATAAAATCAAGGTAATGATATTAAACCTAAGAGATTAATATTATAAACCTCACGTATGTAAAAACCTTTAGATAAATACTATAAACCATAAAATAAACATGGTTGAGCATGTTTGACTTAAACATTGAGACAATTATTGTCATAATGCAATGTTGGACGAAGAATGACCATGGTTTTTCATGGTTGATTTTCATATTGAGACAATCTTTGTCACAATGTGGCATTCGACCATGGAAGACCTTGATTGACTATGACTAACTATGATTAACAATGGTAGCCCATGGTTTATTTTCATATAGAGACAATGTTTTTCATAATGTGACATTGGACAATGCATTAATATTAAAGTGTATGACTAATATTTTACGCCTAATATTACCAACCCAAAGAATTAGGAAACTCAACGGATTAATAAACCCTAATAATTAATATCTTAATCTAAAAACTTAAGAAATGAATAAACCCTAAGAATTAATAATTTAAACTCAAGAGATTAATAAATCCAAGGGATTATTAATATTATAAACAAAAAAAAATTAATAAACCCAAGGGTTTAATATTATAAACCAAAGGAATTGGTGAACCCAAGTTATAAATATTAATATTATAAACCAAGAAATTAATGAAGCAGAAGAATTAATCCTTTAAACTCAAGAGATTAATAAACACTAACACTTAATATTTTAAACTTAAGAGATTAATAAACCCACGGGTTTATTAATATTATAAACAAAAATAATAAACCCAAGGGTTTAATATTACAAACCAAAGGAATGGGTCAATCAAAGGTATAAATATTAAAATCTATGCCACATTGTGACAAAGATTTCATAGAAAGAAAGATAATTCCTTAGTGGGTTTAATCATGACAACCATTTCAGGCTCCACCTCAACATCTAAGTGGGTTATCAAGGATGAGTTAGTTGGTGTTAGAGAGCCCATTATGCCAATCAACTGCTAGCTAAAAACTCTGCTAGAAATCTTGCCAAAGAAATGTATATATAAATATTGCTTCAAGCAGAGTGGGAGATTGACATGAAGGATATTGGCATGTGAGCTTTATTTGATCTCTGATGTCTATTTATGAAATATTTCATGTTATATGATTCGGATGGATATGAAAGCAATTGTTATCAAATTTCTTTAAAACCTGTAAAACATATGAAAGAAAAAATCGAATCTCAACATTATAACTCATCAATTTGTGATTTTCTTATGCATCTTTTAACTATGCATGTTCATGTTTGTCCAAAACGCAGATCACGATCCATTAGTCCTTAATGTGGGGTTCTATTAATGTTCTATGCACACAAATTGAGTAGGGTGTATATTTCTGCTGTAAATATAAAAAACCAGCAAGCTTAGATTATGCTACTCCACTTTTATTGTGATAAATATATAAAAACCAACAAGCTTAGCCCAAATTGATAGATGCCATGTCACTCCTAGAGAAACAAGTGTACATGTCTGCCATGATCACTTCAATATTCTTTAACTCTTGCGATTACACAATTATACATTTACAACATTTGTTTCCAACACAAACGTAAGCAGTAGCAAATGATGCTACAAATTAAATAATGTTTTCCATTTAAAAAAATATTTCGCAAGATTTCAGCCAAAAATCTAAAACATAAAACTTAATTAGACAACACCATAATGTTTTAATAGCAAACACAAGACCATGAACCAGTCACTTTTCTCCAAATACATTTTTCCATATACATCGAATATATTATTTTTGTCCATATATTTGTCACCCTTATAAAAAACCGTACTAGTTACAAGTTGGGGAAAAATAATACATTATTAGGTTCTTTAGTGAAAGAACCATGCCATGATAGAGCCAAGAAAAATGATAACAATAACCCATTCGCATACTGGGGACCTATCTAGCTACTGATCAATGATGTTTGTTGCAGTGGATGGTGATCCTATGTCATATTTGACATCTACATATGTGCTTAACAATGCCCTAGACATTATATCACTAGACATCCTTTGAATCACTGCAAAGTAATCGATGGTAAAAGTTTGAAATTGACAACTCCAATTTATTGCTTCCCTATAAAGGGGTTTTAAATTGTCCTCTCGAACCCGATATATTCCTTTCATCTGATTACATATCAACTGCGAGTTGGTGAATATTTGAATATCATTGACATCGTGTTTTTTTGCCACTTTTAGCCCTTCAATAAGGGCAATGTAGTATGCTTCATTGTTTGTTGTTCTCCCATGCACTTCCTTCTTTCCATGGACCACATGATTTGTTGCCATGTTGCGAAGGGAAAATTTCACAACTCCTCGACCTGGATTTGGAAAGCGTGAAACTTCAATGAATAAACGCCACTTTTGCACCATTGTTTACACTTGGAAAAAAGAAGAAGATAAAAACAAATTCATATTAGACAAGTAGGCAGTTATCTATTTCTTAATACTCAACATGTTATTCAGTGATATATAGCTGAAAAAATCAGTTATCTATTCCAAATCTATTCCACTAATTACTAATTAATTAAACATCCATAAACAATTTCATTATTCTTTTATTTTATGCCTTTCAAATATCAAGATAAGGAAAAACAACTTAAAAATATCATATTGCACAAATACCATCACAATGATACAGCTAGCATCTCCAAGCAAGAA
This sequence comes from Pinus albicaulis, assembly GCA_034641835.2. Lineage (NCBI taxonomy): Eukaryota > Viridiplantae > Streptophyta > Pinopsida > Pinales > Pinaceae > Pinus > Pinus albicaulis. Next base: position 1,524,963,668 of record CM076578.1, on the reverse strand, counting down.
ACAAACAACATTTTGGAACATTTCTGGTGGACACATGAAAATGAAAAAACTAGCCTCTCCAAGCAAGAACCATTAACCATTTGGGAGCAGTTCTGGAAGGAAATCAGAATAAAACAGCTAGCATTTCCAAGAAAAATCCTCATAGCATTTGGGAACAACTGTTGTCGATACATAAAAATGAAACAACCAGCATCTCCAAGCAAGAAACATATATCAAGCTAGGAAGTGCATGGTAGAACCAAGAAGTTAGGGCACAATATAGTTTAAACCCTTTTGTCTAATACGCTAATGGTTTTAAAGTTAATATGTTTAATCCAATAATGGGAATTTCATGCTTGGTGTAGATTGTAGAGATGACCTTTAAACAATAGGCAGGTTGGACCTCTTTAATTGGCATGGAATGGTCACTCTAGATTTTTTCGAAGTAGCTAGGGTTGTGCATCAGAGACATGGCATCCTCAGTCCTCTGGACAAAATGTGTATCCAGAAATATGTTAGTCTACAGATTGTTTCTTTTTGAAAACCCATACTATGGAAGAAAACTCATGTCGGTACCAACTCGTATAATGTCTCAGACAAAACATAACTAGAGCAGACCAACAGATGAGAGTGAGAATATGGTAGGGAAATATGAAATGCAGATACAAAAATGTGGCCTGGTCTACGAAGAAATACTTGCAAATATCTTGTATGTATTTATTATTTAACCTTTACCAGTTTAATTATATTTTTACCTACCTAATTGTAAACCTCAAATTAGAACCAGAAGAAACCTTAAAATGATGAAATAATTTTTTTGGTTATAGTTTATTAAACAAGAGGGATTGTCTTTGCTAAATTTTTTCTAGAAGCACTGTTATAGACAATTTGATTTTAGCCCTGCAGTTTTTGAAACATAAAAAAGTGAAAACATTGATGAAGGCTACTTGTTATTTAACTATGAGTCTCTAGAAAAAGGTTACACTTGTTACAAAAACAACATTGGTTCTCACTTTATATTAAGGCAACATATGAGTACACCTGGAATTCAGGTTGACTTAATCTTTTAGTATATTTTCTTTTATTACTTACAGCTTCTGCAGACTGGTACTCACATTGAGAAAACAAGAAATTTCATATTCTTATCCCCTGCAAACAAATTTTGAGAGATAATTCCCCTCACCCTCCCTCACCTACGTATTCAAAGTGAGGGAGTTGTTACCTTGCCAGTAGCCTGCAGATTCCCCCCTTATTCCATGGATTCCCAGATGGAGGATGGTATTAACTGCCATCCACTAATTGCAGATGGTAACCTCATAGGACTCAGTGGGTATTTGAAACCTCTTTGAGCATTATGCCTTAGCACCAACCTGTCACATGAGGCTTATCCCAAATAATATTATAAATAACTAATGAGCTACACCAATTTTTAGATTTATAAGCCATTAGAGTGAAGGTTCCCCAATTGTCACCATTTAGGGTTATGGAAATAAAACATCATGTGATCGTAAAACATAACTCTAGTTCATATAGAGAACAAACCCCACAATGATCACTGCCAGTAGATACTGTTATTAACATAGTCTGAGTCATCACACACTAATCAACTAGTAGATAGAAGTGAATTTTAGTATTCTAATCATGTCCCGAAAGAAGCTAGATTTAGTACCAAAATTTAACATTGGCCACATAGGAATACTAACTATTTACCTTAATTGTCCCTCCCTTTTCAATTGTAATCATTGGGTACTTCCATTCAAGTTTGTTATATACATACAACTAAATGGGAAATGGCCTTAGTCAGATTCAAATCTTACACCTTATTATCAAATATGTCTTATGGTTTCCCAAATGTTACTGGATCCTTCAAATCTTTCACTTTATTATTGAACGTCAAATTCGACCTGTGGTTATAGGGGTTTTGTTTGGCTACTAGTTAGATTCAAGTCTCGTTGTGTTCTATCTCTTTTTTCAGGTTTGGGCTACAGGTTTTTCTGCTGCATTGTTAAAGAAGAAGAGTGTTGTGACAAATGGAATAATAAAGGGAAGAGAAGGGAGTGCAGAATTTTTGGGGTTTGATGAAGCTCATTCAAGTGAGCTAAAGCCTGATGTTATAGAGACAACTTTACTTGTAATGTAAGAGAAATTTTTCAGACTATTTTTCAAGCTGCCCTATGTTGACAGGTATTTATATAGTTTTAGCTAGTGATTTGTATATATGTCTTTCAGCAGGGTTTTAAATATTTTGGTCAATGAATTTCCTTTCTAACATCCTTTTCTAGGTTAGAGTCTATTGTGTGATGAAAATAATCTAAATAAGGTGTGCTTTTCTCAAGTATGTTATATTTAACTTTTTCTGTTTCTTGTCCATAATAGGAGGCTTTCTAATGTATTCAGCATTTTATCACTTCAATAACCAATTTGTCCTCAACTACACATTTACAGTTCTGTTGATAGGGTTAGCCCTGCTGACTCTATAGAGGCATTCATTGCAAAGAAAAATCAAGCAGGATACAAAGTTAGGGCTTGTAATTTTGTATTGTTACCCCATGTGGACCATTTTCGAAAATTCCCAGATCTTTATAGTGCTCAGCTAGGCAGCTTTTTGGAAGAATGTCTGCCTTGTTATGAAGAACAAAAGATAAATGAATGATACAAGACCATCATAGAATTCAAATAAATAATTAACAGGTCTCAGGGATATAGGCCCCCGACGGAATGAATTGTTGGAAGATTCATAAAAATCAATTTTCACATTTAGCATGGTGCATTGCCAAGGCATCAGGAATTGGCAGTGGATCTATATACACCTTGGATGCGTTTTACAACAAAAATAAAATGTGGTCCAGTTAGTATGGGAATATGTCGTATATAAAATTTATTGCATTCTTTAATTCAATTCTAAGAGATTTGGAGAGAGGTCTGCATCCATTTTAATTGTTCAAATTTGAGATCCTATTATTCATATAACAAACAATAGTAAAGATATTGAAAACCAAAATCAAGTTGGTTGATATTGTTTTGCCAGTGAGTTCATTTTTGCAAAGGACCAAATCATTTTGAATATTTGATGTGCCCATGAAGTTGCCTTGTTTTGCCTAAAGAAGGAAGTGATTTTTCCTCTCAAATATATTATTCAATACACAAACTTGCAAATCAATTCAAATTTATGATTAACACATTTTTCAAACAAAACATAATAGAAAAATTAAACAACGTCTTCTTAAGCCAAATATTTACAGCCTATTTGATGAAAATACTATAACAGGATCGTGAACTTGAACTTAAACTTTTCATTTTCAAATTTATCAAGCATTTCATGTTTTTGGGACTTGGATCCGTTGGGATTTTAGAACTGATGGCTTTGCAAGTATTATGCTATGAAAATGAAAAATTTCGTTAACATGGATGATTTTATTCGCAGCATGAATTGAAAAATTGGGAGAAGTGATAAAAAATATTCAAAGTACATAAAAATAAAAATAAAAACCTAGCGTAAGCCAAAGTACAGGCAATATCAGCTAAAAATATAGTGTGATGGTGAAAATGAAATACTATGGTAACGCTTGGTGGAAGGCCTAAGCTTAAGTGTTTGGACAAGAATTGGAGCTGTCGAAAATCAAGAAAACTAGAGAAGGGTGTGGAGAACATGAGAGGAGGAGGAGGTCACTAGCTTTGGTTTTGAAGGTCACTAGATTTACTTTTGGAAAAACAAGTAAAGTCTTGCTTTTGGAAAAACAAGTAAACTCTTACCTTTGGTTGTTTTAGCTGTATATAGTTTTGTATTTCAACCTTTCAAATAATTTATTACAGGTCCCCTGCCTTCAGAACTAAGAAAGATGACTATGGTCCAGGCTATAGATACTTATGCAAATCAATTAACTGGTGAGATTCCAAGCTCACTTGGAAGCTGCAAAGCATTCAATTACATTAATATTTCATGCAATGCATTTGAAGGTACAACTCCATAACCACTGTGTGAAATTCAAAATCTCCAGGACATCGATTTATCCTCCAACCATTTGTTAGGTGGAATACCCATGCCATTGGAAAATCTCAAAATTCTCCAACACTTGAATTTATCTTTCAACAAGTTTTCAGGAGAAGTTCCTAAAGGTGGTGTTTTCAAAAATCACGGGGCCACTACTTTTCTATGAAATCTTGGTCTGTGTGGCAATTGGGTAAGTTTTCCACCATGCTACTACCAAACATAAAATTCATTCACAACTGAAAGGAGTTATCATATCTATTGTCATACTTCCAATAATTGTTGTGTGGTGTTTGTTTCTGGGTATCCTATGGATATCAAGAAAGAGCAATAATGTGGGTACTGAAGTATTTCATATGGATATCTCATCACTACATGACATGCATTGATTGAGGCCAACTTCTTGTGTTTTTTTGGGTATCCTATGGAGATCAAGAAATTGCAAGAAAGTGGGTAATATGGAGAGCTGATCACTCTATGACATGCACTGAATGAGGCCAACTTATTAAGAGTTGGTAGTTTTTAGTAAAATGTACAAAGACGTTAGGAACAATAGCACAATCAATTGTTGATGTCAAGCTTATGAATTTGGAGAATGAGGGAGCTCACAAGACCTTTGGAAAAGACTACAGTGTTTTAAAATGACTCCTAATACCATAATCTTATTTGAATCGTAATCTTTTCTTCAGACCCCCAAATCAAAGATTTGAAATTTCCTAAAATTGGTTATATCTTGATGGTGAGAAACTGTATTGAGTTTATAACAGTAGACATCGCCCAAGGCATAATAGGGTATAATGGGTCTCTATCACCATTGTTTTGTGCAAATGATTCATTGGGGTTTGAAACCAATGAGAAAGATATGAAAGCATACTTAATGTAATTTAATACTTTGGCACGAGTATGATATTTATTTTGTAAATTTTAAATATTCAATGTTCATTTCCAATATGCAAGGTTGCATTCCTCCAGCTATTTTTATTTGTTAAATGTTCGAAAGTATATAAGCGATATCAACTATTTTTTATTTTTGTTAAAAATTGTGATTGAAAAATCTTATTATGAAGATGTCTAAAAACAGAGTATGGACAATGTGATTTTGTCACAACAACTATGAAATGACGTTATCGGTGATGCCAATTAGAAATAAACCTACCTATAACATGTTTGTGAAATAATTAAACTTGTAAAAATAAGTAATGGTTTTACAAGCAGAAACATACAAGTTTGTTGACAACAATTAGTGGAAGAAGATAAGGTCACTCTATTTTGTTCTTCGCAATCAAAGCCTTCATGAAAAATGCCCGTTCTTCAAGTTCTTCAACATTAGATAGAATAAATGCAAGAGAGAAAGATTTATGATCAAGTTAAGGTATTTGAATTCTAACATGTTTTTCATTTGCACTCTCTCTGATACCAAGGTTCTACAGCTACAGAGAATGGTATTGTTTCTTTTTAAATGCATATTCAACCTTGAATTTTTGTGCTTCGTAACTTCCTACATGCATACTCATCTTCAAAAGCTGGAAGCTATAAGTTTGAGACATTCAAAGAATTTTCCAAAAAGATCACTGTGGAGTAATGCAAAAAAAATGACTTATCGATAATTTTCGTGCATCTCTATCAACTGAATTCAAACTGAACTTGCATCCATTCCCTATACAAAATGTAATTTTTCAGGGTTCATTTTATTCATTTTAAAGGTGAAATAGCAAGAACTAACAAATGTCTAAACCCCATAAATAAAAGCTAACCAGAGGGTGACAGGTTGTGCAGTACATGTATAAAATTCAAAGTGTTGTCACGAAAACAAGTCATATTTTGTGATCTCAAGAAACAAAGAACCAGGGAAAAAAAATCCCCATGAAAGCATCTTCGTTAAATTTGTTTCATGTTTTTTAAGCTGCATTGTCTTTTTACCGATTTACATAAAGAATCGAAACAAAACTTACGAAGTTGATTCGGAACGGAACTGTGGAGGAAGGTGAATCAAACAGGAATAGTTTTGTGATGTTTTGTTTTGTTTCAAACAAGAACAGGCATGCAATGAGCGAGGGGAGCAACGGAGGAGCGATGAGAGGAAGGCGAGTAAGAGGGTGTGACGAATTGGAAACATTTATGGCAGCATTAAGTTTCTAATAGAGAATCATAGTTGATAGAAGTTTCTTGATTGTCTGATTGAGTCTCTGACAGCAGAGAATTTGTATCAGGCGTTGGAGGAATTGTGAGCCAGAGCAGGAAAGAACCGGAAGTTTTTTCAACCAGTGACAGAAACAAGGCAATTCCTCCACTTAGTTAGACTATTTCAAATATAATCATAATATTAAAAAAATTTTTAACATTTTATATATATAATTTTAATTTATTAAATATTAAAAACTTAAGTTCTAACTTCAAATTAACAATAATTAATATATATATAATTTATGGACTATTTAAAACTTGAATTTTAACCTCATTGATTTAGGCATTCTTTAATGGCGTTGAATTTTTTTTTTCATTTTCTTAAAATAATAATTATAAAAAAACATAAATTTTCTAAAAATAATAAATTTTATAATGCAATAAGTATTTAGTAGCTATATAAATTGCTAAGCAAAAAATTGATGCAATTGTTAATGTATGGCTAACAACTTATTCTAATCAATTCATAAAAGAAAAAATGCTATGTATGTTTAATTAGTTGTTCATTGAACAAATATAATTCTCTCTAAAATAATAAAAAGTTAAAGAAAAATGTGAGTAAGATTTTTAACATATTATATCAACTTTATATATATTTATATAAAAAAAATTGTTAAAAGAAAATATTTTAATGTTGTATAGAAAAAAATATCCAATATGAATTATGATTAAAATATTTTAATATGAATTAATATTGGCTTATAATTAAGAATATATTTAAAACAAAAATAAATAGTTTAATTTGGATTGATAAAATGATTCAATGCATCTGTTATGTAATCTCTATAACATTCAAAAATACAATTTAAAAATAAAAATTTATATATTATTATTTTTATTCTAAAATAAATTCTCACCTCAAAAAATTGTATCTCTCTCACTTGATTTAAGAGATATTATTGAGATATTTAATTAAAATAAAATCTCTCAACTTAAGTTAGATACTTAATTAAAATAAAACTATACTGCTCTAAATAATGTGTTTTGAAATAAAATAATATTTTTCCCATGCATTGAAAAAACAAAAATGCTTAATAATACAACTTGCAACACATGAAAAACGTGACTTGTTAGTTTTGAATTAGAATAATATTTTTCCCATGCATTGAAAAAACAAAAATGCTTAATAATACAACTTGCAACACATGAAAAACGCTACTTGTTAACAAGCCTCTCCCACATGCTACCGAGGTCAGGTTTCCAGTTCTCTTTATCCATTTTTCCAATGCTGAATATTTTGCGGAAAGAGGCATTGAAATGGAGATTAAAACATTAATACATTTATTTAATATTAAAAACCAAAGGATTTAAAGATTAAATATTTAACTAAAAATCAAAACATTTATAAACCAAATAATTTAAACATTATGTATTTATTAAAAAAAGCCACTGCATTTATAAAACTTCCAGGCATATTAAGCATTTATTAAATTGAAGCAAGAAATGCATAGAGTTATTCTTCGATTTGGATAGTGTTTTCTCAAAGACAGTTAACTTAACTTCCATTGAAAAGTACAACACAGAAAAATCGTTGTTACAACATGAGTATATTTTAAATAAATATTGGCTGCCACACTAATAGTCAAGTAAAAACTACATTAAACATCTGCCCATTAATAGGAACCTCCGTGCTCTATGGGCAATGTTTCCAATATTGGAGACATAAGTTGCTGGGAAAAGTAGAACCTACGCAAATCAACCTACAACGTCAACCAAAAAGGATTGAAGGAATTCAAAAGAAAATTTTAGAGGGATCGACTGTGGTTACGCTAAGAATATAAAACGATTTCTAATTTAGGTGAATTTGATACACGAAGATGAAAATGTTGTTAGGCAACTAATATAAAATGAAACTAAATGGTTATGCAATGAGTTTGAAATTGTAGTAAACTGAAATGCATGTAAACTGAACGGTTCATTTTTCATTTTCCCACCAGGCCACTTGGCTAGAATAATCAAACATTCGTAATAATTTTATAATTTCACTTTTGACTGTTTGTTGCCACTCTCATACATGGTGGTGTAATTTTGGAAAACATTTGTGGATGTTGCCGGGTAATGGGACGATTCTACTTCTCAATAAAATGTGATTTTTGTCATTGTACTTTTCACTAAATATCACTTGTGGATGTTGGGTGGTAATGAGATGATTTTACTTCCAAATAAAATGTGATTTTTGCTATTGTATTTTTCACTAAATATTATATTAAGGAACGTCAATAAATTTTCATCATATTTTGTAAAAGTGAAGTACTAATGCATAGATTAATACAAAAGAGAAGATGAAAATATGTGATCATATTTGGCTATATATCATCTCAACAAAAACTATAATTAATAAAAAATTAATATATGAATTTTCAATAGGATGCTTATCTGCATAAATACATTTATTTGCTAGAATTGGATAAATAATTTTAAGAAAAAAATGAAAATTGTCAACTTTTTAAAAAAATAAAAATAAAAATTACTGATTTAAAAAAATAAAAATAAAAATAGCCCCCAATTGAAACCTAACCTTCAAATTTTTCTTGATGCCCAAAATCACTTTAGCTTCTTTCTCATACCTTGATTCCTCCATAAAAACATGAGGGAATGATCTATTTAGTATTATTTGCAATTTTATACTTCATCTTTCTTGATATCTATATTGTTCATGTAAGCACTCCATATTCTTCACATTAACTTAGAGATAATTTTCTAATTATTTTATTTTTTACCTTTTAATTCATGCTTGACTTTCTACCATTGCTTTCTTTCTCCATCACAAATCATGGCCATTCAATTGACTTCTCCACAATTTAAAAAAAAAAATGATGCACCTATTCCAAGAACATTTTCATAAACTATTTTATAAGGTTTTTCTTTTTCATAAGCTAACCCCTTCTGTGAACAAAAATGTATATTCTTCATCAATAATTGTCTTTTAATTTTAACATTCACATAAATCTATCTTTTTCCTTCAATTATTTCATATTAATCTATCCTACATATGCCCAAACTAAACTCTTAAAAACTCTCCATTATATCCAAATCCAAAATCTTAAAAACTCTGATAACTCTCCCTCACACCCATACCATCATTCAATAATATTTAATAGTCCAAAAGTCATCTACCATTCAATAATATTTAATAGTCCAAAAGTCATCTACCATTCAATAATATTTAATAAAATTTCTAAACACAATAATATTTACAAGTCTGTGTAGCACCCTTCAACAACAAAATTTTGTCGAGTCTCGAGTTATTACATGACTTCCAAATGCGACTGGCTTAGATTGACATGATATTTGTGCAATAAAGTCTCAAAAGTCTTAAATTATAATGTGACTTCCAAAAGAGAATAGTGGTATTGATATACTATTTTTGCTAAATAGTGTCACGGCCATGTAACTTCAAACATTAAATTAGATGTGACTAGAGTGCTACGCATTTATGAGCTATCTAAGTCTTACAAGTCTAGTGTCTCCGATTACATGGACGCCATTGAAGCAACTTAATTTAATTTCAAAGTCCGTTCCCGAGTCAATTGCACTACAAATCGCGGAAGGCAACTTGCGACGACGTGTTGCTGATTGCCCGCAGAATATGAAGCTCTACCTGAATCCTATAACCTGTACTTTGCAACGCCACTCATGCATTATAGCACCACCTCCACTCATTAAATTAGAAAGAGTAACTACCATCGTGTCAAATTTGAAAAGGCGAGATGGCAATTCAGCACCTTAATACTCATCGTCACTGTAACTACTCTTCTTCACTTTTCATGTTGGAAATTAATCTGAATCATCACAATAAATGAATTGGTAGCAGACATACCTCAGTAAATGTTTTACAGATTGCAGATTGAGTGTGCAAAGAATGACAAGTACTGAGCAAGTACATAAATAATCCATTCCATAACACATTAAATAATTAAAGTGAAGTAGGAATTTAATTCATGGTTAGTGAATGTGCATGGGAAAATATTTAATATACAAGTTTTATTTAGTTCATGCAAGTTTTGTAATGTTCAGAAAATGATGTCTTTGAGAAAATTATGGAGCGAATTTTGGTGGGTGGGTGAAAACAGTGTTACTCTGTGTTTCTCTACAACTCTCTTGAATGTAAAACCAAGTAATAAGTCTTGTTTTACTTGTGAAGGAGCTTCAACCTCCATATGTTAATGTATTTCATGTTTTGAAGTTTTAATACAAAGTTTGGTTAGTTGCCACAATTGTTCTTAGGGCAACACTGTTTACTATGTTTCATCATGAGTAAAATTAGTTGATTATATTTGCGCCTCTCCATAGTTGCTATTTTAATCTCCGCCACTCTATTGAAAAGAAGATTCACATGAATTGATTTCCTTTAACATACCTACTCAACCTTATGCATTTACTCATGGTAAATCAATTTTATGTAATGTCATTTTAACTGTTTAATCAAGAATCAGTTGGAAACAAATTCTTGATAACAGACTATGGGTATTCATTATTTATGGGAGATCCCTGGAGAGGTTTTGGCAGACAGCGTTAACGGATTGGATTCTTCTGCTGCTTCAAGCTCGTTGGAGGTTGATCAGGATTCATTCATTCTTAGGCTCGAAGTTTTGCTCGCAGTAGGCAAGAGCAGAGATATCTCCCTCTTCGCATCCCTCGGCCCGAGCGTCGACTGATTTTATCGCTGAATCGAAGTTTGTCCACACAAAATCGGATTTACAATCCATGCAAAAGCACCGCTCTTTGATCAGATCATGGTAGTGTGAATGCATAGTTTGGAGGAAAGAGGAACTTGGCTGGAGATGGAGAAAGGAGATCCCGATAGCACAGAGATCGAGTGCAAGTGATTTAGGATACAGAGACGGAAGCTCGAACACTGAGACGAAACTTCATCAGTAAAAAGGTAAGTAATTTTTTTATTTGTTTCGTGAAATATTGAATGGTTTTTGTGTTTGATTATTTCCTTTGAAATATTTTCTATGTTTAGGTGTTTATGTGGGTAAATTTGGGTAAAAGATAAGAGGAGCTCCATTTTTTTTTAGAGGTTTTATATACTGCGTGCAAAAAGAACTAGATCTTACTTAATATCTACTATGTTATATATGAATGTAGAGAGGATCTGCATTCTTTGAGAGATAAATATACCTAGTGCACAAACTAGATTTTACTTAATATCTACTATGCTATATTTTTTGGAAAAGAAAATACTTTGTCCATGCACAAAGAATAGTTGATTATGTTAATTATATGGAAAGAAATATATAATATTTATAAACATTTCATATGCAAGAAAAGATAAGATGCTTTCTCTTTAGTTTAAAAGGGATTTGTACACATTTATTTTATGAAATGATAATAAATCTAAGATTATTTTTTTGGAAATGAAATGATAAGAAATCCTAGTTACTTCATGGAAAGTGAATATAGATTAAGGAGGGTAATTCCTGAATATATTTCATGGGTTGGGAGATAAGTTAATGAGCTTCTTGGAAGAAAGTCATGAAGAACACATAATAGTTTTTCTCATAATTGTTTCTTTGGGAAAGATCATGTTGAAGCTTGTGTGAAAATAATAATAAATATTATGTTGTTTTATATAAGTTGTTCTTACTTGAAAAGAATAACTTCTTGAAAAGATTGCATGTTGACTTCTTGATTTGGATGTATACAAGGTAAGCTAACCTTCCTATTGTTTCCTAGTTTTATGCATAAAAGAAGGTTATCTATGGTAATTTCTTGAAAGGAAAACATAAGAAGATTTCAAGTATAAATACAACAAAACTAGGTTATGATAACTTCCTGATGCAAATGAAGTATGCATTCGTTACATGAATGGAATAGTTAATGATAGTAGAGTTCTAAGAAGGGAATAATGGGTTGCCTACATTAAAGAATGGATATTATAATAAGCTCTTGCATGCACAAAGAATAACCATTGTGTTATAGAGGTCTGTTCTTTCCATGGATAAAATAAATATTGAGCTATCTTAATCTTTAGGAAAAACATCTGAGCACCTTTTATGTTATCATAACTATTATGTTAGTTTCATTTGGAATAAGATAATTCATATGCATGCAATATTTGTATTATCTTTCATTGGAAGGAATATGCATTTGTATGTGGGAAATGATAGCATGTTTAGTTGGCCTACATAGGGAAATATTCTTTGGAAAAGAAGATGGATTACATGCATAAAACCCATATTAATGTGTTAGTTTCCTTGGAATATATATATGGGTAATGTTGGTATAATATTTGAAAAGAAGACATGTATTTGTTTACTGTAAAAAGGTGTTTGGATACTCAGTTGTGTTAAGCATTCTTTTGGGAAGACTCTTTTGGAATCTGTATGCATTTGCATGCATGTGAACAACATTTATTATGTTATCTTTTCTTTGATGCACCAAAAGTAATAACTTAAGGGTTAGTTATTTTAATTAAATTTATGTAAATTTCATGCACGAAGATCGTAACTGATGTATTATTTTCTTTAAAGAAATTCTTGGGAGATGTAGCGGTTGTCTTGCAATAATGTGTGCTTATGCGAGGGAAACATTGGTTAATGTGATGACTTATAACTAGCACATTTGTAGTATGTGCTCTTAAAATAAGCATGTCAAGATATTTTACTTACATGTCATTAATATACATGAGTAGATGGAGAAGCTTCTCTAGTAAAGATTTATGAAATGGTTGATTAATACTTAATGAATCTTGACATCAATGTATGTTGAAGGCATCATTAGCAGGGAATGATGATGACATGTACAAAGGAAATATTATGCTTAACCTAGTGGCAGGTAAATGATTATGGTTCATGCAAATGAGTGCAAGCTGTGGGATGATCCAATATACGATGTTCCATTATAGGTACATCCATGCCACCAAGCTATGAAAATATGAAGATTGGTGTGTAAATTCTATCATATTTATTGTAATGGATTTAGGCTAGATATTTGTATATTTCCTTGTAAGATTTTAAAACAATGGTTAAGGGAAGGTCTCCCTTATAAGCCATTGAGTGAGGGTTGAACACCCTCACGAGCATTTAATAATAAAATTAAAATTTTTCTGGTTTTCACCCTACGAGGTTTCCAGGGTATATTGGTGTTTAATGATGTGATTGATTATTATGTCAAGATGATGATGTTAATTTTTTTCTTGTTGTGATGTTTATAATGTAAGTATGTGATAACTACATGAATAATGAAATGAATGCAAGGTATATCATACAATTTTATGTTAATGTACCATAATAGAAGTTGTTAATGGTTAAGCAACTTACTATTCTTATAATAAGGTTTCACTATGAACTGGTGAACATTCTATGTAATGATGAGTAAGGAATATTTAATAGTGATATGGATAGTTACCCGTGAGTAACTTGTATAAAAAAATTTAACTCCCACATTTCCATGTGAGGTAATCGGTGTATGTTACAAGTGATATCAGAGCTAAAGGTTGCAGCACTAGCACCTTTGTGATTTGTTAAGCGAAAAGAAATTGAGGTATGCTACTAATGAACATCAGTTAAGGTACGCTTATAGAAATCTACATATTGATTGATATATGCAGTTGTCTACTTTTGACATGAGATGTGTGATTCATGTTCATAATTACATTGAAGAGTAATAAGTAACAAATGCTACTGCAAAACGGTTTTCATAACATTGTAATCATGTTGATGATAAAAGACATTAAAAACTTTGTTGTACTTATGAACAACCTCAGTACTCACTAGTGAAAGTGAGAGTTGACTATTAACATTTGGGTATATGAAATATTACTCATACATTTAATGAACATAATTAAAAGATGAATATGTATAGTGATGGTATGTGAAACTAATGAATGAATGCAAAATATGAGGAAAGTTGATCCAGGTAGATATTGGTGGCCACCCGCCTATTCCACTTGGGGCCCCACCATTGTCTCTTTCATTTTTTCACAACTTACTATTTTTAACAATTTTTCGGGTCCTGAACTTACAAAGTTGTTTTGAGGCCCTAAACGATGTTTTTTTGGGCATCGTTTATCCAGCGAATATGATTTTTTTCTAAAATTTATACTCGCAGCAACAGTTGTAGTCCTCTGATAGATATTTTAACGATGTATCATGTGCGTCAAACGAAGATAGTATGCCGAAGTTACGTCCCCGAGAAAGTTGAAACACAAATTTACCCAAACGGTGCCCATAGTTTTGGCGCTTCATCTCCTAGGGTTAGGTTTTTGGATGTTTGGAGTTCTCCATTGTTTCTTCATAGTAAGTAGGCCCTTGAGCCTCATTGTAACACAGTTCAGAGGTCTGTAGCCACCACATCTCTTCTCATAGATTCGCTACCAGCACCCTAGCTATTTTATTTCCATTATGTTTGTAAGGATATTTCTGTTAGTTGATATTAATGTAATGAAGCCTTATTTCCACTACATCTCTATGTTTATGGTTATTTCTATATTCTATTACATTCCTGCATAAATCTGGATTAGTGGTATCAGAGTGGTCTACTTTCTCTTGATCCTTCTTTGCATGTCCCCAATGAGGTCGGGGTATAAGGAGTCAGGGCTCAATATGGTGGAACATTTGCAAGATCAGCCTCACAAACCCCGATGGATGCCCATGGGGGATGAAAAGAAAGATGAGGGAGCAGGAGATCCTATCAAAATATTTCTCAAGGAGGCCCTCGAAAAACAAAGGAACACGATAATGGATAACTTTTCCCAGATCCTTCAACGACTGCCCACCAACGACGCATCTGCATCTAGAAGCCACTCTAGAGGCGCGACTCCCTTTAAGGTACAAGTAAACTTTGACATTCCCATATTTTAGGGTCAAATTGATGCAGATGTTGTAGATAGATGGTTGAATCTATTATAAGGATATTTCTCGATTCATGACTTTTCCAACCGGGGGAAGATTATTTTTTCACTCCTCAAAGCTACCCCCCATGTCAACAACTGGTGGGAAACCTACTGTGAGAAAAATGACGAAAAAGAACCCTCCATGTTCTCAGTCGTACCCACTTGGAATTCTTTCCGAGATGCCATCAAGGAACACTACTATTCCATGGGGAGCTATGAGGACAAGTACATACAATAGACCATGTTGTGGCAACAAAGGGATCAACATGTGCATGAGCTGACAAATTTTTTCCATACCATATTAATCACAAAGTAACAGAAATAATTCACACATGAAACACACACGAATTGTGGCTCTTCTATTAATCACACGAAAATAAATCTTTAAATACAATAAACTCGATGAAGGGTATTTATCGTGACTCACTTGACAAGCACACACTTACCAAACTCATCTATCACATAACTTCGACTTACTCAACGCTCACTTACTAACTCGCTAATTCACTTACTAAATTCATCTATCACACAACTCGACTTACTCAACGCTTCCTTAACTCACTATCTAACTCTTCATACTGAAGTTAGTTAAATATTTTAACATTTTTCAACACATTTAACTTGATCATATTTATACAGAACAAAACATGATAAACATGATTAGAGATCTTTTGTCTAAAATAGGTATAAAAAGAACTCATCGTAAGATCTTTTATGCAGCTTTTGAAAATCATATCAAAGTCAAGGATCATTGTTTCTTCTTTTTGTAAAAGAATTTTATGTTTTCTTTTTGTTTGGATAATGACAAGGAAGAGGTTTCTAATTTTTTTAGTATGGAAGGATAAGGTAATACACAAAAGGTCGATCAAAGAGTACAAATTTGAAACACAAGGATCTCTAGAGTTAATGTGTTTGGAGACCAGGCATGCAGGTCTACATAGAAGATATAAGGACACTGTATAGGATAAATAGACATGGGAAAATGGTTTTTTTTTAATGTATATAGATTGAGTAGAAAAATAATATAGAAATATGAATCTATGAAAATATACTTTCTCTTTTATTTTATAATGATAATTTTCTCCTCTAAAAAAAATCCGAACCAGATGTAAGATAAATGACTTCATTATGGAGAAAATAGAAACATTCTTTATGATCATAATGTATTAAATTTTCATATAGTTTACAACGATAAGGAATATAATGATCTTGGAAAGCGTTTAAATAAATCATACCCAATTTTAACAGATAATTCATCCACAAATTTGCACGAGGTAAAATATCGAACGTGCTTCGGATAACCCTGGGCGTAGTAGCCCCCATGTTTGGATTGATTGTAGTCGTAGGCCTTTGTAAATGGAATTATATTTATAGGTGGAGATGCTGGGAACATATTCTTCGAAGGTCCCCTCATCATAAAATTGGTAATTCATTTAGTTGGTTCTTTATTAGGTTGTGGCTTAGGAATTGTTATTTGTTGGTAAGTGATAATTGTCTAATTTGTTTATAATTTAGTAGGGATTTATTGGTAAGTGAAAATTATCTAATTTGTTTATAGTTCAACGAGGATTCATGAGTGAATTTATCACAATTTAAATTTTGTAAGGATTTTAAGGATGCTAAATTCATATACAAAAAAAACCAATTTAAATGACACAAATTAATATTTCACCACAATATTTTTCATAAATTTTAGCTAGAAATAAGCCCTAAAATCTAAAAAAACCTCACATATATAGGCAACTCCTTTATTGAACACCTTATTTTCCTGCATGAGATAAATTGATGCCTTGTAATTGTTTTCACAGGTGAGGAAGGATAAATAAGCCCTATGGAGAATTTGGAATTAATTTTCAAGTACGATATTTTAAGGGAGGCAACGTCCAATTTTAAGGAAGAGAATATACTTGGCCATGGAGGTTTTGGATCTATTTTTAAAGTAAGTTTTTAGTGTTTCACGTTATGTTGAAGTAAATTCGAAACTAATAAGAAACCATTTTTAAACTATCATAAATTTATTGGTTTGCAGGGGAACTTACTAGATGGCAGAGCGGTTGCAGTTAAACTGTTGCAAATAGGTTCAAACCAAGCACACTATGAAATTTTGAATGAAGCAAATCTCATCAATTGTATTCAGCACTGAAACCTAGTGAAATTACTCAGTTGCTCATTTAAAATTTGAGAAAGGCTCCTAGTTTATGAATATCTTCCGAACAGCAGCCTCGACAAGATTCTATTTGGTTTCCTGTCCTCCTTTAACTTCTGAACAGTAGTGTCCACAAGATTCTATTTGGTTCCTTCTGGTTCTCTTTAAACTTCTAAACTACTGCATCGTTCTTGGATTTGTTCGAGTTTGTATTCTTATCTTGCTGATGGATTATTATTTATTTTGGTATGTGATGCAATAATTGCAGATACAACAAGAATTCATCTACTTAACTAGCATCAAAGGTCTGAAATCATACTTGGAACTACCCATGGGTTGGCATCTCTTCACGAGGAGTCTGAGATTAGAATCATCCATAGAGATATTAAGGCCAACAATATTTTACTGGATAGTAAACTTAGACCCAATATAGTGTTGGAAATATTGTCATTGATGGCAAAGGAGCACAAAGAAGCAGCACCATGACAAGGGAGCAGATCAGATTCAGATGAAAAGTAATGTTGGAGTTAAATGAATCGATGGATTTTTTAAGTGTTTCACCAAGTATATGGAGGTGTCCTATTGAAGAGTTGAAAGCGGAACTATGAACAACAGCACATTAGAACAATGAAGGCAGAATCATAAATAATGGTGCAGAGGTGGTTTTTGCAAATCAACAAATGGTTTTCGCATGGGTAAGACTTGGTAGGTGGTAACTCCTTGAATGAATGCGATACGCCTCCGCAAGTGACACGTGGATGATCAAAACCACTTATTTCACGTGCCTTGAAGCCGTTAACTGTCAAAGTTTATTTGGACGCGATATTCGTTGGATTAGAAGCATTTCATTTTGGGTGTGCATCCACCGTTAGATGAAGGAAGTGGATAGATTGATTAAACAAAGTGGAAGGGTGAGTTGGAAATGCTGTGGGACCCGGAGATAATGTTATATCAGCAGTTGATATTATAACCAATGTAAGAACTTTATTAAGTGGAAGTTATATAATATAAGTGACGGAATAAGTGGATTAGAGCTAGTTGGCACGCGATAACACGATGACCGTTGGATCATTCTAGGATCAATGGCGGAGAATAAATAGTCTTTGACATAACGAATTTTTGAGTTAAGAGGAGGAATGAGCGTGATTAACGTTGATCTGGGATCAACAGTACCGTGGGGGCACAAACAGTTCGATATTTAACCCAAGGGGGTGCCTCAGTAGTTGAACTGCCCATCGATCAATGACCGCAGATTGAAGGCTGTCATTCACTGCGGTAGCACAAGCCCGATGATCTTTTCGTACCGAGGAGTGCATCCACAGTACCGTGAATCTAAGATAATAATGTGAGCGCCTTTTGAGGTCTGGTGCCATATATAATGTGGGGCCAATACTTTTGTTGACATGCTTTGTTTTAAATCAAATGGTAGATAAAGAGCGGAACGATAAAAGGTGTGGGACCAGTGTCATAGAGCGGGACAGCGTAAACAAACAGATGAGATTAAAAGAGATGACGTGGCAGTGACGTGGGGATGACGTGGCAAGTGACGTGGACCTAACCCAACAAATCGCAAATAAATCAATATGACATGGAAAAATGAAATGGCAGTAACGTGGTGATGACGTGGCAAGGTGACGTGGCACGATGACATGGAGATGACGTGGACCTGGCCCACATATCGCAAATTTCAAGATCAGAGGGGTGAAGATCGTAAGAGCAAAGAAGCGATGCGATGTGCCAATGCGAAGGGACACATGGCAGCACAGCGCAATATCGCACATCGACGATGTGAAGTTCATCACATACTGTGAAATGGCAATGAGATGCGATGTGATGAGAAGTGGTGATCCGATTCAGCGATGCGAAGTTCATCGCATATCGCAGATCGCAAAGCTCAGGGGAGATATTGCATAATCTTAGCAATCATGTGAGTTGTGATGTGAAGTAGCGATAATGTCAAGTGGGATTCAATCGCATATCTCTCATTGCAAGCTCAGGGCAAAGTGCGATAAAGGAGTTGGATGCAATGCAGCTTATAACCATTATTTAAAGAGATTTCAAGTCCAGGTGTATGTGATTTTCCTTTGTAAATCGCATCGGAAAGAAAAGGAGGCATGTAGAAAAGAACTTTTGAAACACAGAAGTTTGATAAAGCAATAATATAGCCTGGTGGGACCCTTCGCACATCACATATCGGGAGATCAGATGGACCAAGGCACATGGGATACTTGAATCTCCAAAGTGTGATAAAGAGAGCGGACTCGATAAAGAACAAAGTTGAAGCCTAAAGCATTTCAAGTCCGGCAGTATGTGGATTTTCTTTTGTAAATTGTTTCGGAGAGCAAAAGGAGGATTATAACGTAAAATAAAAAGGAAAGGATGAACACGGGTAGAAAGGCTCGGGTAAGGACCCGATACAGAGAAAAAGTCAGAACCAAGTATTTAGAAGAGTGGTGAAGGTTGAACGCTATGGGCACGAGAAAAAGAGGTTGAGTCGAGAAAAGAAGAATATAGTGGCACTGTTGAAAACAAACAACTGGTCAAGTTAGGCCAAAATGACAGTTATGCAAAACTGTATTGAATATAATAGCAGGAACCGAAACGACTCTGATAGCATCAGAAAAGACAAATGCACAGCGAGCAAAGAGATGAAAAGACTAAGTGAAATATTTTTGTTGTAATTGTAAATGTAAATGTATTAATTATTTTTATTATATGTGATGCAAAGGCAAGTCTCCAAAGGCAAATCAAAACTCCTCTGTAATACTAAAATGTATACATACTATTATATTATTCTGAATGGGCTAGACAAGAAAATGAGAGGGGGGAAGGCAAAGAGTCATACCTGTTCATTTTGAATTCCCTGTGGAATGCAAACAGTTATGAGGTGATCTCTATAAATAATGTTACCATCATATGCATAAAGCATTAGAGAACTGTAGAAGGGATGAGAGAGGAAGAAGAATGTAAGAGAGCTTCAGGAGTTTAGAGAGTGTAAGAAGAAGGAGGAGTAGATAGAGAAGCTGTGAAGATTCGAAGATGATATAAGGCAGATATGAAGGTTGGAGGACAACAGTGATGAAGGAACAGAACAGAGCTGATACCCAGGTAAATCAGCATGTGTTTTCATTGTAGTATGAGGAATTTGGTGCTTCCATATCAAGTTGTAGCTTGATAGAAGTCGAGTTGTAGTTGGCTGAGGTAGGAGCCTCCTGTAGGTTGTAGCCTGCAGAACATAGATGGGAGTTGGAGCTTCCTTGCAAGTTGTAGCTTGCAGAATTGAGGTACTAGCGTCCTGTAGGTTGGAACCTACAGAAAATTAGTGGTGAGAGGGAGTTGGAGCTTGCCTTTGCATCACAACAATAATAAGATGTGGTTTTCTCCCTTATGGGTTTCAACTTATATCTGTTGTCTATGTGCATGATGATTATGTGTTGATATTCTACATTTAATTTGCTTAATACCTGATGCTCACTTATTAAGATTTTTATTCCATTGTATATTAAGTTGATCACGAATTGAAGATGTAAATAAGTGTAAAAGAAATTTTACAAGACCATGAATGCATTAAACTAATTCACCCCCCCCTCTGAGTTTAACCAAGGGTTCAACAATTGGTATCAGATCCAAGTTCCTTCTGTATCAGTTTAACAACTAGAAGGAGATCATTGGTCCCCAAGATGGCTAGTCTAGAAGGATGCTCAACAAATAAAGCCCCTTTGTTTACTAGCACGAATTATGCCTTCTGGAAAATAAGAATGAGGATGTACATAATGTCTCTAGGAATAGAAGCTTGGGTTGCTGTGGAATTAGGATATGCTCCAAAGGATTCTGAAACAGAGAAAAAAGCCAAACAAGATTTTATAGCTAATGCAAAAGCCATGAATGCACTCTTAATTGGTTTGTGTGAGGCAGAATTTATCAAAGTAATGCACAACAAGACTGCCAAAGAAATATGGGATACATTAGAAAGTATCCATGAGGGAGATAAAAAGGTGAAGGCTACCAAGGTGCAAGTCTATAGAGCCCAGTTTGAAAATATATAAATGAATGAAGAAGAAGATGTTGCCAGCCTCTTCTTAAGGGTTGCAGAAATTGTAAATAACATGAAATCTCTAGGAGAAACCATTAGAGAATCTGTAATTGTACAAAAGATATTGATATCTTTACCATCCAGGTTTAACCCCAAGATGTCTTCCATAGAAGAAACAACTGATTGGGAAAATTTGACCATGAACCAATTACTTGGAAACTTAATAGCCTATGAGATGAGACTTCCATAGAGGAAGTCAAATGTGAGGGATGCAGCCTTTAAGACAAAGAAGAGAAAAGAAGAAAAATAAGATGCATGCTTCTCCTCTGATGAAGAAGAGGCCAAATTTGTTAGAAGATTGGATAGAGGCTCAGGAAAGTATAAAGGTAAACTTCCCTTTAAATGCTTTAACTGTGGAAGAGTTGGGCACTATGAATCTAAGTGTCCTCTTAAGAAAACAAAGAATCAGACTCAAGAGACATAGAAAACCAAAACAAATAACTGGAAGAAAGGGAAGAGATTCAATAGAAGATCATTTATGCTCAGAAAGATAGCAGTGCATCTGAAAACTCAGATGAATCCTGAAATGAAGAAGGAACCTCTGAATTTGTGTTGATGGCCAAGGAAGAGTTTGAAGGATTCCTTCTAGAAGATGAGGAAGAAGGTGAGGTAGATCTTGAGGGGGAGCTAGGAAGTGCCCTGGAGGAAATAGACAGAATTAAACTCAAGTGTAGAAAACAGAAAGACATTCTCCTCAAATGTGTAAAAGAGGTACCAAATTTAGAAGACCTCATTCAATTGAAAGTAGAACTTGAAGAAGCTAAGAAGGTGGAAGATATTCTGCTAAAGAAAATTAAAGATAAACATTTGGAGCAAGAGTAATTGGAAGAAGAAGTGGTATGCCTGAGAAAGAAACTAGAAAACACCCAAAGGTAATTGTCAATGAACACTCCTCGAATGACAAGCACTGAACAATTGGAAAAGATTCTAAATGCACAAAGGTCTCCTCTCATAAAGGCTGGGATAGAATATGAAGGAGAAACCAGTAAGTCCAAGGTAGAAGATAACAAGAATATCATTTTTGTAAAAGCTATAAAGGATAATGAAATAGCTCAAAAAGGAACCACAGAAGCAGAATCTAGCAAGAACTTGATGTGTGATGAAGCAAACAGAAACAAGCAACAACGTCAAGAGACAAAGAATGAGAGGAAGAAGCTAGTAGTTTCAAAAAACTCAATTGTCCCTAAAGATCAATTGAACAAGTTCAGAAGATCTCAAAGGAAATTGTTTCCTCCTATGAGAAATGTCACTTGTTTTGTCTGTCACAAACTGGGACATATTGCTACATACTATAAGACAAAGATAGTTGATTTCAACTAGCAAAAGATGCAGAAATTGAAAAGACTGCCTCAAGAAAACAAATGGAGAGGAAAACCCTACATCAGGTACACTAATTGTTTCCATGGGTATTGCTTTTATTGTAAGGGGTTCGGCCATAAAGCCATGGAGTGCAAAACGTATGGACAAAGACTGATGCTTAAAACCCCAAGGATATTTATGAACAATGGGGAGTTCACTCGTACACAGAATCCATTTAAAAATATAATCAAATTCTTTGAATGCCATAAAATCAGACACATGTCTTCCAAATGTCCTCTCAAATAATGTGGTCCATCTTCTCAGAAAAGGTGCCAAAAAAATAGCTGCCTGCAGTGGAAAAATAAATTGAATAAGTGTGACCTGGCTCTAATAGCCCAAGATTAGAAAAGAAAATGGTATTTGGACAGTGGATGCTCAAAGCATATGACTAGAGATAGAAGCAATTTTGTAACCTTTGATGAAAATAAATCTGGAAATGTAACATTCGGCATGATAAAGCAGGGAAAATCAAGGGAAAAGGCTCAGTCTGTCTGAATAATGGAAGAGGAAAGGCTCAAGATGTACTATTTGTGGATGGGCTGAAAGCGAATCTGCTAAGCGTCAGTTAAATGTGTTATAAAGGTTGTGAGGTCCTTTTCAAAGCTCAAGATTGTGAGGTAAGATCAAGCACCACAGGAAAGACCTTGATCAAAGGTGTTAGAACAAAAAATAATTTCTATATAGTGGAAGAAGAGAATGAAGCATGCCACATAAGCAAACTTGATGAATCATGGTTATGGCATAGAAGACTGGGACACCTAAACTTTGACCACATCATCGGTCTGAGCAAGAAGAATGCGGTCAGAGATATGCCAACAATAAAGAAGCCTTCAAATACCATATGTAAATCCTGCCAACTGGCAAGCAAACCCGCATATCTTTCAAGACCAAAGAGATACTATCAACAAGTTGGCCTCTTCAGCTTGTACACATGGACCTGTGTGGACCTTCAAGAACTAAATCACCAAGCATAGAAACTTATTTCATGCTGATAATAGATGATTTTTCCAGAATGATGTGGGTAGATTTTCTCAAATAAAAATCTGAGGCACTTGAGAAATTCAAGATATTCAAGACATTGGCAAAAAATCAAACAGGATGCAAGCTAAAGTGCATCAGATCAGACAGAGGAGGTGAATTCACAGACTATTATTTTGCAGACCTATGCAATGAGCATGGGATAAAAAAATAGTTTACAATTTCACGTACACCTCAACAAAATGGAGTGGGAAAGAGGAAAAACCGTTTAGTACAACATATTGTCAGAGCTATGATGCAAGAAAGGAACATTCCCCAAACCTACTGGGCAGAAAAAGTACACACAGCTATTCACATTCTCAACAAAGCTCATCTAAGACCAAATTGTGACAAAACTCCTTACAAATTATGCCATAGTAAACCAGCATCAATCAAGCACTTTAGAGTCTTTGGAAGCAAGTGTTACATAAAAAATAATGATGAAAAACTATGAAAGTTTGATGCAAGAGATGATGAAGGAATATTTTTAGGATATGCATCCAAGAGTAAGGGTTTTAGGTGCTACAACATAAGGCTGCACAAAATTGTGGAAAACATTGATGTAAGAATTGATGAAGATATACCAAACAGAACAACAAGCACAAGCTGCACCAATCCTCCAGATGATCATGAAGCTAAGAACCAAGATAATGATTAACATAGAAAGACAACAGAAGATATGGAATTAACTCAAAATTTCCCTCAAGACACACTCAAAATAACAATCCATAAGATCAAATCATTGGGGACAAGAGTGTGGGAGTCCAGACAAGAAGACAACTTGCTGAACAAATAGAAGAAGTATACCTAGCCATGCTATCTCAAATAGAGCCAAAGAAGTTCGAAGAAGCCAAAAAAGACAAAAAAATGGGTAAATGCTATGAATGAAGAACTAGAACAAATTGAGAAGAACAATACCTGGGAGTTAATTCCAAGACCCACTAGGAAAAATGTCATTGTCACAAAATGGATATTCAAGAATAAGATAAATGAACAAGGGAAGGTAATTAGAAATAAAGCCAGACTTGTATGCAAGGGGTATTCTCAAATTGAAGGACTTGACTATGATGAAACCTTTGCCCCTGTAGCCAGAATGGAAGCAATCAGAATGTTTTTGGCCTTTGCATGCTATCATGATTTCAGGGTATACCAAATGGATGTGAAGTCGGCCTTCCTCAATGGAGACTTAGAGGAAGAAGTCTACATGGAACAACCTGAAGGATTCTTGTTAACAGATAAACATGACTATGTGTGTAGGTTAAAGAAAGCATTATATGGTCTGAAACAAGCTCCTCGTGCATGGTATTCAAGGTTGGACAAATACTTGCAAAAGAAAGGGTTCAAGAAAGGAGGAGTAGACAAAAATTTGTACATAAAGGCTAATGATAATGAACTCTTGATTGTAGTAGTGTATGTATATGACATCATGTTTGGTAGCAACAAAGATGAGTTAGCAAAAGGTTTTGCTGAAGAAATGAAATCAGAATTTGAGATTTCTATGATTGGAGAGCTCACCTTCTATTTAGGTCTTCAAATTCAAAAAAAGAACACAGGAATATTCATTTCGCAAGAAAAATACTTAAGAGAAATATTGAAAAGGTTTCAAATGGAAGACTGCAAACCTGTGTCAACTCCCATGATCACTGGATGCAAACTTTGTGCTAATGATGGATCTGCAGAGGTAGATCAAAAACTTTACAGATCCATGATAGGAAATCTACTATACCTAACTGCTTCTAGACCGGACATTATGTTGGAAGTAGGACTTGTGGCAAGATATCAAGCAGCACCAAAACGAAATCATTTAATTGCAATCAAGAGAATATTTAGATATCTACAAGGAACTTCACATTATGGCCTATGGTATCCAAAAGGAAAAAGCTTCACATTAACAGCATACACAGATGCAAATTGGGCCAGATGTGTGGATGATAGGAAAAGCACAAGTGGAGGTGCATTTTATTTGGGAAAAAGTATGGTGGCATGGCTAAGCAAGAAGCAAACTTCTATCTCTCTATCTACAGCAGAAGAAGAATACATAGCAGCAGCAACATGTTGCACACAAGTAATGTGGATGAAACAAACTCTCCAAGACATGAAGGTAAGATTTGATGAACCCATTTATGTCAAATGTGACAATACAAGTGCAATAAGTGTATCTAAAAATATTGTACTTCATTCAAAAACAAAGCATATCCCAATAAAGTACCACTTCCTTAGAGAACAGGTAGCACAGAAATTAGTGAAGTTGAAATATGTACCAACTAAGGAACAAACAACAGACATATTCACAAAAACTCTTGCTAAATATAACACCCCTAGGTTCTATGATTTTTAAGTTAGACATTTGAACAAAGATCCAAAGGGGAGTGGACCCCAATGGAGAATTATTGTGTTGATTTTATTTAAATATTTATTAATGAAATTAAATGGAGTATTTATCCATGCACTATGGCCAAATGAGATTGGAGATCATAACCCTGATCCATGAGGATATGGATAAGGTTAAGACTTTCCCAAAACCTTTCAAAAAGCCTTGAAAGGAAAAAAATGCTAAATTAGATTAAAGAAGAAAAATCTAAATTCGCCAATGAAGAGGAAAGTAATTGGGAAGATGTGAAAAATCTAGAAAAGTAGAGAA
The DNA here is from genome assembly GCA_034641835.2 of Pinus albicaulis. Lineage (NCBI taxonomy): Eukaryota > Viridiplantae > Streptophyta > Pinopsida > Pinales > Pinaceae > Pinus > Pinus albicaulis. The sequence goes on along the minus strand of CM076578.1, from coordinate 1,524,937,419 downwards.
AGCAGCTTTAAAGTACCTCATTGAGGGAAGCCTAGGCAAAAATAGGAAGAAATCATCCTAAAAATTCTGGACGCGGAATTTGGAAACAGGCTCAGGGAAAGCATGGCTTAAGTAAGTTGTTTCAGAACAGACTGAGGTTAGTCTGTTGCTGAAGGATCTCAGCTCGGGGTTGAATTCTGGAGATAGAAGAATTCTAAGGTTGGGAGGATTGGTCATAGAAACAAAGTGGTATGTGCACCTAATTAATAAATTCTTTTTGCAGATTGGTATTATGAAATATTAAATTTTATTAAGCTTGAAATTATTAAATTTTTATGCTGTGGATAAGTAATTCCTTACATTTAACAGATCCTATTAGAAGAAATAATTCTCTCAGATCTGTTTAGTTGTAGGAACAGAGTCTATGGGAAATATCAACCAGAATCTCTAAACCTAATATTGGTTTAAATATGGAGATACATCTTACTCCCATAAACAAGTTTGTAACTTTAATCTGCTTCTAGTAGGTAAAGATATGTATATGTAGAAAAAAAATAGAATTAGATTCATAAATTGACAACTCAGATATGAATTTAATAATTAGGAAATATTAAATTCTGTACAATTACTGCAAAGAAGAAATTTCTAGTTTGCTTGTACATAAACTCTAATTCTCTTCCTAATATAGAGTTATATCTGAGTAAGAAGTACCATTATGTTGCAAAATTTTAATAATACAAGAAAAAAAAAGCATTTGTAAGAAAGCTATGATATTTTCTGTAGGAGCAGAGAAAGAGATATATAGCTTGACATAACCTCATTACATTGTTAGCAAATGAAAATCCTACAAATATATATAATTATATTAATTAAATTCAGAATAAGCAATTTTTGAGAAATAAATTAAGATTTCAGAACTGTTGGATTCTGAGTTAAAGGAGGAGGTAAATAGATTAAGCATATTTTTAGGAAATATGTATGAGAAACTCTTTATATATATATCTTCTTGAAAAAATAAAATATATATATATATAAATATAGAAGTGAAAAACAGACATGTATAAGATTTTACATCTCATGCTTCACTGTAAAAAGAACTACATGTAAATTGCATATTAGTAATTCTTTTCAAGTTCATTGCATAAGGGATAGTGAAGAATGTCCATATATATATATATATATATATATATGATACTTGATATCATTACTTTTAGTTATATGAAGAAAGAGTGTAAAGTAGAAAGTAGAATGAAGTCTATATTTCATATGTTGCAGGAAAGAGAAAGTATTAAACATGCTTTACTATTAACAGTAAATTCCAAATTTGGTTCAGCATATGGTTATGAATTAGTATGAACACATTATACAGTCAATCTGAGAATCTATAAAGAAAGATACAAATTTCTACTTATATCTGTGATAAGCAGTTTTAGACTTGTAGAGGGAAATTTTACTATTACTGGCAAACTGAATTAAATAACCAGAATTATAAAAAGATTATAATAAAACATGACCAATATCACAACGTAACAATGTACTTTTCTGGTTAACATATATATCTATATATATATATATATATAAATATATGAATATGCAGTGTAACCGAGATTCATAAAGAGTCTGGATCTCAGTTCTGAGTCAAAAATATATTACATATAAAATCATGCTATTAATATCGAAATGGTCATTGCTGTAATAGTATAGCAATTAAGTCTAGGGACCATTTTGGTTACTCTGAAGAAGCGAGAAGCCAATACCGACCTGTAAGAATAATAAGAACTGGAATTTAAACTTTTACCGAGATTTAAGTTTCCGTATGGGAAGAAATTAGGGAAACCGGGACGAATTTAGGGTTACGTATAAATCACCCAATCAAATAAGCGATAAGTTAAAATATGAAATGATAATTATATATATCATGTAAAACATAACGAAATCATAAACTGGAAGATTATTACCTTATTAAATTGAAATTCCAACATGCAAAGCCTGTGGAGGATAGAACGAGGGTTAGTTACATATATACTATACCCAAGAAATTGAGAGCCAAACGAATTACATTCGGAAGGAGAAAACGAAAATAAGACCTCTCGAATCGATAACATACCAGATTTTTGGAGAGGTAGATACAACAAACGATTTAATCGTATGGACTCTTCAACACTACGACGGGGGTCGTATCCTAAATCACCAGAGTCCCATATCACTTGAGAATTTTCTGCAGATGATTCCAAAACAAAAATATATGAAAATGTATAACCGAATATAACATTTCGTATATCTGTATATTGGTAGGGAGAACGAAATTTTCTCCATCAGGAAAGTGAGGGCATGTAAAAATGCAAAGCAAGAATAGAAAGTACCGAGAAGACAGATGGGAAATCGATAGGGATTTTATAGAGAAGTTATATGAAACTGAGTTAATAATAAATCTATTTACAAAACGAATATATCACCAGCGTAGAGCTGGGCTTTAAAACAAAATGTTAAACGAAATCCTCTATGAAAACTTAAATACCAATCTATTTCATATTACCAATGAAAATCTAAACATAAATAATTGAGATTACCTGTAAGTGATTCCCAGATCATGGAAAATGAATGCACAGGAGCTCGAATGCATTCAATCGAAGCTACAGGAGTTTGAACGCATTCAACTGAAGCTCAAATAGATAATGGCGAAGTCTATTCTTCATATGAAAATGAAGAAATGAAATGGAGAAGGATGAACTTTGTCGGAAATGATACATTAAATATGATGGATCACAAAAAACCCTAATCCTCCTCAGTAAATCCAAGCGTCCACTTGGCATGCGATCAAGGGGAGATACATAGATCGAAACTCCGTTTGGAGAACCGAGACCAATAAACAAAACGCCAAGAATCAAATAAAAATCTACAAACTTTAAGACATAGTACCAGTGGCGTATATCGGGTTTAATCACCATAAAGGCATCAGTACCCTCTGTGTACCAGTGGTGTATATCGGGTAAATAATCACCATAAAGGCATCAGTACCCACTATGGATTCACATGTGAAATCACATCGAAATACATAAGACTAAATAGGTATTCGTATATACAGTTCACAAGAACAATACATGTTGAATTTTTAAGGAAAACCAAGGGTACTACAAAAAAACCATATTATGAAAAAAGTCAAATCACAAATTAATGCATAGCTACCAAGTATGCTGTATGAAATTAGAATAGGTGGAAGATTAAACTTTTCAGACTTCAATAAACCAATACGTATGGAAATACATTTACGCATGCCGATGTGGGATACAATTGGCAATGGTATAAACGAAATATAGTCAAAAAAGTTAGAATCACATCGTTGATAGTGAAGAGGATTGGTATATAATTAGCCCAAAAATATATATATAGTTGAAAGGTATATATATATATATATATATATATATATATATATATATATATATATATATATATATATATATATAGGAGTAACAATAGATAATTTAGTTGAATAATTATATGTATGCATAAAGTTATAATGAATCAAAAAGGATGTCATTAAGTACGAGGGTTATTAGAAATGCTTATATGTTAATAAAGGAAACAATAGTTCAATATTATGCTTAGAAAATTAATGATAACTCTTCAAGACTAATAACCAACAATTTCAATACACTTGAAGATAAAGTTGTTAAGTAATTCCTAGAAAAAAAGAAAAAAAAAATGGTGAGTAAGAGATATTACAAATGGTATTAGAGCCCAAGTTAGAAAAACTGGGTTGTTTTTGTGCTCACTACATATTATAATTTTTGAAAAAAAAAAAAAATTGTTACTGATATCGTTTTGTTTTACAGTAAAAAGAATACTGAAACTGAAAAGTCAATGGCTGAAGAAGATGAGCTCTATGTTGATCTTGGTGGTGGAGATAACACGCCAGATCCCAATGCTCCTTTGATGGCTATGTTGCACAGGATGCAACGGGATATGTCCCAGCTAAGAAGCCAGAATGACAGGTTATCTTTAGCCAGTGAGGAGCAGGAAAAACTAATAAGAGAACTGACTTCACGGAACAGCCAAGAAGGTGAAGGTTCCGGAAGGAGGAGGAAAGGCAGGGCCAATCTCTCAGATGATTCTGAGGAAGATGACACCACTAGACACCAGTCTAAACAGAAGAAGGAATTACAGGGTGAATTCCTAAAAATAAAACATCCCTCCTATGATGGAGAGAAGGAGGAGGATGCTGAAGCATGGTTGCTAAATATGATTAAGTATTTCCAAGTGTACGAATATGAAAGCAATCTGAGGGCCAAATTAGCTATCTACCAACTGCAAGGTAAGCCTACCTTGTGGTTGGAGGAAACAACGATGGTTCATGCAATTGATGAAAAAACGGTGACTTGGGAAGATTTTCAACGGTATTTGAACAAACGCTATTATGATGACAAAGCAAAAGACTTTCATGAACTCAGATTGGGACAACTCACCATAGATGAGTTTGTCACCAAGTTCACAAATCTGTTAAGATATGTTCCTTATATTCGTGAAGAGAAAGCAAAGGTGCAAAGGTTTTTAAACTGTTTGCCTACTGTGTATAAGGAGAAAATAGAGTTCGATAATCCAAAAACCATGGAAGAAGTGGTGAGGAAAGCCAGATTATGCTACCAGTAGTTTAAGGGAAAGAGTGAACAAGGGAAGAGCTAGACAAACAAGGGTGAATTCAAAGGAAAGAAACAGAAACCAGCTTATTTGAAGAACTTTGGTAGGAATCATCAGTGGAAGAAATTTAACAACACAAAGGAAAGTCAAACTGCTCAATCCCAAGTTGGTTCAAAGAAAATAGATGGGAATAATAAGAAGGAAGGAACTGTTAAAATGCGGGAGCCTTTGAGGTGTTGGGGTTGTGGAGAACCTCATCTGTTGAGGGACTCTCCACACCGAAATATTCAGATGGTTCTGAGAGATAGAGAAGTTACCACATTGAATGACGTAGCAAGGAATATCTCCACTATCAGTGCAGCTTTGGAGAACCGACAAGCAAAACACCAGTCTACTATGGTCGAGATGGAAGGTAAAATTTTTGAACAATCTGTTACTGTCTTAATTGACCCGGGCGCTTCCTTGAGTTATATTAGTCCACAAGTTGTAGAAAAATGTAAACTCAGAACATAAAATTTTCAACAGCCTTGGTTGGTACAGTTAGCTACCGGAACCAAACGCAAGGTAACTCATAAGCTACCTAAAACAGCTATTAAATTGAATGATTATCAGACAGAGGTAGATTTAAACATTTTTCCATTAGGCTCCTATGATTTACTGATAGGAATGGACTACTTAGAAAAGAAAAAGACCATGTTGAATTGTTGGGACAAAACTCTGCACTGCATAGATAATGAAGGAAAACCATTCATACTAAAGGGGAAATCGAAACATGTTTCTGTAAGGCAAATCTCAGCCCTTTAGCTAAAAATAACAGCTAGGAAGGGATATCAAGTATATGCTGTACATGTTGAAGAATTAGGACAGCAACCTGAAGAAAAATTGTTAGAAACCTTACCAGTGATAAGAGAATTTAAGGAAGTTTTCCTGGATGAGATTCCTCATCTTCCCCCCAAGAGAGAGATTGATTTTTCAATCGATTTGGTGCCAGGGGAAACACCAGTTTCTAGAGCCCCTTACCGAATGAGCCCCCCTGAACTAATGGAGTTAAAAATGCAATTATAAGAATTGTTGGACAAAGGCTACATCAGACCGAGTGTATCTCCTTGGGGAGCACTGGTTTTGTTCGTGAAAAATAAGGATGGAACCTTCAGAATGTGCATTGACTATCGTCAACTAAATAAGTTGAAAATGAAAAATAGGTATCCACTGCCTAGAATAGATGATCTTTTTTATCAGGTGAGAGGAGCTTCAGTATTCTCTAAAATTGACTTAAGGACTGGTTATCACCAACTCAGAATTAAGAAGGAAGATATCAGTAAAACAGCCTTTCAAACTAGGTATGGTCACTACGAATTTGTAGTCTTACCTTTTGGTTTGACCAATTCCCCTGCCACTTTTATGTGTTTAATGAATAGCGTCCTGAATAAATAGTTAGAAAAATTCGTACTAGTATTTATAGACGACATTCTAATCTATTCAAAAAGTGAGGCAAAACATAAAGAACGGCTTAGAATTGTGTTGCATACTCTTAAGGAGAATTAGTTGTATGCCAAGTTTAGCAAATATGAATTTTATAAGGATAAAATTCATTATTTAGGGCACATAGTTTCAAAACAAGGATTGGATGTTGACCCTAAGAAAATAAAGTCCATTAGAGAGTGGCCGATGTCGAATGATGTCTCAGCAATAAGATCATTTATGGGGATTTCCGGATATTACCGACGGTTTGTAGAAAGATTTTCTACAATAGCATACCCCATAACTTCACTACAGAGAAAAGGCACAAAATTTGAGTGGACTGAAAAATGCCAAAATAGCTTTGAACAACTGAAATTAAAACTTACTACAGCACCTATACTGAAGATTGCAGATCCTGATAAAGAGTTTGTAGTTTGTACCTATGCGTGTGGAGAGGGATTGGGAGGAGTTTTATTGCAAGAGAATTTTGTTATTGTGTATGAATCTAGAAAAATTAAGAAACATGAACAAAATTACAGTGTATATGATCTTCAGTTAGCTGATGTAATTCATGCCTTGAGGATGTGGCGACACTATCTTCTTGGAAAGAAATCTATATTGATGACAGATCATATCAGCCTCAAGTATTTCTTCACTCAAACAAATTTGAATGCTCGACAAGCTAGATGGTTGTCTTTTCTGAGTGAATTTGATATGGAAATAAAACATATCAAGGGAAAAGAAAAAAAATTGCTGATGCTCTAAGCAGAAATGCTTGCCAAAACATAAGCAACATTGGGAGTAGTGGCAGTTTTGATTTAGAAGGATTAGAAAAAAGAGTGGCAGATCAGGATCACAATTATGAGAAACTGCAAATTCAGATGATGAAAAAGGAAATGGCTGCATACAACCAAAATCAGAAAGGGTTGATCTGTTATAGAAATAGATTGTATATCCCCAATGTGGATTCTTTGAAAAATAAAATTCTTGATGAATATCATAAAAAACCTTATTCAGGACATCCTGGATATCAGAAACTACTTACAACCTTGAGAAAGAAATTATTTTGGCCAGGAATGAAAAAAGATGTGGCCAACTACTTAGCCAGATGCATGGAATGTCAACTAGTCAAATTTGAACATCAACATCTAGCTAACCTTCTAAACCCCTTATCAATTGCAGAATGGAAATGGGAAACTATTTCTATAGATTTTATAACCGAGTTACCCAAAACAAAGTACCAGCATGACTCAGTAATGGTAGTGATAGATACTTTAACAAAGGCTGCACATTTCATACCTGTGAAATCTACTTTTGGGACATCCCAAGTAGCAAATGTGTTCATGAAGTATATTGTAAGGCTACATGGGGTTCCTAAAGTAATTATTTCAGATAGAGATGTCATGTTCACAACAGCCTTTTGGAAGGGTCTGTTTGGAGGCATGGGCACTAAATTGAATTTTAGTACTGCCTATCACACTCAGACGGATGGTCAAACTGAGAGAACAAATCAAATTCTAGAGGATATGGTCAGAATGTATGTGATGGATAGGCCAACTAAATGGGAAGACTATTTACATTTACTCAAATTTTCTTATAATAACAGCTACCAATCTTCCATCAAAATGAGTCCATTTGAGGCACTCTATGGAAGAAAGTGCCACACTCCTTTAATTTGGAGCCAACATGAAGATAAGTTAATTCTTGGGCCAGATGCTCTACAAGAAATGGAAAGGATTGTCAAACAAATACAGAAAAACATCAAGACAGCTTAAGATCGACAGAAAAGTTATGCCGACAAGAAGAGGGTTCACCGAGAGTACAAAGTGGGTGACCATGTATATCTACGAATAAAACCAAAAAATATCACTCTACATACTGGAAGTTGTGCAAAATTGTCTCCTAGATATTGTGGGCATTTTGATTCGTCTTACAAAGGGTGGGACTAGTGGCTTATAAACTAGCCTTACCCCTCCATGTTAAATTTCATGATGTGTGTCATGTTTCGTTATTAAAAATATATGTACATGATGCTTCTCATATTGTTGATTGGAATGTGATACAGGTGGAACCAGAAGGGGAGTTTCTTCCAGAGCCGCTTCAAATATTGGAGTGAGAAGAAATTTAATTGAGAAATAGAACAGTCGCCAGAGTAAAAGTGTAGTGGAAACATGTAACACCCCTAGTTTTATGTTTCCTTCAAGCTAGACATTTGAACTTTAATCCAAAGGGGAGTGGACCCCAATGGATAAGTATTTTGTGTATGTAATTAAGTATTTAGTGATGGAAATTAAATAAAATAATTCTGTGCAGATTGACCAAATGAGAATTATGAGATCACTTGCTAAATCCATGAGGATGGAAAGAGGCAAATACTTTCCCCAAAAATCTTTCAAAAATCCTTGAAATAATTTATTTCCAAATTAGATTTTTAAGGAAAAATCTAGTTTTCCCCAATGAGGTGGAGAGTAGTTTGGAAGAGGTGAAAAGCTGGGAAAAGTAGAAAGCAGCTTTAAAAATCCCTAAATAAGGGAAGCCTAGGCAAACAGGAAGAAAAGCATCCTGAAATTCTAGACGCAGAATTAGAAACAAGCTTTGGGGAGCAAAAGCTTAAATAAGCTACTCCTAAACAGATTAGAGGTTGGTCTATTCTGGAGGTGATCTCAGCTCGGGGATGAGTTCTAGAGATAGAGGGACTCTAAGGTTGGGAGGATTGGTCAATTGCAAAAGTGGTATGTCCATAGTGTTCATGAATGAATGAATTACTTGCAATATTTTTTCTTGTGTTCCATACATTTACAGAATTGTTAGAAGAATTAAATCCTCTCAGTTCTGCATAGTTGTATGAACAAGAATTATGGGAAAAATAAGCCAGAAGCTCTAAACTAGTGACTGGTTTAAATCTGGAGATTTATGTTACCCTCATAATTCATAACTGTGTAACTTTAATCTGCTTTTGTTAAAAATACAATTACATCAACAAGGACTAGAAAATTTAAAAAAAAACATGTATGAAGTGGTGATTAAAGAGGTGATTGCAGATCTGTAGATTTGTTGAAGTAACAGTGCATGTATATCTATAGATTTACCCTCTACACTAAAAAAATAACGGAGAGATGAGTACAGTTTTTAGAGCTAAATATATTCAGACATAAATAGAGCTAAATATGGTTTAATAAACCTGTAAATAATTCTGGTCTGAGAAATAAAAATAAACTGGTGCAGGAATAACATCCTTTACTGGTGAAATGTCCAAACTGAATACTCTATTGGAAAATAAATATAAGGGAACTTACATGAAGTGTAGGCAAATATTATAAGATGTGAAGAACAACAAATATTTCACCCGCCAGATTTACATAAAATGCTGGTTAGAGGTGTTAGCTAGAAAACTAGATATATCGAATATTTATATATATATATATATATATATATATATATATATATATATATATATATATATATATATATATATATATATATATATATATATATAATTAACTATTATTAAGCGATAAGTAATACATGGAAACTTTAAATTAAGAAGCAGAATGAGAGTTATGTTGCTGGAGTAGTACAATACACATGAACACATGGACCAGGTGGAAAGTGTGATTACACATTCAGGAGCCACTAGATTATTGTAGACTTGTGAACTCTTGTAGCAGAGATATTTATATACATTTATGTTACTACAATGTGGAGAGAACAGAAATGTAAGATAAGACAAGTAAACTTATTATTTCCATCAATTAAATTGAAGCAAACAGTTACTATAGAAACAAACTTAACATGAGTAATAACAGGAAATAGCGACCTGGAAACCACTAGAATATATTATTAATCTGTCATTGAGAACATAGATGGATTATAGATAAATGCATATATCAATTTCTGAACCAAACTAATGAAATAGGCTATCGTGTTTCATAATAACACTACAGAAAAAAATTCATCCCGGGAATTACATCACCTGGATTAATTTTTGTTACAGTCCCAGTCTCTGGCAAAAGTTATTACTAGAGTAGTAATTTTTATGACAATAAAACTTGAATTGTCTGAACAAATTATGTTTAATAACAACGAGAGAGTCTGGTCACACTCCGACTAAGACATTGTTGATACCGACCTGAAAGTTCAGGATCGAACGAAGTCAAGTCCGAGTGAAATACAAATTCACCAAATACCAATGAAGAAAACCTTTGACGAGATTTGAATTTACCTGAACCAAAATGAGGGCAACGTGAGAAATAGTAATAACGAGACGATGTGAAGGTACCACAGAAAATAAAATATTAGAATCGGGAATAAAAGCAAGGGTTACCTTGAAGATTGAAATCCTTTGCCTCCAAAATGACCTGCCAAAAGGATATCTAAATAGTGTTAAAAATTCGATGACCAGGACATTCACCTGGAACGAAAAAGCACATAGTCAAATGTTACAAATGAACCGATTTCTTACCTAGGGTAGAAATTGCTCGCCAGAAGGGAGACGCTTAGAGCCAGGGCAACGCGGCTCGAATAAAATGAGTATGGCCACGAAAGAACATGAGGAATAAATTCCTATCAGACAGTGATTCAGTATTAGCACCAAAATTTATCAAAGGGACGCTAAATGAAATGCAAGAAGTGATGTTGGAATAAAAATCAAGCTCAATAGAGCAGAGAGATTTCAACGAGAGATTGATTCATATTTGACTGAGACGGTTTCCTAAAATTAAACAAAAATATGTGAAAAAAAAGAATTTATTTAACAACTGCTCTAGCACCCTAAATCGAGCGTATTACTACTGGCAAGGAAAACGTGTAAAGGTATTGTGCACAGAGAGCAAATCCGCATACTCAAGCCAATGAAATGCTCAAATTTACATACCTAAATGATCACGCAATGAAGAAATAATTACGCCTAGAAGCCTGGGAGAGCACGACGTTTTGTTTTCCCCAAACGAGCAGAGTCTCGACACCAGGAGTCGGTCAGGAACAGTGAAGGGCGAAAGAACAATCCATTTAACAACACAGAGATTAACACGATTTCCTAAAATCAAAACCAACAAAACCCTAATGAATCTGGGCCATCTCCACCGTCCAAGTGTCTTCGGATCAATGGTATACACGCGGATCGATTGGAGATAAGCGAAATTCAATACATAGTCGTCCAACACATAAATGTAAATCCATTGAAATCGATCCCACAGTACATAGAATCGTATCATATGGCCGGAAATAATAAATGAGCAGACCTACGTTGAATAATATAAAAATGTAACCAAATAAACCCTTGCGTGTAAACGTGACCCAAAGTTTGTCGAGAGATAACAAAAATTAAAAATCAACAGAGCGCCATCAAACCAAGTTGACGTGGAGATTTCGACAAGGTTACCAATGCCAAACACATTAATCCAACCTTGCCAATGAAACACAACTAGTACAATGACTTTAATGTCACCTATCTCCACAGAAAATTCGTCACAGTTGAAGGTATGTGAGATATCCATGGTACTATGGGTAATATAATCACACATTGAAAACAGTGGTCGTAAGGCTGTAATGAATTCATATAAACGACATACGATTTAAATAGAAATATATCGTTTAGAACCTTGGATAATTCAAAATCAAGACATAGGGTTATAACTCTTGGAAGAGTATGAGTATATAAACACAATTGAATAACATATCCACCTTATAATCCATAAGAGTATGACATCGAAATCCAAAGCGTAGGTATGGTGAACCCTATAAGGGGTGCGTGTCAAAGTTTAATGCATAGATAAAAAAATTTATAGATAAAGGTAACCATATAAATTATGTGGGAGTAGTATATATATATATAACATAAGCCACAAAAATTTATGGGAAGAAGAAAATAAAACTATGATAGTTAACCAATTGTACATATACGAGTAATAGGAGGAATAGGAAAACCCTGTTCAATAGAATTTCATAATTGATGGAATTTGAGGGTAGATCGGAATAGTTGTGGCCAATAGAAGAACAGAATTAAACTATCAATAGAAAAAAAAAAAAAAAAATTTGGGGTGGAAAAGAAGAGACGTTACAAAACACTTTATTGCTGAAGAGGCTACATGGGAAAGAGAAGCTGAGATGATGGAAAAATATCCATCTTTATTTTCATAATGAACTATAGTAGATATTTTGTTAACACCAAGGACAGTGTTTGCTTTCAGAGGGGGAATGTGTAACACCCCTAGGTTCTATGCTTTTTAAGTTAGACATTTGAACAAAGATCCAAAGGGGAGTGGACTCCAATGGAGAATTATTGTGTGGATTTTATTTAAATATTTATTAATGAAATTAAATGGAATATTTATGTGTGCACTATGACCAGATGATATTGGAGATGATAAGCCTGATCCATGAGGATATGGATAAGGTTAAGACTTTCCCAAAACCTTTCAAAAAGCCTTGAAAGGAAAAAAATGCTAAATTAGATTAAAGAAGAAAAATTTTAATTCCACAATAAAGAGGAAAGTAATTGGGAAGAGGTGAAAAAGCTGGAAAAATAGAGAAAGCAGCTTTAAAGTACCTCATTGAGGGAAGCCTAGGAAAAAATAGGAAGAAAACATCCTAAAAATTCTGGACGCAGAATTTGGAAACAGACGTAGGGAAAGCATGGCTTAAGTAAGTTGTTTCAGAACAGACTAAGGTTAGTCTGTTGCTGAAGGATCTTAGCTCGGGGGTGAATTCTAGATATAGAAGAATTCTAAGGTTGGGAGGATTGGTCATAGAAACAAAGTGGTATGTGCACCTAATTAATAAATTCTTGTTGCAGATTGTTATTATGAAATATTAAATTTTATTAAGCTTGAAAGTATTAAATTTTTATGCTATGGATATGTAATTCCTTACATTTAACAGATCCTATTAGAAGAAATAATTCTCCCGGATCTGTATAGTTGTAGGAACAGAGTCTATGCAAAATATCAACCAGAATCTCTAAACCTAATATTGGTTTAAATCTGGAGATACATCTTACTTCCCTAAACAAGTAAAATTTGTAACTTTAATCTGCTTCTAGTAGGTAAAGATATGTATATGTAAAAAAAAAAAAAAATTAGATTCATAAACTGACAACTCAGATATGAATTTAATAATTAGGAAATATTAAATTCTATACAATTACTGCAAAGAAGAAATTTCTAGGTTGCATGTACATAAACTGTAATTCTTTTCCTAATATAGAGTTATATCTGAGAAAGAAGTACCATTATGTTGTAAAATTTTAATAATACAAGAAAAAAAAACATTTGTAAGAAAGCTATGATATTTTCTATAGGAGCAGACAAAGAGATATATATCTTGACATAACCTCATTACATTGTTAGCAAATGAAAATCCTAGAAATATATATAATTATATTAATTAAATTCAGAATAAGAAATTTCTGAAAAATAAATTAAGATTTCAGAACTGTTGGATTCTAAGTTAAAGGAGGAGGTAAATAGATTAAGCATATTTTTAGGAAATATGTATGAGAAACTCTTAATATATATATATATATATATATATATATATATATATATATATATATATATATATATATATATATATATATCTCTATTGAAAAAAAATAAAAAATATATATATATAAATATAGAAGTGAAAAACGTACATGTATAACATTTTGCTCGATTTACCCTTCAACGTAGTGAACCAAGCTCATGCACGTTCATATTAGTAATTCTGTTCAAATTCATTGCATAAGGGATAGTGAAGAATGTCCATATATATATATATATATATATATATATATATATGATACTTCATATCATTACTTTCAGTTATATGAAGAAAGAGTGTAAATTAGAAAGTAGAATGAAGTCTATATTTCATATGTTGCAAGAAAGAGAAAGTATTAAACATGCTTTACTATTAACAGTAAATTCCAAATTTGGTTTACCATATGGCTATGAATTAGTATGAACACATTATACAGTCAATCTGAGAATCTATAAAGAAACATAAAAATTTCTACTTATATCTGTGATAAGCAGTTTTAGACTTGTAGAGGGAAATTTTACTATTATTGGCAAACTGAATTAAATAACCATAATTATAAAAAGATCGTAATAAAACATGACCAGTATCACAACATAACAATGTACTTTTCTGGTTAATATATATATATATATATATATATATAAATATATATGAATATGCAGTGTAACCGAGATTCATAAAGAGTCTGGATCTCAGTTCTGAGTCAAAAATATATTACATATAAAATCATGCTATTAATATCAAAATGATAATTGCTATAATAATATAGCAATTAAGTCTGGGGACCATTTTGGTTACTCTGAAGAAGTGAGAAGCCAATACTGACATGTAAGAAGAAGAAGAACTGGAATTTAAACTTTTACCGAGATTTAAGTTTCCATATGGGAAGAAATTAGGGAAACCGGGACGAATTCAGGGTTACCTGTAAATCACCCAATCAACTAAGGGATAAGTTAAAATATGAAATGATAATTATATATATCATGTAAAACATAACGAAATCATAAACTGGAAGATTATTACCTTATTAAATTGAAACTCCAACACGCAAATGATGTGGAGGATAGAACGAGGGTTAGTTACATATGTACTATACCCAAGAAATTGAAAGGCAAACGAATTACATTCGGAAGGAGAAAACGAAAATAAGACCACTCGAATCGATAACATACCAGATTTTGGGAGAGGTAGATAGAACAAACGATTAAATCGTATGGACTCTTCAACACTACGACAAGGGTCGTATCCTAAATCACCAGAGTCTCGTATCAGTTGAGAATTTTCTGCAGATGATTCCAAAACAAAAGTATATGAAAATGTATAACCAAATATAATATTTCGTATATCTGTATATTAGTAAGGAGAACGAAAGTTTCTCCATCAGGGAAGTGAGGGCATGTAAAAATGCAAAGCACGAATAGAAAGTACCGAGAAGACAGATGGGAAATCAATAGGGATTTTATAGATAACTAATATGAAACTGAGTTAATAATAAATCTATTTACAAAACGAATATATCACCAGCGTAGAGCTGGGCTTTAAAACAAAATGTTAAACGAAATCCTCTATGCGAACTTAAATACTAATCTATTTCATATTACCAATGAAAATCTAAACATAAATAATTGAGATTACATGTAAGTGATTCCAATATGATGGAAAATGAATGCACAGGAGCTCGAACACATTCAATCGAAGCTACAGGAGTTCGAACACATTCAACCGAAGCTCAGATAGATAATGGCGGAGTCTGTTCTTCATAGGAAAAGGAAGAAATGAAATGGAGAAGGATGAACTCTGTCGAAAATGATACATTAAATATGATGGATCACAAAAAACCCTAATCCTCCTCCATAAATCCAAGCGTCCACTTGGCATACGATCAAGGGGAGATACATAGATCGAAACTTCGTTTGGAGAACCGAGACCAATAAACAAAACGCCAAGAATCAAATAAAAATTTTCAAACTTTAAGACATAGTACCAGTCATTAGGGGAATTTTGAGGTCTGAAATGGGCCCCCTAAGGAAATTATAAAATAATAGTGGAAAAAATCAAATAAGATTTGATGACATCATCAAATTTTAGAGGGAAAAATGAAAAAACTACTTTTTCAACTCATATTTTCAACTTATCTCTCAAAGTTTTTACTCAAATTTTGAGCGGGAGTACTCGTTGGATGCAAAATTTAATTCCTCATCCAAAGAGCACTCATGTTGCATATTTTCGATGGGTCCTACTACACGAAAGATGTGAAATACATGAAAAACATGATTGTAAGCACGTTTTTTAATGTATTTCTCATTTTTCATGTAGCAAGGTCCACCGAAAGTATGCAACATGGGTACTCCTTGGATGAGGAATTAAATTTTGCATCCAACAAGTACTCCCACTCGAAATTTGAGCAAAAACATTGGGAGATAAGTTTAAAATACGAGTTGAAAAAGTAGTTTATTATTTTATTATTTTTTAATGTTTTTACCCTTTTACTTAAAAAATAGTGAATTATCCCCCATGGTTGACATCATCATCTTGAATCCTATTGGTTCTTATGAAGTGTATTTTTGTTGTACATTTTTCTTAGGAGGCCCATTTTAGACCTCAAAATTCCCCTAATGGGCGTATATCAGGTTTAATCACCATAAAGGCATCAGTACCCACTGTGTACCAGTGGCGTATATCAGGTTTAATCACCATAAAGGCATCAGTACCCACTGTGGATTCACATGTGAAACCACATCGAAATACACGAGACTATATACGTATTCGTATATATAGTTCACAAGAGAGAGACACGTTGAATTTTTAATGAAAACCAAGGGTATTGCAGAAAAACCATATTACGAAAAAAAAGTCAAATCACAAATTAATGCATAGCTACCAAGTATGTCGTATGAATTTAGAATAGGTGGCAGATTAAGCTTTTCAAACTTCAATAAACCAATACGTATGGAAATACATTTACGCATGCCGATGTGGGATACAATTGGCAATGGTATAAACGAAATATAGTCACAAAAAGTTAGAATCACATCGTTGATAGTGAAGAGGATTGGTATATAATTAGCCCAAATATATATATATATATATATATATATATATAGGAGTAACAATAGATAATTAGTTGAATAATTATATGTATGCATAAAGTTATAATGAAACAAAAAGGATATCATTCAGTAGGAGGGTTATTAGAAATGCTTATATGTTAATAAAGGAAGCAATAGTTCAGTATTATGCTTAACAAATTAATGATAACTCTTCAAGACTAATAACCAACAGTTTCAATACACTTGAAGATAAAGTTGTTAAGTAATTCCTAGAAAAAAAATAAAAAATTTGGTGAGTAAGAGATATTACACTAAAGAACCATTCAAATATCTAAGAGACAAACTAGGGGTAGTGTCTGCAGATGTTACTCTCTAACATGATCAGAAATCAAAAAAAAAATTGGGGGGGGGGCTGCATATAAGAAACAAGATCAGTGCAGAAGATAAGTGATAGTCAATATCAGACAAGAAAGCATCATTCCATGGGGAAAGCAGTCAATAAAAAATTGTCACAAAAGAGCTAGAGCAATGGAGCAATGCATGGAACAGGTCCTCAAGATCAGAGAATTATGAAAATATAGAAACCACACTGGGAAAAGTGCAACCCTTTGCCATTGATGTCAAAGGGGGAGGAAAAGAAAGCAAAAGAAGAAAGGGTCTTCTGAAAAGTAAGCAGAGGAAGTCCTGGAGGAAGCATTGGAGTATTGCCATCAATGCCAAAGGGGGAGACTATTGGAAATATTTTCATTGATGGCAAAGGAGCACAAAGAAGCAGCACCATGACAAGGGAGCAGATCAAATTCAGATGAAAAGTAATGACGCAGTGAAATGAATCAATGGATTGTTTAAGTGTTTCACCAAGTATACAGAGGTGCCGTATTGAAGAGTTGGAAGTGGAACTGTGGACAACAAAACAACAAAACAGTGAAAGCATAATAATAAATGATGGCGCGGAGGTGGTTTTTGCAAATCAACAAATGGTTTTCACGTGGGTAAGACCTGGTAAGTGGTAACTCCCTGAATGAATGCGATACACCTCCGCAAGCAACACGTGGATGTCAAAAACCACTTATTTTGCATGCCTTGAAGCCGTTAACTGTCGAAGTTTATTTGGATGCAATATTCATTGGATTAGAAGCATTGCATTTTGGGTGTGCGTCCACTGTTAGATGAAGGAAGTGGATAGATCAATTAAACAAAGTGGAAGGGTGAGTTGGAAATGTTGTGGGACCCATACATAATGTTATATCGGCAGTTGATATTATAACCAAGGTAAGAACCTTATTAATTGGACGTTATATAATATAAGAGACGAAATAAGTGGATTGGGGCTGGTTGGCACGCGATAATGTGATGACCATTGGATCATTCTAGGATCAACGACGGAGACTCAACAGTCTTTGACATAACGAATTTGTGAGTTAAGAGGAGGAATGAGCGTGGTTAACATTGATCTGGAATCAACGGTACCGTGGGGGCACAAACAACCCGATAGTTAACCCAAGGGGGTGCCTCCGCAGTTGACCTGCCCATCGAGCGTTGACCGCAGATCGACGGTTGTCATTCACTGCGGTAGCACAAGCCTGATGATCTTTCCGTACCGAGGAGTGCCTCCGCAGTACCGTGAATCTAAGATAATAATGCGAGCACCTTTTGAGGTCTGGTGCCATATATAATGTTGGCCCAATATTTTTTTTGACATGCTTTGTTTTAAAGCAAATAGCAGATAAAGAGAGGAATGATAAAAGGTGTGGGACCAGTGTCATAGAGCGGGACAACATAAACAAACGGACGAGATTAAAAGAGATGACATGGCAATGACATGGGGATGATGTGGCAAGTGACATGGCAGCTGACATGGACCTGACCCCACAAAGTGAAAATAAATCAAGATGACGTGGCAAGATAACATGGCAGTGACATGGCGATGACGTGGCAAGGTGACGTGGCATGATGACATGGAGATGACATGGACTTGGCCCACATATCACAAATTGCAATATCGGAGGGGTGAAGATCGTAAAAGCAAAGAGGTGATGCGATGTGCCGATGCGAAGGGACACATGGCGGCACAGCGCAATATTGCACATCGGCGATGCGAATTTCATCACATACTGTGAAGTGGAAATGAGATGCGATGCGATGAGAAGTGGCGATGTGAATTGGTGATGCGAAGTTCATCGCATATCATATATCGCAAAGCTCAAGAGAGATATTTCACAATCTTAGAAGTCATGTGAGATGTGATGCGAAGTAGCGATAAAGTCAAGTGGGATCTGATCGCATATCGCTCAGCGCAAGCTCAGGACAAAGTGCGATAAAGAAGCCAGATGCGATGCATCTCAGAACCATTATTTAAAGATATTTCAAGTCCGGGTGTATGTGATTTTCCTTGTACATCACATCGGAAAGAGAAGGAGCCATATGGCAAAGAAAGTTTGAAATGCCGAAGTGCGATAAAGCAATAATACATTATGATGGGACCCTTCACACAGCGCATATCGGGAGATCAGATCGACGAAGGCACATGGGATACTTGAATCGCCAAAGTGCGATAAAGAGAGCTGACGCGATAAAGAACAAAGCCAAAGCCTATAGCATTTCAAGTCCGTCAGTGTGTCGATTTTCTTTTGTAAATTGTTTCAGAGAGAAAAAGGAGGATTATAACGTAAAATAAAAAGGAAAGGATGAACGTGGGTAGAAAGGCTCGGGTAAGGAATCGACAGAGAGAAAAAGGCAAAACTGAGTATTTAGAAGAGCGGTGAAGGTTGAACGTTGTGGGCACGAGAAAAAGAGGCAGAGTCGGGAAAAGAAAAATATAGTGGCACTGTTGAAAACAAATAGCTGGGGCAAGTTAGGCCAAAATGAAAGTTATGCAGAACTGTGTTGAATATAATAGCAGGAATCGAAACGACTCTGACAACAGCAAAAAAGACAAATGCACAACGAGCAAAGAGATGAAAAGACTGAGTGAAATATCTTTTTGTAACTGTAAATGTAAATGTATTAATTATTTTTATTGTATGTGATGCAAAGGGAAGTCTCCAAATGCAAAACAAAACTCCTCTGTAATACTAAAATGTATACATACTGTTATATTATTCTGAATGGGATGGAAAAGAAAATGAGAAGGGGGAAGGCAAAGAGTCATACTTTTTCATTTCGAATTCCCTGTGGAATGCAAATAGTTATGAGGTGATCTCTATAAATAATGTTACCAGCATATGCATAAAGCATTAGAGAACTACAGAATGGATGAGAGAGGAAGAAGAATGTAAGAGAGCTAAAGGAGTTTAGAGAGTGTAAGAAGAAGGAGGAGCAGATAGAGAAGCTGTGAAGATTCAAAGATGAAATAAGGCAGATATGAAGGCTGGAGGACAACAATGATTAAGAAACAGAATAGAGCTGATACCCAGGTAAATCAACATGTGTTCTCATTGTAGTGTGAGTAAGTTGGTGCTTCCATATCAAGTTGTAGCTTGATATAATTCGAGTTGTAGCTGGCTAAGGTAGGAGCCTCCTATAGGTTGTAGCCTATAGAACATAGATGGGAGTTGGAGCTTCCTTGCAAGTTGTAGCTTGTAGAATTGAGGCAGTAGCCTCCTGTAGGTTGGAGCCTACATAAAATTAGTGGTGAGAGGGAGTTGGAGCTTGCCTTTGCATCACAACAATAATAAGATGTGGTTTTCTCCCTTATGGATTTCCACTTATATATGTTGTCTATGTGCATGATGATTATGTGTTGATATTATGCATTTAATTTTCTTAATACCTGCTGCTCACTTATTAAGATTTTTGTTCCATTGTATATTAATTTGTTCACGAATTGAAGATGTAAATAAGTGTAAAAGAAAGTTTACAAGACCATGACTGCATTATACTGATTCACCCCCCCCTCTCATTTCAACCAAGGGTTCAACATATAACAGACTTTGGATTAGCAAAATTCTTCACTGAAGATCTAACTCATGTTACCACTAGAATTGCAGGAACAATGTAAGAAATCTCTCTACTATCCCATTAGTCTCTAACACAGTTAATAAATTAGAACTCATATATCTGAAAATGGATTCTATAATTTTAAAATGGTTTAGATATTATGGAGATTTCATTATACATGATGACATTGTGTGCAGAGGTTACATGGCACCTGAGTACGCCTTACGCGGACAACTAACAGAGAAAGAAGATGTATTCAGCTTTGGAGTACTTGTACTTGAGATTATGAGCGGAAGAAAGAATCACATTGTGGCTCAAGAAGAGTCTCTCATTGAAGAAGTATGCCTACTTAAAATCTCATCTTTCAAGTGGAAATTTCTTGAAACTTTGATTTTCATTCATGAAACCTTGCTAACTAAATGTTTGTAATTGTGGATGTTGGGCGACCAGACATGGAGATTGTATAAAATAGAGAAAGCTTTAGAAATTATGGACCCTAAATTAGAGGGCAGTTATTCGTGGGAGGAAGGGATTAGAGTGATCAAAATTGGTCTTTTGTGCACCCAAGTAGTTGTAGCATTGAGGCTTGCAATATCCCGGGTGGTGTCAATGCTCACAAGTGAGAAAGAACATATTGCTTCACCTACAAAGCCTACTTTCGCAGATCTGGTTGTTGTTGGCTTACATGACCAAGTTGAACATCCTAGAGTTATTGATCCTGAAAAAACCTCAAGCAGTAATTTTCCTTCAAAAGAAACAAATTCTTGTAGGATGCCTTCAGATATCCATTCTGCAGTTGTGGCTCCTGCATCTGGAATTCTAGAGCCCAGGTGAAAATCAAGCAAGACAACTTTGCTTTATCATCTCTGTTTTGTATAGTATGGTAGTACCTTCCTAGTTCATTATATTCTTGTTAAAATTCAAATATAGAAGCTTTTTGTAAAAGAAAAACCTCCAATTCCGCCATGATGGGATGATACATAAACTGTTTGGATAAATGATTCAGGTAAATACATGACCAACACTTTGTTTTAATCAGTCAAATCATAGTGGACAACTATTCAGTAAAGACTACGAGAAAGAGGAGAATCATAGACCGAGATTAGTCAAATTGCTTCCTTTCCCATGCCTCTATGACCTGTGCTGCAATGACTAGTTATTATTGTGTTTCTTATTATTAATTAATTTTACTTATTATTAATTCCTAGTTATTATTGTTTTTCTTATTAGTAATTACTTTTAATTATTATTAATTATTATCTCACCTCGACCTGCAATGGTATGCTTTTCAAAATAGTCCATTAAAATACTTTGTCACTCTAAAATGAAGTGGTTGGGAATTAATAATCTATAACGATTCGTTGGGATTAATCATCGTTATAATAATTACTACTAGAAATTGCACCTAATGTTGCAAACGAAACACCGTAAGGAAGATGCTATAAAGAGATCAACTGTAATTAATTTGATGTGTCGTTATATATACATTTTAGTGTCAATGGATATATATATATATATATGTTGAACCCTTAGTTAAACTGAGAGGGGGGGGTGAATCAGTTTAACACATACATGGACTTTTAAAACTTTTCTCTTAAAACTTATTTACACCTTTACTTCATGATCAACTTAATATGTGAGAAATCTTTATTAGTGAGCAGCAAGTATCAAAGAAATTTGTTAATGTAACAGCAGTCTTAATATGTGAGCAACAAGTATTAAGCAGATTAGATAAACCACATCAACACATAGACATCATGCTCAGAGACACCAGATATAAGTGGAAACCCATGAAGGGAGAAAACCACATCTTATTATTGTTGTGATGCAACGGCAAGCTCCAACTCCCTCTCACCACTGATTTTCTGTAGGCACCAACCTACAGGAGGCTCCTACCTCAATTCTGCAAGCTACAACTTGCAAGGAAGCTCCAACTCCCATTAATTTTCTGCATGCACCAACCTACAGGAGGCTCCGACCTCAGTCAGCTACAACTGACACTTTATCAAGCTAAAACTTGATGTGGAAGCACCAACTCCCATCTATTTTCTGCAGGCACCAACCTACAGGAGGCTTCAACCTCAGTCAGCTACAACTGACATCTATCAAGCTACAACTTGATAGGGAAGCTCCAACTTACTTACTCTTTCAAAAGAGAAACACTTGTTGATTTACCTTGGATATCAGCTTTGTTTTGTTCCATCTACTCTGTTGTTCATCTATTCTCATATCTGCCCTGTATCATCTCTGCATCTTCTCAGATTCTCTATCAGCTTCTCCTTCTTATCTGCTCAGCTCCTCTTTCCTCTCTGCCTCACTCCTTCATTTCTGCATTCTCTTCACTCACTCTCTCTCTCACTTCTAACTCTCTTTTTTCATATCAAAATGATATTACTTATAGGATTTCTTGATGACTATTTGTTTTCCTCTAGGAATTCGAAATGGATGGTCATACCCCTTGGTCTTTTGCCTCCTCATTTCTTTATCCAACTCAGTTTAAAATCATAATAATTTGTACAAAATTTCATGCTACAGTGGGATTTTGTCTTTCCTTAGGATACTTGCCTTTGCATCACAAACAATAAAAAAAAATTAATTACAAAATTTACATTCACATTTTTAATTACATATTTCAATTTCACTCAGCTCCTTTTCTGGACTTTGGCTTTACTAGATTTGTCTTTTCCTGCTGCTATTAAGAACTTGTTCTTCATACACTTTGTTCACTGTCATCTGCATATTCCCTATTTTCTATGCTTATTCACCTGTCCAACTCATTCCTGTACATATTCCTGTCAAACCTGTAATCTCTATGTATCTCTGCATGCTCTCCTCTTCTTTTTCTTTTTCATAATTGCATTCAAGTTTCATGCCCAATCATTTTCCCAATCCGGGCAATCTCACACTTCTCTTTAATTCCACGCTGGCAAATTCAATTAAATTTAAATCTGAGAGTGTTAATATCTCAAATATTTTAGATATTAATCCCAAGTCCCTTATGTTATGCGCTCTATATCGATGCATATATTCCTAGCTATAGTTAGTCAGTAGAGCCGCAACCCAACGTTATGCCAGACCATACCTTGATTATTGTGCGCTTGTGTATAACTCAACGACGTCAGATGAATATTCACACAGCATTCGAATGATGCCATATATGCACTTCGCTCATACATATATACTGACTTTAATAGAAGGTTAACCGTCGCTTATATATATCATCACATATAATCCCAACTTTGGATTAAACCCATAAACCTTAATACATGTTTGATTGGGCCCCACACATACAATCAATAACCAATCAACCATATTCCCAGTTTAGCTTACGTGGCTCTTAATCTTCTTTTTCATTTATTTATCACTTTACAAATAAATATATTCGCAACTTTCGAACTTCATTCTGGCTCCCGGTTTATATATATTATTTTCGATCTTTATATTATGCCGCCAACCAACGTTCATACCTTCGTGACCTTATATTAACATTATACGCCTTTTAAATGAATGACTTTATTATAAATGTTTGGCTCTGGGCCCCACCTATATAACCAATAGCCAATCAACCGCACGCACCGTACCTAGCTTAACCCACGCGCCCATCCGACGGTTGGTATTACGTTGCCAAATCCAACGTATATCGCTCGATCCACATGCGCAAACAATAACGCGCGATGGCGCTCCGTACTCGGGTTATCCTCCGTACACCTTGGTTAAACTCCGAGCATGTTCAATGCACGATCACCGTTCGATGGCCCTCTTCCATATCAACGGCTCGTGTCAATTTTGCTCCGCGTCCTGGTACGAAAGTTAATGCGCGAAGGCGTAGTTTAAATGGTGTTTTTCTCTTTCGTTTGGGGACACGCGTCAACACCTCTATGGAAT
The DNA here is from genome assembly GCA_034641835.2 of Pinus albicaulis. Lineage (NCBI taxonomy): Eukaryota > Viridiplantae > Streptophyta > Pinopsida > Pinales > Pinaceae > Pinus > Pinus albicaulis. The sequence goes on along the minus strand of CM076578.1, from coordinate 1,524,912,949 downwards.
CGCTGCGAAACTCCAAAATACCGCCTTCCGTATAATAGTGGTGCGAAGAAACCCGCTTCCAGCCTTTACTGTTCCTCCAAGCTGTCGTTACTGTTCATATGGGTCACGGTTCCACTTCATTCCACGCAAGGTTCCGTCGTATAGTTCAATACACTGTTTTAACATTAATTTCTTCGCATTAACACTAACTCTCGGCAAAATCAAACATGCGCTTGTTCCGTCTTATATCCACAAGGTTTCGTTTATTCATATACAGAATTTTATTATGTGTTTCTTATAAATACTCTGCTATAGGGTCTCACCCATACGGAATCCTTGTAATAAGACACACACCAATATGGCGAACACAGGAATCCAACTTCTCATACGCAGACTATGAGCACTTGCTATTTAACACCGAAATTAGACTTTAGACTTCACTTTGTCTATGAATAGTGCATCATTAAACCAATTACAAGGTAAATGTGTTCCAAATTCTGAGTCTCACTTACAAAATACACAAGGACGCAAGGCATTCTCCACACAGAAATCAACCAACAGTCTCTTTTATACATATCCAAAGGTACTCATTGAAATTCGAAGACATTCAAACAGGGCTTAATTCCATCCAAACACATTTAATTCAAGACAGTTCTTCCATGAACAGATATGTATATAAAGGCGATAAATCTCAAAAAAAATCTTACAATTTCCTCTCTCCCTCTCTCGGGCTCCCTCTCCAGCCCTCTTCTGCCATTTAAGCAATGCTCCAGCTCATCCCCAAGCATATTAAGTCTTTACCACAGGGTTTTAGTCTTCAATCAAATTCTATGCCATACAAACTCAATTAATGAATAAAATCCTCAATAATTCATCTGCAAACTGTATTAAACCACTAATTCATGAATGAACCTCTGTATTACACTCCTTCAGGCCTTTTCAACTCCACTGCTCTGTCTCTAATTCCTTTGTTGCTTCTGCTTCAATTCCTCTATTTCTTTTGCTGCCTCTGCTACCTCTCTGTCTCTTTTTCCTTATGGATAGTTTAGGTGCTGCTCCTATCTTTACCTTTTCCATCAATGACAACATTTCCAACAGTCTCCCCCTTTGGCATTGATGGAAACATACTTCCTCTGCTTGCCTTTTAACAACCCCTTTTTTTTTCCTCCCCCTTTGACATCAATGGCAAAGGGTTGCTCGTTTCCTAGTTTTCTTTCTACATTTCCTCTCTCTGAGTTATGTTTAGGCCCTCTTCTGCTGACTTTGTACCATGCTGCTCCAGACTGATGTACAAGACTTGTTGAGAGAACACTTTGAGGATTATTGGACTTGAATATACATTGTAAATTGGTACAATCCAAGGCACAATCTCCTTTCACTAGTATAAGGCTGAAGATGAGGATAATGTTCCTTCATAGAACACATTGTACCAGCTTTATCTAATCAGAGATGTATGATTGGATCAAAAAACTAAAATACTGAGAAGGCTTCAAATATACTTCTTTCTCTGTCTGATGTAGTGAGCTAATATATTTCTGCTGAAGAAGATTGTAGTTTGAATATGTCTTTTCCTGCAATACTCATCTGCAGTACCACACCTGTTCAATTATGATAATGATGCCAATATATCCTTTTATTGCTATGGTACACCTTTCCTGCCTGTTGGTGATGATATGAGCTAGGATGTTGACAAGGATATTACATTTAAAGACTGAAAGGTCCTTGTTGCTGTTGTGAACAATGAATCAAACCAGAGTTTACAACTTATTATAAGAATAGGCAATATCTTTCAATATTAGAGGCCAAATGAATTTCCTTCTTGTACAATGTGCTTTCAAAACAAACCCTTCAATGCATTGGTCAGTTTCACTTATCAACTATGCAGTTTTATTTATGACATAATGGTATGTATGTCAATAATCAATCTCTCTTTAAAGGTGGATTACCAGTAAATCCTTTGTGCTGAAGTAGGATTTAGATGATTTTAAAAAAACTTTTGAGCTTCAGATGGTAATCACAACTAGTCCTTCATTATTCAGATATTTTAACTATTCTGTCATGATTATTTCCAACAAAAACATCTTCAAGTTATTTAATTTATATCTTAGCTAACAAACTTAACCCAGTTTATGAACAATTTTTAGAAAGAGTCCTTGAAGATATATGTACTGAATTCAGGAAGGCATGCAATTATATATATAGAAACAGATACTGCTGCAATGCATAATATAATCCTTCAAGTGTAAACCTAATGCTGATCCTTTAGCACTGCTACTGACCTTTTCATGCTGAATGCAGATAACCCTGGGAATTTTACCTTGATGCATTCTTGCCTTAGTCCTTTGATCCTGTGGACCTGTATCATACTGCTGCTCCACTGATACTGCTTGATTATCTGTTGATAAGCATGTTGCTTGTACCTAACCATCAATTGATATTATTTTGATAAACCATGCTGAGATTTCACTTTTAGCTTGCACATCTACCCTTAGTTTCTACTATTGATCTTTTCACTGTTCACACCAACCACCATCAATATATTGAATTGGACCTTGGAATCATTAACCTGCTACTTATTTTGTCATCCTGATTTGAAAGAATGTCACTGCATTTTCCTTTGCTATGACAACTCCAGAATCATTGCTGCTTTATATTGCTTTATATACCACTTCAACTGTTCTGACATGATGATCTTCAGAAGGACATCTTAAATTTCTATACTATGAATCTTCATGGGCTAATTACTCAAATATTTGTCACTTATTTGACTTTATTCCTCCAAGGGGACTTTTCATAGATCAAATATGTGTTGACATCAAGATAGTAGACTCTTTTCTTAATGTGATTCATTGTTAATTCTAGTAGAATGATACACAATGTGATCATCACTTAATGTGTCAAGGTTTTCCAAGCTTACTATTGGGAAAAACAATTATTGGGAAAAACACCGAGAGGGGGGTGAATCAGTATTTAGGGCTGAACAATATTTCTTTTCTTTCTCAAAACATATGTTACAGTACTGCATTCAACATGTATGTCCAGATATCTTATTATGTCTTTACTTACAAAATTGCCTTAGATAAGCATTAAGCATAAACAGAAATAACAGAACAAACCATTAACCATGAACACACATAAGGACACCAGGATTTAAGGTGGAAACCCAAGTTGGGAGAAAACCACCGCTGCTGTGATCTCAGTCTTCAATATTTTATTATAGAGAAAACCTTTTACAATATATGCTAGCGCAGACTCATACCAGCACGCAAGCACCCACTTGCAGAACGCTACAACCTTCTCTCGTTTACCAGCCTTTCCTAGAAGGGAGCTTCAACCCCCTGAACATAACACTAGTTTCTACTGGCAGAAAACTTTCATTTCCAAAATGAAGGCTCCGACCCTCAGACTCACCGGATTCATATATTTTCTTCAGCAGTCATGCGCTAGCTCTTCCTCGTTTCTTCGTTCGTCGTTCTAGACCAGAGGTTCATTCAGATTTTTCAGTTAAGAACAGACTTTGCCCATCCAGATATTCCTTCAAGAGCTTCATTCATTCATCACCCTTATGCATGCACATGTTCTTCATCACTGCGTCAGTCGATCTGATCATCATATTTACAGGTGCACTATCGATTCAGATATATCAGGGTTTATTCCTACAGATATCTCCAAAGGAGATTCATTTATCATCAACCCTATTAACACTTTATATAGTTCTCGCCTATATTAAACCATGAGTCAAAACCATTTAACCGCTAATGGTATTCCTTTTACAATATTTTAATAGATTTGCTCCCTCGGGTTTTTATTTATTAATTTATTTATCAAGTGATAAACAAATGTATTTATATGTTTACTTAGCCTCCCTTATGTATAACCCTTCAGATTTTATAAATAATATTCAATGCTTGCTAATAGTTTAATATCTCAATAAAACTTTGAACCAAATTTCATTCTTTGACCCCGGGCCCACATCGCAGTCGGCGGATCGACGGTGTCAAACAAAACTTGCGATTGCGATTGATCAACCGGATGCGATGACCACATAAAACATGGCTCATAGCGCAATCGGGTCCGAACTTTGAACAAATGCAATCGGGGCACACAATAGAAAAGTTCCGATTGCGATCAAGACATAGATGCGATTGGCACATATTAACTCCGGCATATAACTGGATCGGGTCCGCTACTTCAATCGCAGCATATTACAACAGGCGTGCGATCAATCAAAAAGTTCCGATTGCGATTAAGATCTCGGACGCGATTTAACCTATTAATTTCTTCATATAACGTCATCGGGTCCGCTAATTTCAAGGTGCAATCGGGCCCAACACTTAAGAGCTTCGGATTGCAATTGGGAACTCGGATGCGATTAGCAATAAACTGTGACATATAACTCAATCGGGTCCGGCCTTTGATCGGAGCACATAATAAAACTCCGCCGATTGAACTTTGCAATTCAAGACCTGCGATTACATTAAAACATCGCCACGTGGTCAAGTGGACCCACGGGCCTTCGCTGCTGTGGTGGGGGCAATTTATATAAGGTTTCGTTGTATGTTTTATATACAGCCATTCCATTGCGGAACTCTACACATCCAAAAGACATTTGATTATTGCGATTGCGATTGGATCGCATCGAAAATCTTCATATCAACAAGACACTTCACCAAAATAAATTTGCTATGCCGATTGGCATATAAATGGTGGGGATCACTTGTCCCGCCAATTCAGAAATAAAATGACTTCCGCCTGTTTAAACAAATTTCCCATTATGGTTGTTGAGGGCTTTAAAAGCCCGAAATGACTGTCTTTAATAAACTCTGCTCCTCGTTCCTTTCTCCATGAAACCCAGTCAGCTATTCCGAGGGTCTCCACTCCTCTAGTCGCTTGACATATGCTACCCCTCCAGAATTGAGCTCCCATCCATTATGAAAATTCATACAGCAGTTATATAAATTAATACAATGTCATTCTGTATTCAACTTCGTGTTCCGTCGTCACCAAGTGTTCCGCTACTTCATTAATCTGCGCCATCTCCCATCAACTCCCTCATTAGATACAGAGTATCATTAAATCTCAATCATACACAGGATTTCTAACCTCTTTGTCCCTGTTTCTTTGACTGATACTGCAGCTCTGTAGCTCAAACTGTAGATGCATTCTTTCTGTTCTTCTCTGCTATATTTAGATGACAATTCCTTTTCCATATCCTTTGTCATCAATGACAATATTTCCAACAATCTCCCCCTTTGGCATTGATGACAATATTTTTCCGCTAATTTTCTTATAGAAGCCCTTTGTTGCTTTTCCTCCCCCTTTGACATCAATGGCAAAGGCCATGCTCCCCCTGAGATCATGATGCATCTTTATAATACATCAAGGCCAATAGTGCATCCTTTTCAAATGACCAATGCTCCCCCTTAGCCTGTGCATTCAGAGATGCCCAACTGCATCTCGAAACCAATTTAGTCTTCTATAATTAAGTAGACCTGATCCTCTGCATGGCAGAGACTACTCCCAGTTTCAGTCTGAGATATTCGAACGCTTCCCTGGGTAGAGGTTTGGTAAATATATCCGCAACTTGTTCTTTGGAGGAAACATATTCTAATTTCACCTTTTGCTCAAGCACTTGTTCTCGTAAGAAGTGATATTTGATGGGAATGTGCTTGGTTTTGGAATGCATAACAAGATTCTTTGAGATACTGATGGCACTTGTATTATCACACACAATGGAGATAGGGGATGAACATTTGATTTGAAAGTCTTGTAGGGTTTGCATCATCCAAAGAAGTTGAGTGCAACATGATGCTGCAGCCACATATTCAGCTTCTGCTGTCGATAAGGCAATGGAGCTTTGCTTCTTGCTAAACCAAGATACTAACCGGGGCCCCATAAAGAATGCACCACTAGTGATTTTCTGATCATCAATACTTCCAGCCCAATCTGCATCAGTGTATGCATGAAGAGTAACTTCAACATTCTTTGGGTACCATAGTCTAAAATCTTGAGTTCCTTGTAGATATTTGAGTATTCTTTTCACAGCCTAAAGATGAGACTCTTTTGGATTAGCTTGGAATCGTCCAATAATCCCGACTGCATGCATGATGTCTGGTCTTGTCCCAGTGAGATAAAGTAGACTTCCTATCATAGATCTGTATTCTGGTTGATTTACGGTGGGGGAATCATCATTAGAACTGAGATTACTTCCGGTTATCATTGGTGTACTTATAGGTTTGCAATTTTCCATGCCATACTTCTTCAGGATTTGCCTGAGGTACTTTGCTTGTGATAAGAATATACCATCTGTTGCTTGTTGCACTTGCAGGCCAAGAAAAAATGTTAGTTCTCCGAGTAAAGACATTTCAAATTCTTGCTGCATATCAGAAGCAAATTTCTGATTCATAGACTCTTTATTACTTCCAAAAATGATATCATCGACATATACAGCCACAATCAACAGTTTGTCATTTTCAGTTTTTGTGTACAATTTGCTATCAGCAGACCCCTTTGAAAATCCTTCTTGATGAAGATATTTGTCAAGACGATAGTACCATTCTCTTGGAGCTTGTTTGAGACCATATAGAGCCTTTTTAAGTCTACAAACAAGTTTTTCATCATTTCCCAAAATGAATCCTTCTGGTTGTTCTATATAAACTTCTTCTTCTAGATCACCATTGAGAAAAGAAGATTTAACATCCATTTGATAAACTTTGATTTGTTGGAAGCTTGAAAACGCAAGAAACATTCTTATGGCTTCAAGTCTGGCTACAGGAGCAAAGGTTTCTTCAAATTCTATACCTTCTTGTTGAGCATACCCTTTGCACACAAGTCTAGCTTTATTTCTTATAACATCCCCATTCTCATTTAACTTGTTTTGAATATCCATTTAGTTCCAAAGACATTTCTGTCATGAGGCCTTGGTACTAACTCCTAAGTGTGATTCTTTTCAATTTGATCAAGCTCTTCATTCATGGCTTGAATCCAACATTAATCTTTGCTAGCTTGACTGACACTGTGATGTTCAACCATGGACAGAAATGCCAGATTGCTAGAAGATCCCACAACAGTCCTTCTTGTTTGTACACCTGATTCCTTTTCTCCCAAAATTTGAGATTATGGATGATTCTTTTCAACATATCTAGATGGAGCCTTTTCAGACAGCTCTTCTTCAGCTTCTTCATTGGGTGTACTATTTGTATCATTACTGTTTGATGTAGAAGGATATGTGTCCTCATCATCTTCATTTTTTGTTTGTTTTTCTTCTTTTGGGGCTGCAGTAGACTCATCAATAACAACATCAATACATTCAACAATATTTCGAAGTATTTTATTGTAACATTTATATGCCTTACCCCTAGAGGAGTAACCAAGAAATATTCCCTCATCAGCTCTGGGTTCAAACTTGCCAAGTTTTTCATCATTATTTTTGATAAAGCATTTGCTCCCGAAAATTCTAAAATGCTTTATAGTGGGAGGATTACCATACCAGAGTTCATATGGAGTTTTATCACTATTTACACGAACATGTGCTTTGTTAAGAATGTTTGCTGCTGTATGTGCTGCTTCTCCCCAAAATGTGTCAGGTGTTCTGGAATCATCAAGCATAGCTCTAGCCATTTGTTGAATTGTTCTGTTCATTCTCTCTGCAACACCATTCTGTTGTGGAGTGCCAGCTACAGAGAACTGTCTTTTTATGCCGTGTTGTTCACAAAATTCAAGAAATTATTTGGATGTATATTCTCCTCCTCGATCAGATCTAAGACACTAGATTTTTAATTCTAATTCATTCTCCACTAGTGCTTTGAAAATCTGAAATTTCTCAAATGCTTCATCTTTGTGTTTAAGCAGCCCAATCCAACACATTCTAGAGAAATCATCGATGAATAAGATATAGTATTCTTCACCACGGGGTGACTTTTTCCTCATAGGTCCACATATGTCAGTATGAATGAGTTCAAGAGGCTTACTTTATGACCCTTCCTTGGCATTAAATTGTACCCTGGTTTGCTTACCGAATTGGCAAGATTTGCATATGATATTTTCAGGTAGAGTAATATTGGGAAGATCACGAACAGCTTTAAGTCTGCTTGATTTGTTGATTTGAGAGAAGCTCAAATGCCCCAACCTTCTATGCCAAAGCCAATTTTCTGAATATTTACTCAAATAACATTGTTATTTGGGGTTCTTCAAAATATACAGGTTGTTTGGAGTTCTTTTTCCTTTTATAATTGCTTTACCTGTATCAAGATCGCGTACCACACATTCTTTTGAACTAAAGACAACTTCAGTTCCTTGATCACACATTTGACGTACACTTAGCAAGTTATGCTTTAATCCATCCACATACATGACTTCATTAGCTTTTACCTTGTCCTTTAGGAAAACAGACCCTTTACCTTTAATTACCGCAGGAGTATCATTTCCAAATGTAACATTCTTCTCCTTTTCTAGAGCACTATATGCAAGAAGTTTGTCTTTATCACTTGTCATGTGTCTTGAGCATCCACTATCAATGTACCATTGGTTCTCTTCATCTTCTGAAAATAACGCTATGCCACAATTTTCAACCTGTAACTCCTTCTTTTTCCATACTTTGGATCTTGAAGGAACATGTTCTTTTGGCTGAACTTTTCTCCTGCATTTAGATTCTTCATGGCCAAAGTTATTGCAATAAGTGCATTCAACTTCATTTTGAAGAGGAGAAAAGTTGTTATAAGTGTTCTTCTTTGCTTCAATATCAGTCCTTTTCTTTCTTGCTTCTCTTGTCATAGTAGTTTTATATGCTACACACTGAATAGCTTTATGACCAAAATTGTGACATGAGAAACATTGTCCATTGAAGAAGAAATTTCTGCGATCATAAGATCTTCTATATGAATTTATCTGTTGATTTGTGTTTCTTTGAAAGACATTCCTGTTAGTGTTTCTTGAATTGAAATGATCATGCTTTACCTGTAAAGATTCTTTATTCCCTTGCTGAGTGGCAACATGTTGTAAACTAGCTGTAACTACCTTTAGATAATTTGGTGCTGATGCCTGAGAATATTCTCCAATATATTTAAGGCATGTCTTTATAAGAGGAGAACGTTGTACCTTGATAATCTCATATAAGGTTTCAGACCCTTTAGCAAATCTAAGATTCAGAGTCTTTACTTTCCCAAGTTCTTTTCTTAGATCTACTACTTCACATTCTAATTTCTCATTGTGTTTCTCTTTAACTTCAAGCTGATTTTTCAGAGTTTCTATGATTATTTTTCTCTCTTCTAAGAAAATTTTGAGTTTATTGTTTTCATTAAGAAAATCACTGTCTTCTAGAGCGTCCACAAAAGAATCCTCTTCTTCTCTAGATTCTTTTTCAAATTCCATGAGAAGTCTCAGATCTTGTTCACATTCTTCCTCACTATCAGATAACCCATCACTATCTTCGTGAGTATAGTAACTCCTTTTAGAGCTAATATGATTCTTATTCCTTCTTTCTACTTCCTTCCCCTTTTTATGTGTTTCTTTATAAGGACACTTAGCAGCATAATGACCAACTCTTCCACAATCAAAACATTTGAAAGGAAGCTTACCTCTGAATCGTCCTGTGCCAAGTTGAAGTTTCTTTACGAAGTTTATCTCATCTTCTTCTGAGAAATATCCTGATCCTTCTGTTATTTGTACTTCCTTTCCTTTTGTAGAAGTTCTAAAGACTGCTTCTTTGACTTCAGATGGTCCTCCTCTTCTCATTTCATATGCAGTTAGTATGCCATGAAGTTGTAACACAGTAAGATTTTGAAGATCCTGCTTTTCTTCAAGAGCTGAAACTTTTGACTCAAATTTTGCTGTTAGAGATCTTAAAATTTTCTCAACCAAAGTGGATTCGGTAATTGTTTCTCCCAAATTTCTCATGCGATTTACAACATCATCAAGACGTAGAAAGAAATTTGTGATGCTTTCTTCATTAAGCATTTTTAGATTCTCATATTGAATTCTGAGAGTTTGAAGTTTAGCACTTTTTACCTTTGCATCACCTTCATAGCTTAGAATGATTTTGTCCCATATTGCCTTCGCTGTATTCAGCTGCATGACTTTGACAAATTCTGATTCGGTTAGACTTCCCAATAGAGCATTGACTGCCTTTGCATTTGTTTCATAATTCTGTCTTTCCGTTGGATCTGTTGGTACTGAGGCTGGATATTGATATCCTCCTTCAAAAATAACCCATACATCTACTCCCAGAGACTGAAGATAGGATCTAATCCTTGTTTTCCAAAAGATTAAGTTGTTTCCGTTGAAGAGTGGAGGCCTGATAGATGTTGTTCCATCTTGATTGCTCATCTTGAATGATCTTCCTTCTAGCGACGCTTTTCAGAAGGACCCGCTCTGATACCAATTGTTGGGAAAAATACTGAGAGGGGGGGGGGGTGAATCAGTATTTAAGGCTGAACAATATTTCTTTTCTTTCTCAAAAACATATGTTACAGTACTGCATTCAACATGTATGTCCAGATATCTTATTATGTCTTTACTTACAGAATTGCCTCAGATAAGCATTAAGCATAAACAGAAATAACAGAACAAACCATTAACCATGAACAACACATATGGACACCAGGATTTAAGGTGGAAACCCAAGTCGGGAGGAAACCACCGCTGCTGTAATCTCAGTCTTCAATATTTTATTATAGAGAAAACCTTTTACAATATATGCTGGTGCAGACTCATACCAGCATGCAAGCACCCACTTGCAGAAGGCTACAACCTTCTCTCGTTTACCAGCCTTTCCTGGAAGGGAGCTCCAACCCCCTGAACATAACACCAGTTTCTACTGGCAGAAAACTTCTACTTCCAAAATGAAGGCTCCAACCCTCAGACTCACCGGATTCATATGTTTTCTTCAGCAGTCATGCGCTAGCTCTTCCTCATTTCTTCATTCGTCGTTCAAGACCAGAGGTTCATTCAGATTTTTCAGTTAAGAACAAAGTTTTCCCATCCAGATATTCCTTCAAGAGCTTCATTCATTCATCACCCTTATGCATGCACATGTTCTTCATCATTGCGTCAGTCGATCTGATCATCATATTTACAGGCGCACCATCGATTCAGATATATCAGGGTTTATTCATACAGATCTCTCCAAAGGAGAATCGTTTATCATCAAACCTCGCACACACTTTATATAGTTCTCACTTATATTAAAACCATGAGTCAAAACCACAAACCGCTAATGGTATTCCTTTTACAATATTTCCAATAGATTTTCCCTCGGGGTTTTTATTTCTTATTAATTTATTTATCAAGTGATAAACAAATGTATTTACAGCGATTTAGCCCCTTATGTATAACCCTTCAGATTTTATAAATAATATTCAATGCTTGCTAATAGTTTAATATCTCAATAAAACTTTGAACCAAATTTCATTCTTTGACCCCGAGCCCACATCGCAGTCGGCGGATCGGCGGTGTCAAACAAAACTTGCGATTGCGATTGATCAACCGGATGCGATGACCACATAAAACATGGCTCATAGCGCAATCGGGTCCAAACTTTGAACAAATGCAATTAGGGCACACAATAGAAAAGTTATGATTGTGATCAGGACATGGATGCGATTGGCACATATTAACTCCGGCATATAACTGGATTGGGTCCGCTACTTCAATCGCAGCATATTACAACAGGCGTGCGATCAATCAAAAAGTTTCGATTGCGATTAAGATCTCGGACGCAATTTAACCTATTAATTCCTTCATATAACGCCATCGGGTCCACTAATTTCAAGGTGCAATTGGGCCCAACACTTAAGAGCTTTGGATTGCGATTGGGAACTCGGATGCGATTAGCAATAAACTGTGACATATAACTCAATCGGGTTCGGCCTTTGATCAGAGCACATAATAAAACTCCGCCGATTGAACTTTGCGATTCAAGACCTGCGATTCCATTAAAACATCGCCACGTGGTCAAGTGGACCCACGGGCCTTTTCTGCTATGGTGGGGGCGATTTATATAAGGTTTGGTTGTATGTTTTATATACAGCCGTTCCATTGCGGAACTCTACACATCCACAAGACATTTGATTATTGCGATTGCAATTGGATCGCATCGCAAATCTTCATATCAACAAGAAACTTCACCAAAATAAATTTGCTATGCCGATTGGCATATAAATGGTGAGGATCACTTGTCCCGCCAATTCAGAAATAAAATGACTTCCGCCTGTTTAAACAAATTTCCCATTCTGGTTGTTGAGGGCTTTAAAAGCCCGAAATGACTGTCTTTAATAAACTCTACTCCTCGTTCCTTTCTCCATGAAACCCAGTCAGCTATTCCGAGGGTCTCCACTCCTCCAGTCGCTTGACATATGCTACCCCTCCGGAATTGAGCTTCCATCCATTATGCAAATTCATACAACAGTTATATAAATTAATACAATGTCATTTTGTATTCAACTTCGCGTTCCGTCGTCACCAAGTGTTCCGCTACTTCATTAATCTGCGCCATCTCCCATCAACTCCCTCATTAGATACAGAGTATCATTAAAACTCAATCATACACAGGATTTCTAACCTCTTTGTCCCTGTTTCCTTGACTGATACTGCAGCTCTGTAGCTCAAACTGTAGATGCATTCTTTTTGTTCTTCTCTACTATATTTAGATGACAATTCCTTTTCCATATCCTTTGTCATCAATGACAATATTTCCAACACTTACATGTTCATAGCTGATGTTCTCTCTACCACCAAGGCTTCTTACTGTCTTCTCTTCTTTCATCAATCTGTCTGCTACTTAATACTTCAGATGATCTTCTTCCTCTATAGTCTTCTTTTAAAAAAAATTCTTTCTCTTCCTGATCTTATAACTATTTTCATTCGAAGGAGCTCTTCTTAGACTACTTTCATGGGGTCTACATATGAACTACTCTCCCCCTGAGATGTTGCTTCATATCTATAACTGGTTAGATAGTTGCTTTGTTTCCTAGAGCAGCTCCCCCTGAGACTATGGAGGATTCATTATGTTATTGAGGTAATAGGCTCCCCCTTTCTCTTTTCCTTCCATACTTTATTGGGGTTCTTCATAATGTCTGCGCTTCTTTTAAATTCATAGTTTTGTTTGATTTGCTTTGATCCCATCATCTGTCTAGAGTTCTTTAATGTATATGGCAAATTACAATCTTTTGCTTTGTGACCAATTTTGAGGCATACATAACATCTTATTTGACCAATGTGAATTTGAGCTAATGTATAATATTTTGTTTCTCTTCTTGGATACATTTTACAATCAACAATTTTATGTCCAAAATTATTTCATGCATAACAATAGCCATGGAAATGATTTGTGTACCTGGTGAAAGATTGTTCTTTCCATTTGCTTGCTTGCGGGATTCTTCTCTTTTGCTGCATCCTTTGCTGATTGGACTGGATTTGTTTTGTCTTGCAATATGTTGAAATATGTCCTGGTTTGTGACAGGAGAAACAAGTGGTACTTCTCATAGGTGGAAGAAATCTTCTTTGACATCTTCCAAATTTATTTAATTCATCTTTAGGAGCATGTGAGCCTTTAGCAGCTGATTGTTTCATCCTCTCATTCTCTATTCTTTCATGTTGCTACTTGATTATGTTTATTTCTTTACAGCTCATGTTCCTGCTGGCTTTTGCTTCTATAGGAGTTTGCTGAGCTGCTTCACTGTTCTTTACAGCTTTTACAAAAATGATTTTCTTGTTGTCTTCAACCTTGGACTTACTGGTTTCACCTTCATGTCCTATCCCAGTCTTTATGATAGATGACCTTTGTGCATTTAGAATCTGGTCCAACTGTCCAGAGCTTTTCATTAGAGGTGTATTCATTAATAGTTCTCTTTGGGATTTTTCTAAGTTCTTTCTTAGGCTTACTGCTTCTTCTTCCAATCTTTCACATTCCTGAATTTTCTCTTTCATTTGTTGCAGCAGAGTGTCTTCTATTTTCTTTGCCTCTTCAAGCCAATAATTTCTTTCCTATCTTCATATTCTTTCTCATCACATATTTGTACCAGTCTCTTAAGGTCTTTGTTTTCATTCTTCAATTTTTCTATTTCAGTCAGAGCTGTGTCAAGTTTGGATTTTTCTTCAGCTGCAATTTCTTCATGGCTCTTAATACCATTCACAATAGCAGGTACCTCATTTGTTAGAACATCTTCTTTTTGACATGAATTTCTCTTTTTCTTACTTCTCTTTTCCTTCTTGATAATGCAATCCTCAGTGTCTACTCCATGCATGAAATGCAGTCTGTCCCAGATTTCTTTTGCTGAAGTTAAATCCATTACTAACTCAAGGTCCTTGTTATGAAGATTGTTATATATCACACATTTTGCCTTGGCATTCCTCTGTTGTTCTTTCACTGTGGGGGAGTCTGTGCAATAACCATCACATACCAGCTTCCATACCTCAGGTTCATAAGCCAATAATCCTGTTTTAATTTTATCTCTCCATTCAGGAAAGTTTGTTGTATTTAACACAGGTACATTTTGATAGTCCATGACTCAACCAGATCTCCTTCAAGCTATTAAGCTTACACCAAAGGAACCTGCTCTGATACCAATTGTTGAACCCTTATTTAAACTGAGAGGGGGGGGGGTGAATCAGTTTAACACATACATGGACTTTTAAAACTTTTCTCTTAAAACTTATTTACACCTTTACTTCATGATCAAATTAATATGTGAGCAATCTTTATTAGTGAGCAGCAAGTATCACTAATAGAGCCGCAACCCAACGTTATGCCAGACCATACCTTGATTATTGTGCGCTTGTGTATAACTCAACGACGTCAGATGAATATTCACACAGCATTCGAATGATGCCATATATGCACTTCGCTCATACATATATACTAACTTTAATAGAAGGTTAACCGTCGCTTATATATGTCATCGCATATAATCCCAACTTTGGATTAAACCCATAAACCTTAATACATGTTTGATTGGGCCCCACACATACAATCAATAACCAATCAACCATATTCCCAGTTTAGCTTACGTGGCTCTTAATATTCTTTTTCATTTATTTATCACTTGACAAATAAATATATTCGCAACTTTCGAACTTAATTCTGTCTCCCAGTTTATATATATTATTTTCGATCTTTATATTATGCCGCCAATCAACGTTCATACCTTCGTGACCTTATATTAACATTCTACGCCTTTTAAATGAATGACTTTATTATAAATGTTTGGCTCCGAGCCCCACCTATATAACCAATAGCCAATCAACCGCACGCACCGTACCTGGCTTAACCCACACGCCCATCCGACGGTTGGTATTACGTTGCCCAATCCAATGTATATCGCTCGATCCACATGCGCAAACAATAACGCGGGTTGGCGCTCCGTACTCGGGTTATCGTCCGCACACCTTGGTTAAACTTCGGGCATGTTCAACACACGATCACCGTCCGATGGCCCTCTTCCATATCAACGGCTCGTGTCAATTTCGCTCCGCGTCCTGGTACGAAAGTTAATGCGCGAAGGCGTGGTTTAGACGGTGGTTTTCTATTTCGTTCGGGGACACGCGTCAACACCTCTATGGAATCGCTGCGAAACTCCAAAATACCGCCTTCCGTATAATAGTGGTGCGAAGAAACCCACTTCCAGCCTTTACTGTTCCTCCAAGCCGCTGTTACTGTTCATATGGGTCACGGTTCCGCTTCATTCCATGCAAGGTTTCATCGTATAGTTCAATACATCGTTTTAACGTTAATTTCTTCGCATTAACACTAACTCAGGGAAAAATCAAACATGCGCTTGTTCCATCTTATTTCCACAAGGTTCCGTTTATTCATATACAGAAGTTTACTATGCGTTTCTTATAAATACTCTGCTACAGGGTCTCACCCATACGGAATCCTTGTAATAAGACACACACCAATATGGCGAACACAGGAATCCAACTTCTCATACGCAGATTATGAGAACTTGCTATTTAACGCCGAAATTAGACTTTAGACTTCACTCTGTCTATGCATAGCGCATCATTAAACCAATTACAGGGTAAACGTGTTCCAAATTCTGAGTCTCACTTACAAAATGCACAAGGACGCAAGGCATTCTCCACACAAAAATTAACCAACAGTCTCTTTTATACATATCCAAAGGTACTCATTGAAATTCGAAGACATTCAAACAGGGCTTAATTCCATCCAAACAAATTTAACTCAAGACAGTTCTTCCATGAACAGATATGTATATACATGCGATAAATCTCAAACAAATTCTTACAATTTCCTCTCTCCCGCTCTCGGGCTCCCTCTCCAACCCTCTTCTGCCATTTAAGCATTGCTCCAGCTCATCCCCAAGCATATTAAGTCTTTACCACAGGGTTTTAGTCTTCAATCAAAGTCTATGCCATACAAACTCAATTAATGAATAAACTCCTCAATAATTCATCTGCAAACTGTATTAAACCACTAATTCATGAATGAACCTCTGTATTACACTCCTTCAGGCCTTTTCAACTCCACTGCTCTGTCTCTAATTCCTTTGTTGCTTCTGCTTTAATTCCTCTATTTCTTCTGCTGCCTCTTCTACCTCTCTGTCTCTTTTGCCTTATGGATAGTTTAGGTGCTGCTCCTGTCTTTACCTTTGCCATCAATGACAACATTTCCAACAGTATCCCCCTTTGGCATTGATGGCAACACCCCCACCAATAATCCTATGCTTCTTCTGCTTTCCTTTTAGAAGCCCCTTTTTTCTTTTCCTCCCCCTTTGACATCAATGGCAAAGGGTTGCTCATTTCCTAGTTTTCTTTTTGCATTTCCTCTCTCTGAGTTATGTTTAGGCCCTCTTCTGCTGACTTTGTACCATGCTACTCCAAACTGATGTACAAGACTTGTTGAGAGAACACTTTGAGGATTATTGGACTTGAATATACACTGTAAATTGGTACAATCCAAAGCACAGTCTCCTTTCACTAGTATAAGGTTGAAAGTGAGGATAATGATCCTTCATAGAACACATTGTACCAACTTTATCTAATCAGAGATGTATGATTGGATCAAGAACTAAAATACTGAGAAGGCTTCAAATATACTTATTTCTCTATTTGATGTAGTGAGCTAATATATTTCTGTTGAAGAAGATTGTAGATTGAGTATGTCTTTTCTTGCAATACTCATCTGCAGTACCACACCTATTCAATTATGATAATGATGCAAATATATATTTTATTGCTATGGTACACCTTTCCTGCCTGTTGTTGATGACATGAACTAGGATGCTGACAAGGATATTACTTTTAAAGACTGAAAGGTCCTTGTTGTTGTTGTGAACAATGAATCAAACTAGAGTTTACAGCTTATTATAAGAATAGGCAATATATTTCAATATTAGAGCCCAACTGACTTTTACTGCTTGCACACTGTATTTTCGAAATAAACCCTTCAATGTACTGGTCAGTTTCACTTATCAACCATGCAGATTTATTTATGACATAATGGTATGTATGTCAATAATCAATTTCTCTTTAAAGGTGGATTACCAGTAAATCCTTTGTGCTAAAGTAAAAAAAAACTTTTGAGCTTCAGATGGTAATCACAACTAGTCATTTATTCTTCAGATACTTTGACTGTTTTATCAAAATGAACTTCCACAAAAGCATATTCAATATGTTTAATTGAAAACTCAGCAAAAATATTTCACACAGTTTTGTAACTGATCTTAAGAAAGAGGCCTTGAAGATATACATGTACTGAATTCAGGAAGGCATGCAATTAGATATATAGAAACAGATACTGCTGCAATGCATAATATAATCCTTCAAGTGTAAACCTGAGGCTGATACTTTAGCACTGCTACTGACCTTTTCATGCTAAATGCAGATAACCCTGGGAATTTTACCTTGATGCATTCTTGCCTTAGTCCTTTGATCCTATGGACCTGTATCATATTTCTGCTCCACTGATACTGCTTGGTAATCTGTTGATAAGCATGATGCTTGTACCTAACCATCAATTGATATTATTTTGATAAACCATGCTGAGATTTCAATTTTAGCTTGCAAATCTACCCTTAGTTTCTACTATTGATCTTTTCACTGTTCACACCAACCACCATCAATATATTGAATTGGACCTTGGCATCATTAACCTGCTACTTATTCTGTCATCCTGATTTGAAAGAATGTCACTGCATTTTACTTTCTATGACAGTTCCAGAATCATTGCTGCTTTATATTGCTTTATATACCATTTCAACTGTTCTGACATGATGATCTTCAGAAGGACATCTTCAATTTCTATACTATGAATCTTCATGGGCTAATTACTCAGATATTTGTCACTTATTTGACTTCATTCCTCCAAGGGGACTTTTCATAGATCAATTATGTACTGACATCAAGATAGTAGACTCTTTTCTTACTTAATCTTCTTAATGTGATTCATTGTTAATTCTAGTAGAATGATACACAATGATCATCACTAATGTATCGATTTTTCCAAGCTTAATATGTTCATAGCCGTATCGTTCTCTCTACCAACATGTCTTTCATCGTCTTCTTGTTTCATCAATCACTACATGAATACTTCAGATGATCTTCTTCCTCTATAGTCTTCTTTTAAAAAAGTTTCTTTCTCTTCCTGATCTTATAACTATTTTCATTCGAAGGAGCTCTTCTTAGACTACTTTCATGGGGTCTACATATGAACTACTCTCCCCCTGAGATGCTACTTCATATCTATAATTGGTTAGATATTTGCTTTGTTTCCTAGAGCAGCTCCCCCTGAGACCTTATTATTCATTTCAATTTTTTTACATTTCCATGTTTCAAAAAAAATATTGTTTTACAGATCCACGATACCTTCAACAAATTATATCGTAACTTTCTTTTGAAATGAGAAGGTTTGTACCCCTTTGGACACTTGCTAAATTAAGGTTAAGATTGATTTATATTAATTTATTTAAAATAGCTATCAACTAGTTATCACATCAACTTAATTATCAAATACAATTGATATATGAAAAATATTAAAAGGTAAAAGCATTATTCTGATGTATCAACCAATTTATCTTATTAGTCCTTTCCAAGAGAAAACTTTAGTAATAGATTATTATATTAATGACTATTTAGCTTGATCAATATAAATTATAATTTTGAAATATATATATATATATATATATATATATATATATATATATATATATATATATATATATATATTTGTACTTTACATAATATAATGCCTTGTAGTGGATAATTGTATCCTAATTTTAATGAAATAATCATAATTTGATTTCTAATTTTTTAAACAAATTATAATAATTTTTGGTTTAATTGCAATAATTACGCTGCAAGGCGTTTTTATTTGAAAAAAAAATCTTCTAGGTGTCACTCTATCTCTCTATAAACCATTAGATTAAATGTTAGACGATTGAAATGTTTTAGACCATTAGATCGAGACTAACTACCTAAATAAACTACCTAACTAACTCATCAAGCCTTATGTCTCTTCCACCTAACTATGAAATAAGATATGACCTCTAAAAATATCTTTGTCATTCCAGCCAGAACTAAAATTTCATCTCACTAGCAGGGTTTAAGCATAGGCATGAGTACAAGTAGGTTTCTCGGTTCTAGTTCGTGATCCATATCTAGTCACAGTTGTTTCCTACCCAATCAAACCAAAGGGATAGCTAGATCCATGTCCAGATTCCCATATGCCTGATCTGGATGTATTAGTTTATCAAACTTATCAAGTATCATATCTGATAGTTGAGTAAGCATATCCAATACAAGAAAATTGAAGACTGCCCTTTCTATTGATTATTAAGTCATTGAAGAAGATGTTGATCCAGAATTTTCTGAAACAAGTGAGGAACCAAATTTATTTAAGGCATGATTTTCTGACCTGGTCCAACCAACACATAGCCAGATCCTTGTCCAGATTCTTCTAAGCATGATTGGCATGTATTAGTTTATCCAGTTTATCAAGTAGCATATCTGGCAGCGGAGTAAGTGTATCTAGTAGCAGCAAACTGAAGGTTGCCCTTTCTGTTGATTATTAAGTGATTGAAGAAGTAGTCGATTGAGAATTTTCTAAAACAGGTGATGAACCAAATTTAATTAAGGCGTGATTTACTAGGAGAGTTTTCATTTTTCTACATAGTTCTTTAAAACTAAAACATAGTTTACAGAGGAGCACTACGATTTCTAAATGTTTCTTTAAATGAAGTTCTTGAATGAAATTAATGAAAATTTATACAGAGAAACAAAAGCATGGAGTTTTCTAAATATTTATTTATAATAAGATTTATAATGTGTCTTTATACTTGTAAGTATCCATGTTGGATGAAGCTCCATATGTGAATCATTAATGAAGAGGAATCACATGGTTGTGTGGATCCCTAGAGAATCTTGAGAACTTATTTAAAACATTGTTATATTGTATGTGCTTGCTCTCATGAAAACAAAATTGGAGTTTGTTGATTTAGTCATCTATTTGGACACCAAAATATGGTAGAGTCACAGTCATGTTATGTCTTTTCCTACTAAGGAAAATATTAAACCTCATAGGGAATGTTTTCAAGTTCCCCATAAATATTTATAGATGTAGGACTATGCTTTATGCACACACTCATATATTAAAATAAATGAAATATCAAGCTGTAATAATTTGGAACATGCATCATCCATTAATACTGTAATAATTTTGCACATGCATCTAGGGGTGGAAAAAGTTATATATATATATATATATATATATATATATATATATATATATATATATATATATATATATATATATACATACCCAAAGATATCTATCCATTAATACCACTGGGGACACATGCAAAGAAAATTCAATATAAATATATAAAAGAGTATGACTCACATATTTGAGAGCTAAAAAAATGATTTTTATGATTTAAATATTTTGGGAAGGGGAGTTAAATAAACTGAGGAAAAATAAATTTTGAGATTTGAGATTCAAAAATATTAGATGCATGTCAAGCCACATCCTTGTTTGAAACATAATCACTTTAGGCTTTTTAAAATTTGATAATAATAATAATAATAATAATAATATTGATGTTGGTATTTTATATAATAAATGCAATTGAAAAACAAGGGCAGTGCAATGTTTAGAAATAGGATGATTTTGTTTGGAATGAATAGGAAATGGGATGAATTCATGTGAAAATTCATTCAATGGCTCCATTGCTAAACAACTTGATACAAATCAAGTCAACCGAAATAAATAATTTGCTTCACTGGTTTCAAAATTTAGTCGAGAATCTAGTGGAAGTATACATGTGTAGAATTTGAATATGGTGCAAGACAAGTGATATGAACTAGAGATGTTTAGCAGAGCATAAAATACAGATGACTCAAAGTCTCAATAAAGCAGAAGACATGAACTATGTTAGAATGATCTCGCCTACTGCTTCTAGAAACCCAATCCTTGAATCCTTGTCTTCTTTTTGTTTATCAGCTGCAACACTGCCCAACTTCCGATCTGCATAACTTTGGTGATTCGATCCTTCAATTGTAAGAATAAACTTTGGTGATTTGATCCTTCAATTCCAAGAAGAATGAAATGGGGCAAAAAAAAAAGGTAACCTGGTACAAGAAGCGGAGCAAGTAAACAAATAGAAGTAATAAGTTTGGTATAAGTAAAAAACTAGAAGTATTAAGTTTGGTACAAGCAAACTAGAAGTAATAATAAAAACTAGAAGTAATAAGTTTAGTTGCTAGCATTCTCCAAGATATAATGCTATTCAAATTTTCTAGGGCATTGGAATTTGAGAAGTATGCATGTGGACTTTTGTCTTTAATGGAGTAGTTATCACAAAATGGAATCCAAATATTTGCAAAATGTGAAGGATCCAAGAGAGTGATCCTCCATCATCACAAACATAACAACACAATTTTCCCACATGATAATCGAGAGCCAAAGCGGACAATACTGTGTTTATAACGGTGAGTGGAGGTTTTTTGATAGGATCAATGGAGGCCGTGTTTACGTGTTGATCACTCTTATCATCAATATCTTTCAAACCTCCATGATTCCTTCACGATGGCTTTCTTCTAGGCTACTCATTCCTATGCTATTACGGTGTTTCTTTTGCAACATGTGGTGCAATTGCTAGTTACTCGCACAACTACATAGTTTAAATATAAATATCCATAAGCATCAAGAATCTTAAAATAATATTTTTCTAATCATTTTTCAATAAAAATTACTCTACTCTACCATCAATTTTATTCAAAATTATTGAGTGAGACAGAAATACTTAATATAACAAATTAGTTGAAAAAACAAAAAACACATCAAACACTTATTCATTTTTTTCATTTATATCTATCTTCCCTAAAATATTTTTTATTATTATTTTTCTAAACCAAAACACATTAAAATGAAAATGCCAAAAACACACCATAAGCTTAAAAACCAAAAATCAATTCAATATTAAATATCCTTTTATTGAAATCACAATCTTTATGGGTAACTTTGCACAATCTAAGTTCCTTTGATGTTTTTAAGGGTGCTAAATCCATATTTAAAGTTAAAAACCAATTTAAATAACACAAATCAAAATTTCACCTCAAATTTTCTCACTAAATTCTCACACCTAAAACTCTAAAAAACTCACTAAAAACAACTTCTTTTCAATATAAAGCTGGATGAGAATCAAGAAATTGTCAAGCTTATAATTCTATATAACCAACTATGAAGCCAAATCAAGAATAACCAACAATGAAATAAAATGAAGAATTTCTTCCACCATCGGAGCTTCTCGCACAGGAATTATCAAAACTGAGTTGATTCCCTATTTACTGAGATGTGAGTTTGGACCTAAAAGACATTCGAGAGATCCTTTGACCTTCAATTTCATGTGAAGATCTGGATTCGGCCAGTGCATATCGATACGGTGCTTCAACGAGTTTGTTTACCGACCAGAAAACAATTTAATGTTGTCATACCGACCAGAAAACTTAAACATACATACATACACACACACACACACACACACACATATATATATAATATATATATATATATATATATTATATTATATGGAATATTAAAATCTTTAGTTGCAACTTCAAAGTAACAATAATTAATATATATAATTTATGGACTATTGAAAACATGAGTTATAACCTTATTGATTTAGGCATTCTTTAATGATGCTGAAGTTTTATCTTTTCATTTCCTTAAAATAATAGTTATGTAAAATTATAAATTTTTCAAAAATAATAAATCTTACAATGCAATAAGCATTTAATAGTTATATAATTTGCTAATCAAAAATTGATGCAACTGTTAATGTATGGCCAACATTTGATAGGTCAAAAAATAAAATAAAAAATATGCTATATATCTTTAATTAATGTACATATAGCTAATATAATTTCATTTAAAGTAATTAGAGGTTAAAAAAAATGTGAGTAAGATTTTTAGCATGTAATATATACCTTGTATATATCTATATATGTATAAAAAAAATTGTTAAAAGACAATATTTTTATGTTGTATAGAATTAAATATCCAATATAGGTTATGATTAAAATATTTTAATAAGAATTAATATTGACTTATACTTAAAAATATATTAAAAAGAAAATAGCATTTGAATGTGGGTAGATAAAATGACTAGATACATCTATTATGTAATCTCTATAACATTCAAAAATATAATTTAAACAATAAAAAATTACACTTTTTTTTACACTCTAAAATAAGTTTGCACCTCAGGTTAGATTCTTAGTTAAGATGGATCTATACTAATTTAAATAATGTGTTTTGAGTTTACATAATGTATTTTAAATTTTTGACATTAATTAATTAGATTGTCATCCATTAAAAAAAATAAAATGCCTAGTAAACAACCCTCTCCCAATTTGCCACAAATTAAAAAAAATGCTACCTTGTTAACAAGGCTTTTCCACAAGTTGGTCAAGCGGAGGTCCAATGGTGGAGACAATTGACTTTCACCCGATCCACCCAGGATCAATCCCCCGTGGAGACATACACCCGTTGTGTCTTGGCTCGAAGAGTAGGTGACCCCATGGTGGACGTCTCGGCTCTTATTGAGGTATAAGTTAAATGCTACTGTGTGGCTTGCAGGATGTTGCACCTAGCCTAGGGTTTATAGTGGCAGCCAGTTGGATTTGAACGTGGGCCTCGCTTAGGAAATCCCCACCAGTTACCGATTCCCTTAAATCTAAGAAAAAAACAAGGATTTTCCACATGCTATGGAGGTCAGGTTTCCAGTTCTCTTTATCCATTTTTTCAATGTTGAATATTTTGCCGGAAAGAGGGATAGATCCATTTCATGATTGAAATGGAGATTAAAACATTAATAAATTTATTTGATATTAAAAACCAAAGAGTTTAAAAATTAAAATATTTAATTAAGAATCAAATCATTTATAAACCAAATAATTTAAAGATTTTGTATTTATTAAAAAGAATCATTGCATTTATAAAACTTTCAAACATATTCAAGCATTTGTTAAATTGAAGCAGGGAATGCATTTATTAAACTTTCAGACAGATTTAAAGACATCCTTTGATGTGGATAAAGTGTTCTCTAAGAGACAGTTAACTTAATTTTCAATGAAAAGTAGAACATAGAAAAATCGTTGTTGCAACTTCAGTATATATTAAATAAAGTTTGGATGGTCACATAAAAAATACATTAAACATCTTCCCTCTACCCATTACTAGGAACCTCCTTGTTCTATGGGTATTTAATGTTCCAAATACTGGAGAAATAAGGATGATGGTAAGACAGCTAGTTTTTGCCTTGAGTTGGCGTTGGAGCAGCCAAAATAACATTTGTAGTGAGTCGGAGTTGGAGAAGCCAAAATAACATTTGTAGTTATGAACTAGGATGTGAACCTTTGTCAAAGACTCAACAATAATTGCAATGGTGCTCTTAGTTATTGCTCCTTGAACAACACGATCATGCTGAATATACTTTAGCTAGTAAACCTGGAATACTACATGAACTAGTCATATAAGTAAGAGGGTCAGAAATAAACAAGGAGAGCCATTATGGAAAGACTGAAATATAATTAAAAATTCCCAGATGACCCCATCGACAATTTACTGGCTTTTCTACAGCATCAGAAACTCAAATTAAAATAAAAAATAAATTTCATATTAATCCAGCAATTCAACATAGAAAATAGCTCACAATTTTCACAGAAAATAAGGGATTACTACTTTTACGATCTTTTCTAGAGCATGAAAAGATTAAAGAAAACAAACACAAATTTCAATGTAGTCCTCCAATTCAACCATGAAATGGGTAGTCAGCTCAGAGAAAATAGGGCACATGTTTCAAAGAAAAGAAGTGATTTATGATGTCTAGCTGGCAATTTCCTAAATATGCACAAAAAGTAGTTGACCTTGGGAGGAATTTTGGCAAAATCCTCTCCAATTCTTGGAAGAACCAATGCATAGCATAAACTCCAACTTGAAAAGGTAGAAATTGATCCAAGCCCACAATTGATGAAATATGTAACCATGGTTGTCAAAACTGAATAGAATACAACTGGCAGGCACTTTTCTAGGTGTGATTTTTACAAGGAAATTGAACACAGTTATTCATGGTTTAGAGCCAATTTGCCACATATTCAAGACCTTGAAATTGGATCTCTCAAGAAAATTCATTGCAAAAACCTGCAGGAATGTTAATGGCTCATCATAAAAATGCTTTACTTGAAATACAATAATGTAGATTATTAATACAACGATAACTTGGTAACTTGTTAAGGAGGAAATCCAAATTGCAACAGCTATGTCAATAAACATTGGTAAGGGAAAATATCTTTAATAACTATGAGGTTGTTTCATAATTTTCATTCATTTGTAGAAAAAAATGAGGATATGCTTCTAAGCATTTTTCAAAAGCAGCGAGAGATTGCCCATTGCTGCACATTTTTTTCTTTTTAATTTAAAATTTACAAAATAAAAAATTAATTAAAAATAATAATAATAAAAATCCCCAGATGACCCCACCAAAAACTTACTGGTTTTTTCTAGAGCATCACAAACTCAAAATAAAACAAAAAACAAATTTCATAGTAATCCAAAAATTCACAGAAAATAAGTGATTATTACTTTTTCATACTCCGGTACGCGACGAAATCAGTGTCAACTCCAACTTCAAAAGGTAGAAATTTACCCAAGACCACAGTTGATGAAATATGTAACCATGGTTGTCAAAACCGAAAGTCTGAAATATACTGTAGTTAGAAAACATGGAATGATGCATGAAATATAATATTTCTAATTTTTATCATTGTTAAATTGTTTTAAAAAATAATAGATAATAAGGTACACAAAATGAGAACTTGTGAGATTGAAATCAGGACACTAAGCATGCTTAAGTACAAATACTTTTAAGCAAGAAGATACTTGAATTTCCTAGGCTAGCGCAAAGTGTTGAAAAAATGTGATGGAATTCTCTGATACCATGTTGGAGAATTCATAAACATGAGAAGCTAAAAATAAACAGGGGAAATGCTTTTCCGTCAATACACAGTTTACAGAGGGATATGCAGAAATTAAAATTAAACAAATGACAACAGAGTTGGGTATAAAATATACAGAGCCACACAAAGAGATAAAAACTAGAGAAATTTTCCATTTATTTTTTCTACTTCAGCAGCTTCTTCTCCTTAAAAAAACATATGAGAAAACATCCTATTTAAATCAAAATGGTAGAGCTTGAAAATTAAACGCTAATTCAATGCTAGACCGGATGGTAAACTACAAAATGTCCTTCTGCTGTGTTAAGTTAATTCTTCATAAAAACAACGCACAAAGGTTTGTACGATGGACTTGAAATCCTTAAGGTTTTGGCTTTGAAACCATATCGCATCCGCTACAGTACCGTGTATCACACTTCGGCAGCGACAAGATTTAACTTGGCACTATAATGGGAAAACATAAAAACTAGTGATTGCAATATGCGATGGCGATATCGCATCGGAACAAACAATAAATAACTGGGAAGTGTTAAGAATTAAACATAACGATCACTGATTTCGATGTGCGATGACGATGTCACATCACACCATTGCAACGTTTGGGACGGAGCGCAAGAGGTAAGATCTAAAATGTGCGAAGTGCTAAACGGTGGATATTACGAAAAAGGCGCGGGTAAAGGAAAAAAGGAAATACAAAGTTTTTTTTGCGGATTTGGTAATGCATATAGGTTAGAGGGTCCCACGAATATCACGTCGGCGGAGTAATAGGATTGCAGAAATGCAATTAGAGGAAATGCTAAGGGTTTGCAAAGTGTGAAGTGTGGTCAAGAGGTAGGTGATACGGCAGGAAAGAATTTAATGGATACTGATGGCCAGACTCTGTTTTCTGAACATTATGGAAAATTGTGTGAAGTGAGTAGCTTGTGGATTTTCCATGCCTGGAGATTTTCCTTCTCTACAAAATAAATTTAACTGGTGGTGTGGTTGCTTCCAGTTTATTTAAGGTGGTGGTTGGGAGTAATTTCCAACACTCCCCCTTAATCAGAACTGCCACCATTAACCATTCCCAAACATTCTCTAAGATAACAAAACTTTTCAATGCCAATGGCTTTGTGAAGACGTCTGCAAATTGTTCCTCTGACCTGTAATGTTGTAATGCAATTTCACCATTGTTAACTAATTCTCTTATGAAATGATATTTAGAACAAATGTGCTTTTTCCTCTTGTGGAAAACAAAACTATTTGAGAGTCCAATTGTTGAATTGTTATCGCTGAAAATTTTGGTTGCTCTATCTTGTTCATGACATAAATTCCGCAACATCCTTCTCATCCAAACTGCTTGACATGTTGTCGTTGTTGCGATCACATACTCAGCTTCTGCAGTTGACAATGAGACTATTTTTTTCTTCTTGGAAGCCCACGATATTGCTCCTGAACCTAAATGAAAAATATCCTGATGTGCTCTTTTTTTCATCAACACTTCCAGCCCATTCACTGTCGTTGTAACCAATTAGCCTAAATCATCAGTTGCAGAGTATAGAACACCATACTCCTTCGTCCCATTGACATAATTAAAAATTATTTTGGCTTCTTTTCAATGTGTCTCCTTGGGTGTCTCCATGAATATTGACACCAAACTAACTACATACATTATCTCAGGCCTAGTTGCAGTCAAATACATTAGGCTACCAACCATGCTTTTGTATAATGTCGGATTGATATTGATGCTACAATATTCCTTGCTCAACTTCAACCCCATGACTGTTGGAGTTGGTGTTAGCTTGTTGTTCTGCATATTGAACCTTTCTAAAATATTTGCAACATACTTTGCTTCACTTCTATGCCAAAAAAATATCTTAATAACCCCAAGTCAGTCATTTCAAACTCACTTTTCATAGCTTCTTTGAAATCAACAATGAGAGAATCATCACTTCCTGTAAAAATTAAATCATCCACATACAAAAAAACAATAAGAATATTAACATCATTTTCTTTGATGTAGAGAGTAGGTTCACCATCACATTTGTTTAACCCATTGTCCATCAGGTAAGCATCTATCCTTCTATACTATCCACATGGTGCTTGCTTCAGCCCATAAAGAGCTTTCCGCAATTTACACACCTTGTGTTGTTGGCCTTCTACCTCATAGCCAGAAGGTTTTTCAACGTACACCTCCTCTTTCAGCAGTCCATTCAAGAATGTTGACTTCACATCCATTTGATACACTTTCCATTTTTTTTGTGCTACTATTCACAACATTCTTTGCACTGTCTCCATCCTTGCGACTGGCGCAAAGGTTTCCTCATAGTCTCTTCCATGTTTCTGCTTGTAGCCTTTCACAACTACCCTTGCTTTATGCCTTTCAATCTTGCCTTCAATGTTTCTCTTTGTCTTATATACCCATTTCACTCCAATGACTTATTTTCCTTGCCGAAGGTCCACTAACTCCCATGTGTCATTCCTTTCTATTGCTCCTATTTCTTCATTCATTGCTTCAACCCATTTCTCTTCATTGAATGCATCTTCAAAGTGTATTGGGTCATCTACATGAAAAAATAATGCAAATAAAGAATTCAGACCAGAACTATTATCAACTTCTTCTTGCTCATAAATTTCACTTAAATTTCCGAATTGTGGTCTTCTTATACTTGTTGAAGATGAGCTTGGTGTTGATCTTGAAGTAGATGGAGTTACAGATCCCTGTGGTGTGCTTGGAGAAGCACTTACTTGATTGTGCAATGTTGTTCATGTACTTTCCTGCGGTGTGCTTTGTTGAGCTGGTGTTGGTGGAGGAAGAGTTATTGTTGAGGAATGAATTACTGTAGTCAATTCCTCTTTGTCTTCACGTAACATCTCTACTGATTATTACCCTTTTCATTAATGAATTGTTGCAGTCAATTCCTCTTCTATGAATTGAACATCTCTGTTGATTATTACCTTCTTCGTTAATGAATTGTAGAGCTTGTATGCCTTGGATTCATCACTGTATCTAAGAAATATACATTTCTCCCCCTTGTTGTCCAACTTCTTCCTCAACTCATCCAGGACATGTGCATAAGACACACATCTAAACACTCTCATGTGAGTAACAGATTTCTTTCTTCCACTCCATGCTTCTTCAGGAACTCTATTCGTGACATTTTTGGTTCGACTTCTATTAATGATATACATTGTTTTGTAGCCTAATTTGACTCAGATAAAAGTCAAGAGAGGTTTTGAGAAATTCAAGTTTATTGAGGAACAGTTGTTAAAATTTAAAGAAGACCTATAATATGCTTGAAAGCATAAACACGAGCTCAAAGAGGATTCGTTATCACATGTGCACCAAAACCAAAATCAAGGAAGCAACAATATTGGAGGTGTAATTTAAGCGAGAGGAGCAGCAAGGAGAAAAACATGCAAGAGGGGTCAAGTCGGGCTTATTCGAGTGCAAAGGAGTTCAAGAGTCAGGCTGACTGAAGCGTTCAGAACATTACATATAGGTCAGTGTTGAGTCATGCATATTCGAAAGTTCAGGAGGGTTACAACATAGAGAAACAAATTAATTTCTTAAAGGCAGAGAAATGGTGTATTTCCCTTAAAAACTTAATAGTTTTGGAGGAGGTGCAAAGGGAAAAATAGAAAGTCAGGATGAAAGCGCATAACTGAAACGGAGAGATGGATGGCGGAGATCGTATCGCATATTACATTCAGTAAAGCATAAAATTTTGAAATATGGTTAAACTTGCGATATTTTGATGCGATGCAATCGCATATTGCACATCGTAAGGTCAGAAGGAAAGGCGCTAAACAGATATGTTATGGTCGATGAAGTGCAAAGTGCGGTAAAGTTTCATATCATCGATTGCGATTTTCGATTGGCCCCACCTCTTCCTACCACGTCACCTTCCGCCCGTCACACTTCGCACATCGCAAAGTTTAACACTTGCCTCCCGTGTTTCATAAAAAAAATCCCCGATTTTCGATTTGCAGGGCGATGCGATGTGGTTTCAAAAGTGAACTCCAATTTTTTTCAAATCCGAAGGTAATTCATTTCTTGTGTTAAATTGCATCGAAGGAAGAAATGAGGATTATAATCTAAAGATGGGGAAATGCCTTGATAATGGAAGAAAGTCTAAACATGGGCAACGAGACATGGGTAACTCACCCGACACAGAGAAAAGGAGAAGAGAATACTAAACACAGTAGGAACGTGCTGAAGAGGCAGTTTCAGGTAGGAGGTGATCCAGGTGGATATTGGTGGCCACCCACCTATTCCACTTGGGGCCCCACCATTGTCTGTTTCAGTTTTTCAGTTTCAGCGCAACTTACTATTTTTTACAGTTTTTCGGGTACTGAACTTCCAAAGCTGTTTTGAGGCCCTAAACGACATTTTTTTTGGAAAATCGAGAGAGTGACCAAGCTCATCTTCATGGAAAATTTTAGGGGCTAATATTCGCAGGTGGGCTAATTTTCCATGGTTTTTCCAAAAAAAAGATTCGCCAATTTCCATTTTTTTATAAAAGTGATTCACCCAAATGTTACAATATAAAATTATTTTACCTTTAAAATCGCCAACATTATATAGAAAATATATATAATATCATTATAAATTTGAAAAAATTTACAAATAGATCAATAAATATTTTATATTTTTCATATTAGGGACTAGTGAGATTCGCCAATTTTTTAAACTTCAAAACAATTTTCCATCCTTAAAATTTTCCCTGCTCATCTTATGCCAAATGGAGATCGTATACCAAAGTTATGTCCCTGGGAAGTTGAAACACCAATTTACCCGAATGGGGCCCATATTTTTTGCGCTTCATCTCCTAGGGTTAGGGTTTTGGATGTTTAGGGTTTTCCATTATTTCTAAATAATAAATAGGCCCTCAAGCCTCATTATAACTCAATTAAGAGGCTTGCAGTTGCCACATCTCTTCTTAAAGATAAGCTACCAGCACCCTAGCTAGTTTATTTCTATTTTTTCTGCAAGCAAATTTCAGTTCTTTGATATTAATGAAATGAAGTGTTATTTCCAGTGCATATTTGTATTTATGGTTACATGTGTATTTCGTTTCATTCCTGCAGAAATTTGGATCAACAGGTGACATGATGACCATGTTAGAAACTCAAAAGCATGGGCATAGTCGGGTGGAGATGCGTTTATGCAGACTGTTAGGACATTACAACCGAAATGGAAGGAGACACATTAGCAACAAATTAGACTCAGCAAAAGGATTATATTCCAAGTGTATTTTTTTTTCTTTTTTAAGATCGAAGCTACAATGGTGTCCTCGATTGTAATGTAATAAGTAGTTTAACAGCTCAAGCAGTTTAGGAGTTTCAAGAAGCTCGAGAATTTACAAAATGATTTTGCTTGTATTTAAGGAAGAGAGAAAGAGGGAACCATGGTCTTGAGTTCTGGACCTCTTGGGGATTACATTTTGTACTTCTTTTTTTGATGGGTAAATGAAAGAAGCAGTAAGTTTCCTATAACTGTTGATGGTGATTCATGTTTCTTGTGCCATTTTTTGTCCCTTCTTATTTGAATGAGGTGAACTAATGTAGCATCCAGTCTCTTAATTACATCTATGAGTAAAAGTTAAATAACCTTAATTTGCGCTCCTTCACTAAATCTCTTCTCCCTTCACAAATTCTCTCTGAAACTTAAAAGTAATAGATTATGTGTTTGCATCATATTATTTTGAGTTTCCCTTCTCTTCACAAACTCTTGATGAAACTTTAAAATAATAGATTATGTGTTTACAGCATATTATTTCGAGTCTCCTCTCTCTCCATGAATTTCCTCTAAAAATTAAAAATGGTATATTTTGTGTTTACATTATATTACTTTGATTTTCCCCTACATTTCTTCTTTTCATTCAAATATCGGCAGTGAATGGCATTATGAAATCTTTTATTATTCGAGATCATTAACGCTTTTAGAAAACTAGTCTCCAAAGGGATAGAACAAAGACCTCATAATAAATTCATTTATGTGACACACTTTTAAAATGTCTTAAGCACTGATTCCTTTCACAACCGAGGGATTGTCTCTTAAGATACAACATTTTTTGGCGTCGTCGTCAGGGACGAAGGCACAAAGTCATTTTTCCCTGGGTATTGAAATCTATTTCTTGATGGTGAACAAGAATTAGATACAAATTTGGTTGTTTATTATTGACGTGGTGACTCCACTGATGAAGGTTTCATTAGATGAGGTATGTTGTGGGCAAGAAATGAGAAAGAATCATGGAAAATAAAGATATCGAAGTTTAAGTCTTTTAAAGGAATTTTTATTTTTCAATACCAGTTTCGTGGTCAATTTTCCCTTACATATCAAGAAAATTGTTTCCTTCTTTATTATCTCAGAAGATTATAAGGCCCAAAACGTACATTCTTTATTGGAGAAAGAATATTTTTCTTCCAATTGTATTATTTATCTTGACACAACTTTATCTCCTAAATATGAAAGGAGAGATGGTTGTTGCATTACAATTCCTAAAGGTAATATATCATAGTTCGGACATAAAGGTGAGGATTCATCATCTTTGGGTTATAATATTCTACCTCATTAGAAATCCGCTTCTTTCCAGCTTGGAACCAAGTTGTTTTTCAAACCCTTGGTACTGCCCACAATCCTCCATCAATATCCTTCAAAAGGATTCCAATTTTTGCCAATTTTTTCTGGAGAGGAGGAGGATATTTCAACTGAACAACATATCTTGGAATTTGAGTACGTTATGGAAAAATTTAAAATTATTTATGAAGACGTGGTTGTAAGGATGTTTTTTCATTCATTAAAGCAGGGTGCTCAGCAATGGTTCCAGTGTTTGGAAGCAAGTTCAATTAGTCAATGGAAAATTTTTCAAGGTATATTCTTTAGATATTGGGGCGAGCGTAAGTCATATGAAAAACACCTTTTGGAATTATATTCTATCTAGACACAGAGCAATGAATCAATCGCTGAAACTAGTGGGGCTTCTCAAGTGTGTTTACAATAGGGGGGAAGATTTTTTTCAAGAGTTGGCATTATACAAAGAAGATCAACATTATGAGGAGTCAAATAGTGAAGGAAGTTTCCCTGTTCAAAGAATTCAATGTCAGAAAAATGTTCAAGATAAGGAGGCAATAGAAAATAGGTCTCATCAGCTCTATGATCCAGTAGTAGACTATACGGAAACTTTATTTTGTCAGCAACAAACATTTATGCAAAGGTATGTGTAAATCTTGGTATCTAGAAAACTTTCATGGTATATTCCTATTATGATATTCAAATTTCAACAACATGGAGGCATTAATTGGTGCCATTGGAAGGCTGACTTCACCTGATTTAGTTCAGAAATGAATACATACATAGGAGTTTGCATAAATAAGCTCAGAAGTTTAGAATTTTTAGTTGTAGTATTTCTAGTTCAGTATTTTCAGTTTAAGAATAAAGGAAGAAGTCCAAAGTGTAGCAGGTTTCAGAGAATTTCATAATGGATCAACTCCCATTCAGGATTGACTCCATGCCCAGTAAAGGCTACTGATCTACATGTTATCTTTGACTCCATGCCCAATAAAGGCTACTGATCTACACGTGCTCCTTAACTCCATACCCAATAAAGGCTATTGATCTACAAGTGCTCTTTGACTCCATGCCCAATAAAGGCTACAGGTCTATAAGTTCTCAACACTTTGTTACCAAATTTTTGTCCCCAATTGGAGCCAGATGTTGTAGCATAATTTGACTCAGCTAAAAGTCAAGAGAGGTTATGAGCAATTCAATTTTATTGAGGAACAATTGTTAAAATTTCAAGAATACCTGTAATATGCTCAAAAGGATAACCACAAGCTCAACGAGGATTCATCATCACATGTGTATTGGAACCAAAATTAAGGAAGAAACAACATTGGAGGTGTAATCTACGCCAGAGGAGAATCAAAGAGAAAATCGTACAGGAGGGGTAAAGTCAGGCTTATTCGCGTGTAGAACAGTTCAAGAGTCGAGTCGATTGAAGCATTCAAAACATTGCATATAGGTGAGGGTCGAGTCGGGCGTATTCGTAAGTTCAAGAGGGTTACATCGTGGAGAAAAAAATTAATTTCCCAAAGGCAGAGATATGGCATATTTCCCTTAAAAACTTAAGAGTTTTGGAGGAGGCACAAAGGTAAAAATAGACGGCCAGGATCAAAGCGCAGAACTGAAATGAAGAGATGGACGAAGGAGATCGTATCACATATTGCATTCGATAAAGGATACAAGTTTGAAATATGGTTAAACTTGCGATATTGCTAAAGGAAAGGTCAGGAGGAAAGACACTAAAGGAATATGTTATGATCGCTGAAGTGCGAAGTGCAGTAACGTTTCATATCGCAGATTTCAATTTGCGATTGGCCCCACCTCCACCTGCCACGTCACCTTCCGCCCATCGCATTTCGCACATCGCAAAGTTTAACACTTACCTCCCGTCTTTCATAACAAAATCCCCAATTTGCGATTTGTAGGCAGATGCGATGTGGTTTCAAAAGTGAACTCCGAAGGTTTTCAAATCCGGAGGTAAGTAATTTATTGTGTTGAATCGCATCGAAGGAAGAAAGGAGGATTATAACGTAAAGCCAGTGAAACACCTTAATAATGGAAGAAATTCTGAACACTGGCAAAGAGACTCGGGTAAGTGACCTAACGCGGAACAAAGGAGAAGAGAAGTCTAAACATAGCAGGAATGCACAGAAGAGGTAGAGTCGAGTAGCAGGTGACATGATGATAGTGTTCGAAATGCAAAAGCATGGGCAGAGTTAGGTGGAGATGCATTTATGAACACTGTTAGGACATCACAACTGAAATGGAAGGAGACACGTTAGGAAAAAATTAGACTCAGAAAAAGGATTATATTCCAAGTGTATTTTGTTTTCTTTTTTAAGATCGAAGCTACAATGGTGTCCTCGATTGCAACATAATAAGTAGTTTAACAGTTTAGGAAATTTAGGAGTTTCAAGAAGCTCGAGAAGTTACAAATTGCTTTTGTTTATATTTAAGGAAGAGAGAAAGAGGGAAGAAGAGGCCTGAGTTCTAGACCTCTTGGGGATTACATTTTGTACTTATTTTTCTGATGGGTAAATGAAATAAGCAGTAAGTTTCCTACAACCGTTGATGGTGATTCATGTTTCTTGTGCCATTTTGTGTCCCTTCTTCTTTGAATGAAGTGAAGTAATGTAGAAACTAGTCTCTTAATTAGATCTGTGAGTAAGAGTTAAATAACCTTAATTTGCGCTCCTTCACTCCACCTCTTCTCCCTTCAAAATTTCTCTCTAAAACTTAAAAGTAATATATTTTGTGTTTACAACATATTATTTTGTCCCCTCTCTTCACAAAATCCTAATGAAACTTTGAAATAATAGATTATGTGTTTACAGCATATTATTTTGAGCGTCCTCTCTCTCCATGAATTTCCTCTAAAACTTAAAAGTCGTAGATTTTATGTTTACATCATATTAATTTGAGTTTCCCTTACAGTTCTTCTTTTCATTAATATATCAGTAGTGAATAGAATTACGAAATATTTTATTATTCCAGCTCATTAAGGTTTTTAGAAAACTAGTCTCCAACTATGGTCATCCATGGTCACCATGGCCTCCCATGGTTAACCATTGTCAACCATAGTTATTTATAATTAAACATTGTCAACTATAGTTATTTATAATTAAACATTGACAACCAGGTTAGCAATGTTCACCCATAGTCACCACAATTTACCATAGAAAACTATGTTAAAAATTTGACATCACAAGCTCACAAACACTATTGGCCATATACAATAATGTTCAAAGAAATATCAACAAAGTGTGAAAGAAAAATGTGTCAATATTTATGTAGATAGATGTAGTTAAAAAGGTAATCAAGGGAAGGTGAGTTTCCTTTTAAAATTTCTCCTTCTAATGACCCTTGATTTTCATTTTTAGTCGTCATTTAAATACCATGTATTATGTACTTTTGTTAACTTTTTGTTGTGAATGTAAAGATACTTTTTCTTGTTACTATAATTTTTGTGTTTTGTGTTAGTTTTCTTGTTACTATAAGTTTTGTGTTTTGTGTTAGTAATTTTTTTAATTATGACTTGACCATTCAACCTAGTAATTTCATAGATGTATATGTTTTATATTACTTTAAATTAAACATATTCAACCATGTTTATTCCTAATTCCAAATTGGCCAATGATTTGGTACAATTATATATAGCACTACTTACGTAATTTCAAATATTTGACAAATTATGCTAAACCATTCTTGAAATGTTTTCAAGTAGCTTAGTGAAACCTATTAGCTATAATATATTTTGAAGAGGAACAATCGATATTAGCTTTCAATTTGTTGAGTTGGACTTAAGGAGGACCTTATAAATAATAAAACAAGTTTGAAGAAATTTTAAATAAGAATTTGGGAGGAATGTAACATTTCAAGCAATAATAATATGTAGCATGGATTTTGAAGAAATTCATAATCCTTTGACAAGGAAAAATAATATAGCACAAATCTAGTTTTATGTAAATTCAAGTGTGAATGTATTAAAAGCATCATATCCTTGGTAACCACACATTTCATATTTCCATATCCAACCATAAAATCAATTTTTTTTCTAATCAAACTGATAAATAAGCCCACTTTATAAAAATTGGGATCTACCACCATTGTTCCAAGAATAAAGAAACTACATAAAACTCTCAAAATAAAACAAAAAACAACTATTTCACCTACATAAACAAGAATACGCAATGGTTTATATCGAATATCAATGGAAAATGGGTGTATGCATGTTTTGTTAGACTTAGCCTTTATCCTTGAATCAAGCTTCAAGCTTCAATGTTCACACTTTATGTTGAAGTGTGTGTAATGTGGGATCATATGGTGTGAATAAATATAGAAGCAAGTTTTTTCTAGTAACTCAATATCCACTATGCATGAATCTATGCTTTTCTTGAAGTATTATATTAAATTATTAGCCTTGTGGGCATTCTATAGTGCAATACTTATATGGGAGTCTAAGAAAATAGAATCACTGATTTTATTTTTTTCTAAAATTTCATTTGAAATTTCATATATGTATATGTATATGTATATGTATGTATGTATTTGGATGCAGATAAACTTTTAATTCACTCATCAAATTGAAAACTTGAAAATCTAAGTAATCATCATTAGTGACGTGCATATTTTAAAATTGTGAGTATTTGACAATTAAATTTAAAAAAAAAACATGGGTAAATACCCATCAAATTTAACCAGTGCATGAAATCGATAACATCAAGGAAAGCAAATAATTTCCAATTTAGAACAAATAAGAATACAAAGGTTAAACGCATAACCATGCAATGTTACGAAACAAGATCTTAAATGTGGAAAAACCAATAATCACATATATTAATATACATTATTCTACACATTAACACATTGATAACATATTAAATATAGATTAACATATGCAATCTATGGTTGGATATGGTTAACATGGTCAACCATAGTAAACATGAACATCAAAGTCAACCATAACCAACATCGGTACCAACATAAAAAAACAACAACATTGTTCCCAACATGACAAAAAAAACAATGTTTTAATGTGATGAACAATGAACCATGGTCAACAACAGTAGGGGAGGCGGCGTAGTGGTAAATTCGGCCTCGTAATGACGGACCGGTCTTGTGTTGGATCCCGAGCAAGGTCGTAGCTCGTCATGCGAGTAGTTAGTCTAAACCGGGCCAAGCCCACTACCTTTTGGCCCACATGGTGTAGAGCAGTCGGTGATGGGGTGCACTCTTAAGGCATTCCGTTTTGCAAGGTTACCGGTTCGAAACCTGTGGGTGGGATGGGAGGAGAAAAAATGGAAATATTAGGATGAGTTTAAACGAGCCAAAAAAAAAAAATGAACCATGGTCAACTAGGTTAACCTAGCTTTACAAGGTCTATTATACATTGATAACATATTGGTTATACATTAATCTATAAATTAGCACATGCAACCTATTATTGACTATGGTCAGCATGGTTAACATTGTCAACCATAGCTAACATGAGCATGAAAGTCAATCGTGGTCAATATGTGTGCCACGGAAAGCCATAGTCACTATGGGCATTAATTTTAATATTGTTCCCAACATCACAAACAATAAACAACATTGCAATGTGATTAAAAATAAATAACTTCCCAATGTGACAAACAAAAAACAAAGTTGTAATGTGACGAACAACAAAAAACGTCACAGTTGGATAAAATAATGATGTCACAATGTGATGAACAAGAACAATCTTTTGATCTGATAAACAAGAAATGACATCGCAACACGATGAACAACAAACAAACTATAGTCAAACATAGTCAACTAGGTTGACCTAGTTCTACTATCTTTACCATGATTTACAAGGTTAACCATGGTTTACTAGGTTGACTTAGGTCGACCTGCTTTAACATAGGTTTAGTAGCTTTACCTAGGTTTAATAGGTTTACTAGGTTTATAAAGGTTTACAGGATTTAGTAGGTTGACCTATGTTTATTAGGTTCACCTACATTTAATAGGTTTACTAGATTTACTAAGTTAACTTAAGTTTTCTAACTTAACCATGGTTTACTAAGTTGACCTAAGTTTCTAGGTTTTCCAAGTAGACAGGTTTACCACATTAACCTAGTGTGGCATATGTTTCATAGTTTTACTAGGTTTAATATGTTTAATAGGTTTATTACTTTGACCTATGGTTATTTTTACGGTGTTAGAAATATTCCAAAAAAGGGGGTCTCCCTTGTTTGAACTCCTAACAAGACCTCACACGGTTTGGAGTAGGAGCCCCAATTGGGAAATAAGGTTGGTTGCCATTACTCTAAGGGTTTTTTCTTGGATACAATTATTAACGTAAGAGATTATGTAAACAGTATTTTTAAAAAGAAAGTAAGTTAACATTTTGAGGCATACAATTGCAATGTATATAAGGCACTTTCATGGAAAGGAAAGAGAGAGTGATCCTCTAGAAGAAAAGTACCAATACTACTTTAAAAAAAGGCATACAATAGCATAGAAAGAATCATTGATTAACCTGCAAAGTATTTCACAGGATAACAACGATGATAAAATAAAATAAGAATGCACATTCAACAATATGTATATGAAAGCCAACAAAATAGCTCATTTTTATTAGTATGTGTTAACATAAACATATACCACAAACAAACAAATAATATTTTTACAATCATACACAACATATGCATGAAAGTGTGCTAGCTCTAATATCTTCACATATTCAAGTGAAAGTCACAAGATACATGATTACAACGATGCAACACTAGCCCCAATAGTGGAACATTAAGTCGCCACTTGCTCCTCCAAAGAAAGATCTTCTCTCCTATGCCAAGATGAAAGTTCCAAAGTCCCTTCTCTTGAGCTATGAGGGTATATGTATAAAGAATGAGGTGACTCTTCATCTCCCTTACGAGTCTTGAT
This sequence comes from Pinus albicaulis, assembly GCA_034641835.2. Taxonomy (NCBI): domain Eukaryota; kingdom Viridiplantae; phylum Streptophyta; class Pinopsida; order Pinales; family Pinaceae; genus Pinus; species Pinus albicaulis. Next base: position 1,524,873,048 of record CM076578.1, on the reverse strand, counting down.
CTCCCTCATGACTCTTGAGCTTCTACTATGAATTTTTATGTGACCTTTGAGATTCTACATGAATTTAGAACTTTATAGTGACCTTTCACATTCCATGTGGGACCCTTGGGCTTCCACACATTTTACATTTTCTCATTTTTTGGAAACTACATAATTACATTCCATAAGTGATGTGAAAAAATACAATGATACATATGAATTTTGTAATGAAACTTTGATAAGCCATGACTTGGCGATGGTGACATAAGATTTCATAGTAAATAAAGGCCAAGCTCTTCTCTTTATGTTGTGACTTTGACTTATTTGTGATGGGTATTTTCTTGTTCTTCATCTCCACCCTCCAAAGGGTCTAGATGAGTGTTAGAACCTTCCAAGTTAGCATGAATTTTCAACTCTTTTTCTTGGTCCAGATTCTTTATGTACTTCATGATGGTTCCTCCTTTTGCTTTTTCTTTGCAATTTCTCTCTTCTATCCTCTTCTTTATTAATTCCATTAAGTATCACCCTGCCATGTTAAGATGATAACACCTGTAAATGAAGTTCACTCATGAAAAACCAACATCAGTCTGGTAATCATCTATTATACCTCTTCCTGCTCATGGAAAGTGTTGACTATGATAGGGTAATTTCTAAGGGATTTGATTGAAAGAAGCTAATAATTGCGCAATTGAGGACTATAAGGACCCGGGGATTACCACACTATGATTTGGAACAACGCAATGAATAATCAGGGAAGTCTTATCAAGATCTTGTGTAATGGTGAAGTCTAGGAGACAAGGTGGTGAACCTGCGAACTAAGGATGTGCAATGATGTTGGCTTAGGGGGTTTTGACCCAGGTTCGGTTTTAAGGTTTGCCAACAAACCCCGATACTACTAGCCCTTTCGACATTGGCCCACTTGCACAGGTCAAGGTCTCACCCGAAGTAGTATAGGAGGGTGCTAGAACTAGGTTTTCACACCTTAACAGAGAGGGCGTTAATAAAATGGGGTCCCTTTGGATCTAACAGACTGGCGCAGGAGAAGCCCTAATACATAACCTTCTTAACAGTAAGCACAAATCACAACTAACAGGAAACTTGAGCAGAGTATTTTAACCAGAGCTATGCACTCATTATATCGCACCCACGTGCGCATCAGTATATCATAAATATTCAGTAAGAAAACATGATCTTAGAACATAAACAAAATCTTTAATCGTAACACTAAAACACTAAAACATCATCAACAACCTTCTTATTCATTCATATTCGGATCCGGCTTACAAACTCTATTACCAGCCCACGCACACAGCCAGCGGGGTCCGCACAAAGCAGGACTTTAGGGTCTTCGTGCACACATCTAGCAGGAGCCCTTACCTAGATGATCGACAAAAAATATCCACAAGTTCGTATTCAACCTTAGCTTACTTCTTTCTTAGCCTTCTCTAGACTCGATTTATCTATATATTTATGGCATCTTAGCTTGCGCTACTCTATGGTCCACAAACTGTGGTTTGCGGACTCCTGGTCTACCCTATGACCCATTACAATACATCAGGTATTTGATCCACCCCAAAGTCCCTGCGCAAGACCAAGTATTACAAAAATATTACAAAACTGGACCAAAAATGCGGTTAGGGGACCTTGTTCCAACAGTCCCCCAACACAATCTTGTGACTTGTCCTGATTCACAGCACTAGTGGGGTCTTCCTTGTTTCTTTGAGCTGCTCAATAGTGGCAGCCAACGAGGGAAGAACACCTATGCTCTGCACAGCTGCGGTCTGTGCAATATCAACTAGCTTTTGCGAAGTTGGGCCTTCAGTCGCGGTGGTGAAATTTTCCAAGGTCTGGCTCAACTGTTGCACAACCCCTTCTAATTCCTGTGAAATCTTGAGAGCTTCATCATCCCAGGGCGTCAGATGGTCACTAAGTACTTGTTTCTTGTGTCGGAGCCCCACAATTTCACTTCTGAGTGCGTGGCTGGTCTGAAGGCGCGCCAGTCGTTGGGCGGGAACCAGGGCATCATAGTGGTTTCCATCTGCTCAAAATCCTACTCCTTTTGGTGCAACTCCTGATCGATTTGGCGAAGGAGAGGGTCACGCTGCACCTGGGACCATAATTCCTTAGCAATCTCAAACAAAGTGGTTCCCTGACTGTTCTGCATTGTAATAATGGTTATGGCTTCCGTGACCAGTGCAGGGCGCTAGGCGCGCACTTCTAGGGGCGTCTCAGGCTGTAGCTTGGCCTACAACAATGCTATCCGAAGTTTTAAATCGGCCTTAACAAAATGTACCTCAGTATGAGACGCCTTCAAAGCAGCGACCAAGCCTTAAACCTTGTCCTGCGGTACACCAGAGGCAGGAATTACTTTCGGCATGTCTTCGCAAAGCTGTTCTATCAACTACTCTAACATAGCCTACTACGCGATGGTGGCAATGTGTGCAGCCTGGGCCTGGGTGGCTTCAACAGCTTGAGTCACAATAGTCTGCTTGGCCTCGCTAAGGTGTTGTTGCATTGGTAGCTCTTGGTGCTGAAGCTCACCGATGATGGAGGTAAATAAGGTGTACAGCTGCACACCCTTCAAGTGCCCAACATCGAGATCGACTGAAGAGCATGCCCAGAATTGGCTGTATAATTTTGCATGTACCATTGCAAAAGCTGCACCTGGGAGGGGGCAGATCCAGATTTTCATGATGGTGGTCAGGGCAGTAACTATAGCTCGCTGGCCCACTTGATTCTGCCTCGCTTGATCCACACTTGCTTGACTCTCCCTTGCTTAATCCACGCTCACTTGAAGGGTGTCTTCTTTTTTCCAAAGAGCCTGCAGCTCATATTGCAGAACGTCTACCGTGACCTTGTAATTTCCTTCCAAAGCAACCCATCGATCCTCAGGTGCGATGGTGACGGCGTCTACGATTTTCTCAAGGTCATCCTCTGTCAACGTCACCTCTGCATTTTCACTGGGCTCAATAACCTTACGCTTCTTCCTGGACCCCTTAGGCGGTTCACTAGTGCATTTGAGACCATGCGGGGATGCTATGTCTACACCATCGAGCCCGTTAAGGTTCCGATCCAGCGGGGAATCTATTTATGTCTGCACAGTAGCGCTCGCGGGGGTGGTGGGGGTTGTGCGTTGTGTCGTAGCAGGAACCGCCAAATCCTTTGTTGTGGCAGGAAAAGTAGTATCTTTTGATGCTACGCTGTGGCTGGATGTACTTGTTGTGCCCGGGTTAGGCGTTTGGGCTGTGATCTTCCACTCAAGTGGCCAGGTGAAAATTACCTGGTCAATCTCTGCTTCGGTGGCCATATACGTAAGGTTATACCAGGCGGGATCTATGTGGGCTCGAATCTACACATTATGCATGGTCACCTGGAATGCTACTATATGCTTGTATTTTTTGTAGGTTGTCGAGGACAAGCGTGGTTGGGAATGAATTTCCATGGCCAAGGTTTGATCATATATTACCTAAAAGGTTTTATTCTCCTTGACCTGCTTGGGATTATTTGAATCCCAGAGGTTAGCAAACCACGCTCCTTCACACATGCCTGGCTCGAGAGCAGGGAATACTGCTTCTTCAGGTGTCTCCCACACAACTAAGTCAATTAACAGTATCAGCAAGGAGTAGTAGAAAGCTTTTCCTTGATCCTGGGCCTTACGCACATTGTCAAGAAATTCATCAACAAGGTACTGCGGCCAGTTGAAGCAGACTCCCTTTTCGCATTGACCAATGAGTTGAACTACATAGGCGGGGGTTTTTTTTACCTGGCATTTGTGCATCAATTTGCATGCAAGTAACTGGGTACCCATGAGCATCCTTGGATTGCTGATTGTATCGATCTGAAACCCTCGTTGGTTGCGAGCGACATGGTATTTCTGCCGGATGTTTTCAGTAATATTCTACTCAAACTTCTTGCCAAAGCCTTCCTTAGGATTTTTCCCCTGCATGGGGAGGCCGGTGATTTGGTGAATTAAAGAAGCATCAATCAGTATGCAACCTTGGATCCATAAGCACCCATCGTGGACTAGCGCCAGCAGCTATCGAACAATCAGGCTGGTGATGTTGTATCGGCTGAGGTGGGGGATGCGTAGCAAGTTTAAGATCCCCGACCTGGCCAATCCTTGTACCCACGCCATTAGCTCAACCTTTGGTATGTTTCCATCCATGACCCTTTCAAGGTATAGCTTCGGAGCTAGCGAAGGGAAGACGTCTAGGTTGCCCAGATCATGATCATCGAATTTAACGACGGGGAGGCAACCGAACATTTCGCCTTGCAGGGGCACCTCCTCTGGGACCAAAGGCATCTGCAGGTAGGCTCGGATGACATCCACATTCTTGGGGGCGCGCGTCGTTTTCTTGCTTGTCTTAACATAAGGTGGTAGCCAGGTTAGCAGATTCGGATGCAGGGCTTCCTCCGTGAGCATCATAGGGTTCTTTGATGAATCAGGTGATCATCCCTTGGATGCTTTCCAGGGGGAATACACAATCCGGGGGGACGTATAAGGTTTCACCCCAGCCCACTTCGCTTATTTTACCTTCCCTGTCTCTATGACCTTCACCTTCCCCTTTCCCTTCTGTTTCGTTGGGGTAGAGACGAACTCCTCCATTTCATGGGCTACTTCAAATGCTTTATCAGATCTAATTTACTCAGAAGTTGCGACAACCAGTGACTCATTAGGGTTCGTAATGGTCATTCTTGCTCGGAAGATGAATTCGGAGTTGCTACTGTCAGAAGGAGTAGCTCGCTCAGACATGCAGATGGAAATTATACAGACTAGCTGAGATTCACCAAGGTGGCTAAGGCGCGAGAGTTTCAGACAGCAAACCAATCCCTTGTGACCGATGATCCTCCTCTTGTAGCCCATGAGGATGGAAAACGACTATATTAGCCTTGATTGCAATCTATCATTACGGAAATGGTAAAAAATCCTCGTAAATCTCCACATTAATTTCCAACTGTCCATTCCATTGAAAGATAAACTCGATTTTCCACACCAATGCGATGTTTCAACGGCTATTTTTTTCCACCGCGTGCAACCCATATGCCTGCATCACACCCACTTGCACCCCATGCCCTGCGCATCCATCAATCCTGCCTTTGTTTTAGTGGCCTGATGAGTGCAGTATCTGTTATACAGCTATTCTGGCCATATATTTATTTGATCGGCACCGAGGAGTCCCTATAGTGTTCCAGACAACTTCCATTAACTTACCCTAGCAAAAAATCTCCACACAGCATAGCCAATCTAAACGCACCCCCATTGGTAATTTATTTCACTATATACGCACCCAGTCGGTGCTTGTGAAACTTCCCTGGGTGTCACGCAAACTGGCTATCATAAAGTAGTACCAATTCATCCTCCCTAAAGACCTTCTATCGAATATGTCAATCATGCCATGCTTTTTCGTGCGCCTTTTGAACCTGTTGGTGGAATTGAGCAATGAACTGAACTTCTTCCAAGGCCACCAGCTGTGCCAAGCACTCCTCCATAATTTCTAGGTCCACCATGTTTGTGAAATTCGAGAAGCTGAGGCTAGTAACCATGTATTCCATAGGCATGATGACCTCCTTCTCGTAGACCATTCAGAAAATCATTTTTCCCATGATTTTCTTACACGTAGTCCTATAGGCCTAGAGTACAGAGGGGATGCATACGTCCCAGTCACTATGGTCAACATTACAGACCTTAGTGAGCGCATGTCCCAAAATTTTATTGAAGGCTTCCATGGCCCCATTCGCCTGTGGATGATACAGAGTACTCTTCGTATGGTGGATCTAGAATTCCTCATTCAAAGCCATGATAGTTTCATTAACAAAATGCGTAACTCTGTCGCTCATCAGGATCTTCAGACAACCAAACCTGGTTAGTATATGTTCGAAAATGAAGTCAGCAACATCATCCACAGCACAATCCTTGACAACTGTTGATTCCGCCCATCTGGTGACATAATCTGTGGCAGTGATGGTATACCGGGCACCCATCTTCTTTCCTGGGGGATTGATGGGTCCAAAAAAATATATGGCCCATTTATCGAATGCTTACAGGGTCATTTATGGTTACAAGGGCATCTCATCTCGTCGTGAGGGCTTCCCGGTTGATTGGCATGCGTCGCAGGCCCGGGAATACGCATGGGAATCACTGTGCAACGTGGGCCACCACAACCGACCCTTAATACTTTCTGCGCAATAGCTTTACCTGAATATTGTCCTCCCGCAATTCCTCCATGGGCATCGTCGAAGATATATTTTCTCTCGTGTTTGAGTACGTACCTTTATAGTACCTCGTCTGCACCCAACTTGTAGATCTGTCCCGTGATTATAGTAAAATTAGCTGCGTGGGCGACCAACTCCTTTTTCCTTGGTACTGAATAGCCATTGGGAACCTTGCATGTGGTCAAGAATTGGATAACATCGGCAAAGTGCTCGTCAACCACCTTGATAGAAAATAGTTGCGCGTCAGGTAATCCTTATTCTAGGTTAGTTGGCTCTTCCTCATTCTTGATCCTGGACAAGTGGTTTGGCCCTACGTTCAACCTCCCTAGTTTTATAATGATTTCGAAATCGTATTCCTGAAACAGCAGTAGCCACCTACAAATCTTCCCCCCTAAACAAAGGCTTATTAACCAGGTATTTCAAAGAAGAATGATCTTTGAACATTTTGAAGTGTCCACCTAATAAATAGTGCCTGTATTTTTGTAGGGCATACACCATCGCCAACCCTTCACGCTTCGTGGTGGAATAATTACACTTTGCGCTCGAAAGCTTCCTACTAGCGAAGCCCACCAGGTGATCAATGTCCCCTTCTCTGGGCTGTGCCAAGACAGCTCCTAATGCAATCCCTGATGCATCCACATGTACATGAAAGACTTTTTCCCAGTCAGGGAATATAAGAATAGGTGCGGTTTACCATCTTTTCTTTTAATAACTCGAAGCTTTTCTAACATTCATCATCCCAAAAAAATGAGAGATCCTTCTTTAGCAATTTCTCCATCGGGGCAGTAATCAAGGCGTATCCCTAAATAAACTTTCGATAGTACCCAGTGTGGCCTAGGATGGATCGTAGCTATTTCTCGGTAGTTGGGACTGCCAAATTGATGTTAATAGCGACTTTGGTTGGGTCAACCATCAAGCCCTACTGACACACCACATGCCCTAATAGAATCCCAAATGGGACAAAAAATATGTATTTTTTTATATTCAGCGAAATTTGGTGTTTCCTGTAGGCATCCAACATCATGTGCAAGTTTGACACATGGTTCTTTACTAACACAAAAACTGTCAAATCATTAAAGTAAACTTTCAAAAACTTGTGGATGGATTCCTTGAATACCGCTACAACTACGCGTGAAAAGATGGCAGGGGCATTCTTTAGTCCGAATGGCATGACCGTGTATTGGAATGAGTGCCACTCAGTTGCAAAAGTTGTCTTGCTGCAGTCCTTGGGTGCTATGCGGATCTTATGGTACCTCGAAAACCCATCAGTAAACGAGTAAGATTCCTCACCTCCCACATTTTCCAGTATTTCATCGAAGAACGGTGTAGGGAAAGGATCATGTATGCAGGCATCATTTAACTTGCGTAGATCTACATAGATCTTTATCTCTCCCTTAGTATTCTTTTCCTGGACCACCATATGACTTACCCAATCTGACTGTTCTACTGGTTCAATAATACCCGCGGTCACCATCTTCTCAATTTCCTCCTTAACTTTCTTTTTGTATTTCAGGTTCAGGCGATAAGGTCATTGTTTAACCGACCGCAAATCTGGTTTCAATGTAATCCTCATGACTCCCATATCCCCTACGATCCCTTTGAGTTCAGAGAACTTGGTAGGGAATACATCTTGATATTCGGTCAACAATTATGCGATCTTTCCCACCGTGTCATCATCCCAGTAATCCCCAATCTTGGCCATCTTAGGTTGTTCTTCCGTGCCAATGTTAACTTCCTTTAGTTTCAAAGGTTTGGTAACATCAACCGCTTGTAGCAACGGACATGCAACAACACGTTCTCCTTCTAACTCTAAGATAGTGATATTCTGGGGATCCTCATCATAGTCTTCTATAGACAAATTTCTGTAGTTTACAATATCTTGTATCTGCGTATCCCAGGCAGGCCCAGTACGCTCTTGCTTAGGGAGGGACTCATTGAAGACCAAGGCATCTATATCTTGCATTAATTCATCAAGTTTCTCATTTCTTCCTATTAATCCAAACGTCATTACAAAATCCTCAACCATTGTATCCCAGTGACGGGTATGTTGGTGTATTTCTGCATCCACATACCAAGTGGTAGGGATTTTTCCTAATGCATGAATAAACATATGGACCCATTCATCCCATGTGTTTTCCTTCGATACTTCCATCTAGAGAGCCAAGTTCTTGTGCAAATCCCCTCATCCGGAGAAAATTTCCATTGGCGGTTTGACTCGAGGGTCAAATTGTAAGGTCATCATCTTTCTGCACTCCCCTCAGTCCTGAAAAGCTCCCTTGTGGGTTTCCCACCAATGTGCGGGGGTTGCGCACATGGCCAAGTCAAGGACTCAAAATCTCCTTTATTCAGGGACGTTCACTTCAATTACTTTGAGAAAATATTTAATGTTACTAGAGCCATCAAAGTAGGGTAGTTATCTTACCTTCGAGGAGATGCATCGAAAGATTTTTGTGACCCTAAGACACCGCAGCGCAAATACGTCATGCAGCCAGTTCTGCCAATTTTGTATCTCTCCATCTCACTCAGATAATCATTCATTGTCTTTCTCTCAGCATAACATGCCATCAGCCGTGGGGTTGATCCAGTCATCGTCCCGGGCGGTCAGTTTGTAGATGTGATCAACATCTTCTTGCTCTCGTACGAATTCTGTGTACCGCTCCCCTTCTGTTGGATCTAACAGAACTATCACCCTTGTGCCTTCACTTTCAAATATCATGCTCCTTCTTTTTAAATTAATAATACCTCCCATGTCAATAGCCCAAACCAGGCCTGAGAGTGCAGGGTAAGGGTTTGCGTCATCCACTATTTGCATTACATCAAAATTAGCGTAAACCTTAACACCTAAAATATATACTACAACCTTTGTCAGTCGTCTGATCCATATTTTATGCATAAACGCAACAGAATACACATATAGCCATAGATACACAGATGCAGTAGAAATAACGCTTCATTTTATTAATAAAACAAATCACTGAAATAAACTGCTAGGGCGCTGGTAGGCGTATCTCTAAGAAGAGATGTGGCGGCTATAGGCCTCTGAAATGTGTTACAAAAAAAATGATGATAACAAGCGAGTTAGGGCACTGGTAGCTCTTATCTCTGAGAAGAGATGTGTCGGCTACCAACCCTTGAACTGTGTTACAAAACTGAAATGATGGGAACAAGTGAGCTAGGGAACTGGTAGCGCTTATCTATGAGAATATATGTGTCAGCTCCCAACCCCCTAAACTATGTTAGAATGAGGCTCGAAGGCCTATTTATTGTTGAGAAACAATGTAGAACCCTAAACATCCAGAAACCTAACCCTAGGAGATGAAGCGCTAAAACTGTGGGCCCCATTTGGGTAAATTGGTGTTTCAACTTCCCGGGGACATAACTTTGGCATCCGATCTCCGTTTGACGCACTCAATAGCTCGTTAGAAATATTTATCTGAGGAATACAACTTTTGAGTGAGCAACATCAGTCTATGATGCATGTTGCTCCCTTTTTTCCCAAAAAACGTCATTTAGGGCGTCAAAACGACCTCAAAAGTTTAGGACCCAAAAAACTACTATAAATAGTAAGTTGTGTTGAAACTTACAAACTGAAATAACTGATGGTGGGGGTTCAAATGGACTCGATGGGTGGCCACCAATATCCACCCGAATCATAAGTCCCCAAAATGGCTTCGGGAGTGCAGAACCTAAGAACCTGCTAAAAATAGTAAGTTGTGTTGAAGCTGAAAAACTCAAAGAATTGATGTTGTGGGTCCAAATGGAATAAGTGGGTGGCCACTGATATCCGCTTGGATCATTTCTCCCTCCTTAGGAAGAAATGGTCTCCATTGCGTTAAGTTCCTCCATGGTGGGGGGGTGGGGGTGCAAATTCTGATGAACTTGGTGTTGGATTTTTCCAGGATGTTGCGGACCTATTGGCGGATGTGCTAGATGTAGATATGCCGCCGGTGGATAGCCGTTGAAGGATATGGGAAAAATTGTCCATCATCGCATTCCTTTGTTTCTTGAGGGCCTCATCGAGCAATATTTTGATATAATATCCTGCTCCCTCATCTTTCTTTCCTTCCTCCATGGGGGGGTCGTCGGGGTTGCGAGGTTGAACTCCTTATACCCTGGCCGCGTTGGGGACATGAAAAGAAAAACAGAGAAAGAGTAGACTGATCTGATACCACTGATCCATATTTTATGCAGGAACAAAACAGAATACACATATAGCAATAGATACAGAGATGCAGTGGAAATAATGCTTCATTTTATTAATAAAACAAATGACTAAAATAAACAGTTAGGGCGCTAGTAGGCGTATATCTAAGAAGAGATGTGGTGGCTACAGGCCTCTGAACTGTGTTACAAAATAGATGATGAGAAAAAATGACCTAGGGCACTGGTAGCGCTTATCTCTGAGAAGATATGTGTCGGCTACCAGCCCCTAAACTGTGTCACAAAACTGAAATGATGGGAACAAGTGAGCTAGGGAACTGGTAGCGCTTATCTCTGAGAAGAGATTTGTCGGCTCCCAACCCCCTGAACTATGTTACAATGAGGCTTAAAGGCCTATTTATTTTTTAGAAACAATGTAGAACCCTAAACATCCAAAAACCTAACCCTAGGAGATGAAGCACCAAAACTATGGGCCCCGTTTGGGTAAATTGGCGTTTCAACTTCTCGAGGACGTAACTTTGGCATCCGATCTCCGTTTGACGCGCTCAATAGCTCGTTAGAAAGATCTATCTGAGGACTACAATTTTTGAGTGAGAAATATTGATCTATGAACCATGTTGCTCCCTGTTATCCCAAAAAACGTTGTTTAGGGACTCAAAACGACCCCCGAAGTTCAGGACACAAAAAACTGCTATAAATAGTAAGTTTTGCTGAAACTTACAAAATAAAATAACCAATGGTGGGGATTCAAATGGACTCGGTGGGTGGCCACTAATATCCACCTAGATCATTAAGTCCCCAAAACGGCTCCAGGAGTGCAGGACGTGAGAACCTACTAAAAATAGTAAGTTGTTTTGAAGCTTAAAAACTCAAAGAATTGACTCTGTGGGTCCAAATAGAACAGGAGGGTGGCCACCGATATCCACCTAGATCATTCCTCCCTCCTTAGGAAGCAATGGTCTCCATTGCGTTAAGTTCCTCCATGGGGGGGGAATTCTGCTGAACTTGTTGTTGGATTTTTCCAGGATGTCACGGACCTGTTGGCGGACGTGCTGGATGTAGATGTGCCACCAGTGGGCAGCTATTGAAGGATATGGGAAAAGTTATCCATCATCGTGTTCCTATATTTCTCGAGGGCCTCCTTGAACAAGATTTTGATAAGATCTCCTGCTCCCTCATCTTTCTTTCCTTCGCCATGGGGGGGTCATCGGGGTTGCGAGGTTGAACTCCTTATACCCTCACCACGTTGGGGACATGAAAAGAAAAATATAGAAAGAGCCAACCGCTCTGATACCACTGATCCGAATTTTATGCAAGAACGGAACAGAATACACATATAGCCATAGATACAGAGATGCAGCAGAAATAATGCTTCATTTTATTAATAAAACAAATGACTGAAATAAACAGCTAGGACGCTCGTAGGCTTATCTCTGAGAAGAGATGTGGCAGCTACAAGCCTCTGAAATGTGTTACAAAACAAATGATGAGAACAATCGAGCTAGGGCACTGGTAGCACTTATCTCTGAGAAGAGATGTGTCAGCTACTAGCCCCTGAACTGTGTCATAGAACTGAAATGATGGGAACAAGTGAGCTAGGGAAATGGTAGCACTTATCTCTGAGAAGAGATGTGTCGGCTCCCAGCCCCCTGAACTATGTTACAATGAGGCTCGAAGTCTTATTTATTTTTGAGAAACAATGTAGAATCCTAAATATCCAGAAACCTAAACCTAGGAGATGAAGCGCCAAAACTGTGGGCCTCGTTTTGGTAAATTGGTGTTTCAACTTCCTGGGGACGTAACTTTGGCATGTGATCTCCATTTGACGCGTTCAATAGTTCATTAGAAAGATCTATTCCAGGACTAAAACTTTTGAGTTAGAAACATCAGTCTGCAACCCATGTTACTCCCTTTTCTCCCAAAAAATGTCATTTAGGGCCTCAAAACGGCCCCGGAAGTTCAGGACCCGAAAAACTGCTATAAATAGTAAGTTGTGTTGAAACTTACAAACTGAAATAACTGATGGTGGTGGTTCAAATGGACTCGGTGGATGGCCACCAATATCCACCTAGATCATTAAGTCCCTAAGATGGCTCTGGGAGTGTAGGACCCAAGAACCTGCTAAAAATAGTAAGCTGTGTTGAAGCTAGAAAACTGAAATAATTGATGTTGTAGGTCAAAATGGAATATGTGGGTGGCCACCGATATCCACCTGGATCATTCCTTCCTCCTTAGGAAGCAATGGTCTACATTGCGTTAAGTTCCTCCATGGGGGGGGCGCAAATTCTGCTGAACTTGGTGTTGGATTTTTCCAAGATGTCGCGGACCTGTTGGCAGACGTGCTGGTTGTAGATGTGCCACCAGTGGGTAGCCGTTGAAGGATCTGGGAAAATTTATCCATCATCCCGTTCCTCTATTTCTCGAGGGCCTCCTCAAGCAATATTTTTATAGGATCTCCTGCTACCTCGAGAAACATAGGAACGCAATGATGGATAACTTTTCATAGATCCTCCCTCATCTTTCTTTCCTTCCGCCATGTGGGGTCGTCGGGGTTGCGAGGTTGAACTCCTTATACCCTGGCCGCATTGGGGACATGAAAAAAAAACAGAGAAAGCGCAGAATGCTCTGATACCACTGATCCAAATTTTATGCAGGAACGCAACATAATACACATAGCCATAGATACAGAGATGTAGCGAAAATAATGCTTTATTTTATTAATAAAATAAATGATTGAAATAAACAGCTAGGGCACTGGTAGGTGTATCTCTAAGAATATATGTGGCGGCTACAGGCCTCTGAACTGTATTACAAAATAAATGATGAGAACATGTGAGCTAGGACACTGGTAGCGCTTATCTTTGAGAAGAGATGTGTCAGCTACCAGCCCCTAGATTGTGTCGCAGAACTGAAATGATGAGAACAAGTGAGCTAGGGAACTAGTAGCGCTTATCTCTAAGAAGAGATGTGTCAGCTCCCAGCCCCCTAAATTGTGTTAAAATGAGGCTTGAAGGCCTTTTTATTGTTGAGAGATAATGTAGAACCCTAAACATCTAGAAAAATAACTGTTGGAGGTGAAGCGCAAAAATTGTGGGCCTCGTTTGGGTAAATTGGTGTTTCAACTTCCCGGGGATGTAACTTTGGCATCCAATCTCCGTTTGACACACTCAATAGCTCGTTAGAAAGATCTATCCAAGGAATACAACTTTTGAGTGAGAAACATCAATCTATGACACATGTTGCTCCCTGTTTTCCCAAAAAAAGTCGTTTAGGCTGTCAAAATGGACCCAAAAGTTCAGGACCCGAAAAACTACTATAAATAATAAGTTGTGCTGAAACTTACAAACTAAAATAATTGATGGTGGGGATTCAAATGCACTCGGTGGGTGGCCACCAATATCCACCTGGATCAATAAGTCCCCAAAACGGCTTCCGGAGTGCAGGACCCGAGAACCTGGTAAAAATAGTAACTTGTGCTGAAGCTGAAAAATTGAAAGAATTGATGTTGCGAGTCCAAATGGAATAGGTGGGTGGCCACCGATATCCACCTGGATCATTCCTCCTTCCTTAAGAAGCAATGGTCTCCATTGTGTTAAGTTCCTCCATGGTGGGTGGGGTGCAAATTCTACTGAAGTGGGTGTTGGATTTGTCCAGGATGTCATAGACCTGTTGGCGGACGTGCTAGATGTAGATGTGTCGTCGGTGGGCAGGCGTTGAAGGATCTGGGAAAATTTATCCATCATCGCGTTCCTCTGTTTCTCAAGGGCCTCCTCGAGAAAGATTTTGATAGGATCTCCTGCTCCCTCGAGATGTAGAGGAATGCGATCATGGATAACTTTTCCCAGATCGTCCCTCATCTTTCTTTCCTTCTGCCATGGGGGGGTCATCGGGGTTGCGAGGTTGAACTCCTTATACCCTAGCCGCATTGGGACATGAAAAGAAAAACAGAGAAAGAGCAGACCGCTCTGATACCACTGATCCAGATTTTATGCAGGAACACAACAGAATACACATATAGCAATAGATACATAGATGCAGCAGAAATAATGCTTCATTTGATTAATAAAACAAATGACTGAAATAAACAGCTAGGGCGTTGGTAGGCATATCTCTGAGAAGAGATGTGGCAACTATAGGCCTCTGAACTGTGTTACAAAAAAAATGATAAGAACAAGAAAGCTAGGGCACTGGTAGCGCTTATCTATGAGAAGAGATGTGTCAGCTACCAGACCCTGAACTGTGTCACAAAACTGAAATGATGGGAACAAGTAAGCTAGGGAACTTGTAGCGCTTATCTATGAGAAGAGATGTGTCGGCTCCCAACCCCCTGAACTATGTTACAATGAGGCTCGAATGCCTATTTATTATTGAGAAACAATGTAGAACCCTAAACATCAAAAAACCTAACCCTAGGAGATGAAACGCGCCAAAACTGTGGGCCCCGTTTGGGTAAGTTGGTGTTTCAAATTCCCGGGGACGTAACTTTGGCATCCGATCTCTGTTTGACGCGCTCAATAGCTCTTTAGAAAGATCTATCTTAGGACTACAACTTTCGAGTGAGCAACATTGGTGATGGACCATCCCCATTTTCCCAAAAAATGTTGTTTAGGGCCTCAAAACGACCCTAGAAGTTCAAGACCTAAAAAACTGCTATAAATAGTAAGTTGTGTTGAAACTTACAAACTAAAATAACTGATGGTGGGGTTTCAAATGGACTCGGTGGGTGGCCACCAATATCCACCTGGATCATTAAGTCACCGAAACGGCTCTGGGTGTGCAGGACCTGAGAACCTGCTAAAAATAGTAAGTTGTGCTGAAGCTGA
This sequence comes from Pinus albicaulis, assembly GCA_034641835.2. Lineage (NCBI taxonomy): Eukaryota > Viridiplantae > Streptophyta > Pinopsida > Pinales > Pinaceae > Pinus > Pinus albicaulis. The sequence continues at coordinate 1,524,857,872 of CM076578.1, read as the reverse complement.
AAAGCTAAAAGAATTGATGTTGCAGGTCCAAATGGAATAGGTGGGTGGCCACCGATATCCACTTGGATCATCATCCCACTGGGATAATCTTCTGACGATTAGCCATTCGTAGCTAAATAGTTTACCATTCCAACTTGGGTTCTCCCATTCTGATCCTAAATCAAGGATGACTTGATCCATTTTGTAGTCGTCAATCTGCGCAGTCATGCACATTTCCCATCTAGCCCTTCTTTTGTTCTTGTAAAGCTTGCTCATAGTTTTAACTTCTGGATTTAAAGTAACTTTTTCTACACAACTATCTATTAATGCTTGGAGATTCTCTATGGCCTTCTGGTTGCGTAGTAGCTTCATACATGCCTGAAGGAATGGTTTAACTGCTTCGTCTTCTTTTGGATCTGTCATACCATAAGAAGTAGGTGCTTCATCTTTGGTCATCTCCCTCCGAGATTCTATGAAGGTTTCTCCTTTTTTCAGATATAAGCTTTCTGTTTTTTCCCTAGCTTTTCAGATCAATGTTTCAGCCACAGCCTTTTCCTCAACTCCCCCAGTTGCAATGGCACTGCATATGATTATATTGATACATGGTCCATTGTCCCGTGGTTTTTCCTTAACCCTTTGTACATTCTGCATGGGCGTTAGTTGTTTCTCCTATAATTTTGCTATCAGTATCAGGTAGTCTTAAATGACATGGTCGAACTGCTTGCAATAACAATAGGACTGGCGTGCATGGTTCGGGTAGTCTCATACAAAATGTCCCACGTCTCCACAATTGTAACAAATCAGATGTCCTCGTCCTCGACCTGCACTCACCCCTCTCCCTCCTCCTCTTCCTCTTGTGGGAGATCCACCCCACCCAGAAGGAGATAATGCCAACGAGGGGTCCTCTTGCACCATGTATAGGTTTTCCCTATCTACCATGAGGTCGAGTGCTCGATAGCTTTGTTCATCATGGCCCAAAGATGAGCATAATATGCACCACTGTTGTTTTAGTTTTGGGACGTAAGCACCTAATCATGGGTAGTGAACTATATCATGTCTTCCTGCTACCCAGCAGTCAACGCACAACAACATGGAACTACTAGGGCCAGCCATCTCCCTAGGGCGTAGAGAGCTAATCTCCCTAGCCTGCATATAATCCAATAACAAAGGACATTTATCCTTAGTATGACCCAATACCTTACATCGTATACAACTAATATCTGGGCTAGCTTCCTTTCCCCGATCCTTTCGTAAGCTCTAAATTTCTAAGTGCATTGCCTCTAGTTGGTTCTCGATTTGTAGGGATGTGAACTGCGTATCATCTCTTGGTGCAGCTTCTAATTTCATGGAAATCTTGAGAGCTTCTTCTTGGGAGTCAATATTCTGTTGTCCCATGGGCCCACGCAGGTGTGGTAATAGCACAACGATAAATCATTCCTTTTGCTACTTATCCTCATATAAAAATCCTCCATCGTTGACAACCTTCTTTAATAGTTGGTCAGCTTCCTAGACGGAATCTGTAGGTCCCTGCTTAAATTCCTTTAATTTGAATACACATTGAGAGTATGACTTAGGCTTCTGAAATTGTTGTTTTAGGGCATCCTTAATATCTTGTATTGGTGCGTTCGCATGTTAACCAATGTATCCCATAAACCAATCCGGGGCCCTTCCTTCGAAGGTTATGGATAGTTGTGCTTGTTTGATAGCATCATTGTTAACATTCTACGTAGTCCACATAAACTCTACTACGAACCAGAATCGATCCATGTTGTCCTCCCCTACACCTTTAAAGGTAGGTAGTTTCATGTGCGTGGCCATGTCTTCCTCAGGTGGCGGAGGTTGGGTAGGGGAATTCTTACCCTTATCGATGGAGGCATGGCTGAGGGGCTGGTTCCAAATTGCACATCCCCTTCTTGGTTAAACTCAGGTGATTCCCTTAAGGGATTTTATACTGATCTGTCTCCTTCTTGATCAACCCGATAGTATTTACCGCTTCAAGTCATGATCCCTCTCCGGTCGAAGGTCATTCACTCCATGTGGCCACACAGGACACCCTTTTCAATCAATAGCATCTTAATCAATAGCGGTAGGGAGTTTAGGAACTTACCTCTAAATCCCTTGAAGAACCTTCGTTCTGCTTCTGAATACTACACAAATTGATCAACGGAAAATTCTGTCACGAATCCTCCCAAGATACTGTCAACCCAGTGGTCTATAGTTCGGGTAATATTGTTATCAGTCCTTTCCAATTTTTGGATCAACTCGGGGGTCCACTGTGTGACCTGATCGTCTTTCCAGCAAGTCTAGAACTCTGCCAATCGTGCCAACCACTCTTGCAATTCGTGTGCAAAGGATATGAAGAATATTTCGTGTACTTCCGTGAAAATATACTTATTTTTCCACTCTTCAATAGATAGCTTCTTGCTTATATTCTCTTTTAGGGCAAACTCTTAAATCTGTTTTTCGAACCAGTCTTTTGGCTCAGGCTTCACTAGTTGCCAATGACCCCGTGGCATTACCAAATATATCTCTCAAAATGCTCTCCGTCCCGGAAACAGAACCATTTGTTGGCTTAGGGTGTCTTGACCAAGGTTCGGTTTTAAGGTTTTCCAACAAACCCTGATACTACTGGCCATTTCAGAAATGGCCTGCTTGCGCAGGTCAAGGTCTCACCCGAAGTAGTATAGGAGGGTGTTGGAACCAAATTTTCGCACCCTAAGAGAGAGGGCATTAATAAAAGGGGGTCCCTTTGGATCTAACAGACTAGCGTGGGAGAAGCCCTAATACATAACCTTCTTAACAGTAAGCACAGATCGCAACTAACAGGAAACTTGAGCAGAGTATTTTAACCAGATATATGCATTCATTACATCACATCCATGTGTGCATCAGTATATCTTCAATATTCAGTAAGAAAACACGATCTTAGAACATAAACACAACCTTTAATTGTAACACAGAAACTCTAAAACATCATCAACAACCTTCTTATTCATTCATATTTGGTTCCGACTTACAAACTCTATTACGAGCCCGTGTACACAGCTAGCGGGGTCCGCACATAACAGGACTTTAGGGTCTCTACGCACACAGCCAGCATGAGCCCTTACCCAGACAATCGACACAAAAGATCCACAAGTTCATATTCAACCTTAGCCTACTTCTTTCTTAACCTTCTCTAGACTCGATTTATCTATCTATTTATAGCATCTTATCCTACGCTACTATATGGCCCACAAACCGTGGTTTGCGGACTCCTGGTCTACCCTTTGACCCATTACAATACATCGGGGGGTTTGACCTGCCGCAAAGCACCTGCGTAAGACCAAGTATTACAAAAATATTACAATATTGGACCAAAAATGCGGTTAAGGGACCTTGTTCCAACAAATTCACAATTCTCAATGAAGAGTAGGAAGGCATTGCACAGTTGAGCTTCATAGAGACTAAGGGATGACCTCACTATCCACTGGAACTGTGAAATTCATAGTAGGAGGCAAGGAAGGACACAATACTACACAGTGATTGAGGAGTGGGTTTTAATGATTACATAGTCGAGGGTTGCAGTGACCTATAGGTGACCTATTTTTCACTATAATTGTGAAATTCATAGTAGGAGGCTCACTTGGTGAATAGATTGTGTAGTTGGGAAAGTTATGGAGACAAGGGAAGAAGGTTTGGGCACTGTAACTTTGCAATGCGCAATGCTTGAGGAGGAGGATCATAAGACTACATAGTTAGGGATTACAAGAATCTAAAGGAGGCTCCATTTTCTACTATGAATATGTAGTGAATAGAACAATGTAGGTTTGATCACGACTATGCATTGAAAAGGTGTAATTTGAAAATCTATTTGACTGAGCACTAGGATTGCACAGTGTGCAGTTAAGGGAGACTGTCCTCTGGGACTACACAATGCATAGTTCTAGAAGGAAAAGGTTATTCACTATGGCTTAGGACTATGAAGTATGTAGTTTTAGGAGGTGGAAAAGTCATTATTTGATCAAGAAAGTCTCGAAGATAATGAAAACTTTGAAAGTGACTAAGTGTGGGAACATGGAGACAAGAAGGTAAGAGTGAAAGCATATCACATGAATTGAACATGATCACACACTCATAAATGATCAACCACATGACAAGGAGATATAAAGTACCCAAAATTAACAAGCGTACAATGAAACAATAGTAAAACAACACTTGTCTCCAAGTGCAACACTTGAAACGTAACTTTGTGACACTTAGGATACAAGTTGCGACACAAGTGTTGACTACAACCAGAAAGTGCGGTAAGATGTGGGAGAGTGTATAACACATATTATTATGATATATAAGATCCGTTAATGTAGAAGAGTGCACTAGAGACGCCTCTAGTGGGGTGCTAAAGTGTGACACATGCAAGACTGAAAACAATAAGTGAAAAAAACACTTGCAAAAGCTAAAGAAAGTAAAAGTGGCACATGTGACAGTAAGAATAAGTGAAAACAACACTTGCAAAAGCTAAATAAAGTAAAAGAGATACATTAGGGGAATTTTGAGGTCTAAAATGGTCCTCCTAAGGAAAATGTACAAACAAAATAAACTTTATAAGAACCAATAGGATTCAAGATGATTATGTCAACCATGGGGGAGGATTCACCATTTTTGGAGTAAAAAAGTAAAAATAATATAAAATAATAAAATAATAAAACTACTTTTTCAACTCATATTTTCAACTTATCTCTCTAAGGTTTTACTCAAATTTTGAGCGAGAGTACTCGTTGGATGAAAAATTCAATTTCTCATCCAAGGAGTACCCATGTTGCATACTTTCGATTGACACTACTATACGAAAAATGAGAAATACATGAAAAACGTGATTGCAATCACATGTTTCATGTATTTCTCATTTTTTATGTAGCAGGATCCATCGAAAGTATGCAACCTGGGTATACCTTAGATGAGGAATCAAATTTTGCATCCAACGAGTGTTTCCACTAGAAATTTGAGTAAACCCATAGGGAGATAAGTTGAAAATATGAGTTGCAAAATAGTTTTTCTTTTTTCCCTCTAAAATATGATGATTTAATCAAATATTATTTTATTCTTTCCATGATTATTTTATAATTTCCTTAGGGGGCCCATTTTAGACCTCAAAAGTCCCCTAATGCATGCAAAAGTACAATAAAGAAAAAGTGACACCTACGAAAGTGAAAGAAAGAAAAAATGACAGTCACAAAAGTGAAAGTGACACTTGTGAAAACCAAAGTGCACAAAAGTGATAGTTGATAAAACTCACTAGGATGATGAAACACTCGTAACTAGGAGTGAGATGGAATATAAAATAGAATTGTGCATTGATTTGTGCATTGTGTTGCCCTTGTTAACTATGTAATTTCTGAGAGTTGTGTAATATCTGCCACTAAATACTACGCAATCATTGTTACCAAATATTGTGCAAGGATTTTCTTCCAAGAATATGTAATGCATGTCTTCAAAGGATGGATATGGACTACTAGGCTTGCTAGAATGATGTGCACTTATGAAAGCATCATAATCTAAGCATGTGTAAGAAAGTGGCATCAATAGTTATAATATCAAAAGAAGACTTGAACCCTTAGAAAAGAATTAAACAATTGTAACCACCCATCCCACGTTTACCCAAATCCACAAGCTTGGTAGGGTAAACATGAGATGAGAGTTACTGCACGAGACCCAATTTCCAAGATGCACTTATGGAAAATGGAGTGCACATTTCCAAAATTGACTGCAAACACCCAGTGACACATGATCACACTGCTATCAGCCTAATTTGACCCAGCCCTATTTCATTTTAGTTTTTTTTTCTTAAATTTAATACAACTTTCTATTTTGGGAATTTTTTCGGGTCCTAAACTTCTGAGGCTGGTTTTAGGGCCTAAACGATATTTTCAAGGAAAATGGAGAGACCAGAAAAGTGCGAGATAAATTTACCTACATACTTTTGGCTCCTCATGGAGATTTTTAAAACAATGTATTATGATAGTCAAATAGAGATTGTATGCCAAAGCTATGACCCTAGGAAGTTGGAAGTCCAAATTACTCATTTATAAAAACACTTTGTATACATAGTTACTGTAGGTTATAAGTACATATTTGTTCATTAATTAAATAATCTCACAAGATAATCATAATTGACACAATGATAAAGCTAAACATTCACTCTCGACTCAAAATTTGACCTGGAATGACCATAACATACTAGGCATTTCGTCAAACATGTGGAGAACATGTAAACTACAGTTATAAATGCATATATGAATACATGGGTCTCATATTTATCTAAAAATCATCAAGAAGGTATGTTTCCCTCTCATAATAGCTGCAATGGCATCTCTAGGGTAACTCATTCAATAACCATTCATTTACCAATCAAAATATGATCAGATCCATAACTAAAATATGTCATAAAAACATTCTTATAACCAACATGTCACCATAATAATAACACTGATATAAAAACCATCAAATCCACATCATAACAAGTAAATTTACTCATAAAATACAAGAGGAAAAGAGCACTTATTAATGAAAAATACAACCAAGTCAGGGACTTGTATGTACAACCCGACCATAGATTGGGCTAAACCAAATATGTCTTCAGCCAATCACCCTCGTGCTATATTCCAAGCATGAATGTGGGATCTCATGGAATAACCAAACAGAACCAAACTAGGGCTTCTAGAGGCGAAAACGCCTCAACCCTCAACCAATGATCCCACCTCACAATCAGAAATCACTAACCATCACTAAAACAGTCTCTACCCAAGAATTTTGAGGCTCTAAAGAGTTTGTTCCAACCTGGCTCCAAGACTAGTAACACAACCCATAGATGCCAAAGCAGTCCAAATTGTTTTTCCAACCAAGGGTCCAAGACTAGTAACTCAACCCACCAAGGGCTCTAGAGTGTTTGTCCAACCAAGGCTTCTAGGACTAGTAATTCAACCCAAGTTGTTCCAGGGCTTCTAGAGAATTTTTCCAACCAAGGCTCTAGGAACTAATAACTCAAACCACAACCATGAGGAACATGAGAACCAACTGAAGAAAAAAAAAAAGGAAAAAAACCCACAACACCATGGCTATCCAGGAAACAACAAGGCTAGGAAAAATCACTATCAGTCCAGGAAACCCTCTATGCCAATGACAGATCAATACAAAATAACCACATGCATACACCATGCATGAAAAACATGCATGTAAATATTTAAATTGCAGGTTATAAATGCATATATGAATACATGGGTCTCATACTTATATGAAAATCATAAAGAAGGTTTTTTTTCACTCCCATAATAGATGAAATGGCATCTCTCGGGTAATGCATTCAATAACCATTCATTTACCAATCAAAACATGATGAGAGATATAGCTAAAAATTTTCATAAAACCGTTCTTATAACCAACATATATCCATAATAGTAAAATTGATAGAACATTAACCATCAAAGCCAGATCATAACAAGTAAATTTACTCATAAAATGCAAGAGGAAAGGAGCTCTTATTAACATATGCAAAATCCAACCAAGACAGGGACTTCCACATACCACTCGACCATAGATTGGGCTGAACCAAATATGTCTACATCTAATCACCCTCGTGCCATATTCCAAGCATGAATGTGGGATATCATGGAATTACCAAACAAAACCAAACCAGGGATTCCAGATCCAAAGTGCCTCAACCCTCAACTAGTGATTCCACCTCACGGTCGGACATCAATAACCATCGCCAGATCGATCTCTACCCAATTTTTCCAAGGATCTAGAGAATTGTTTCCAATCTAGCTCTAGGACTAGTAACTCAACTGACAATTTCTGCCAGGATCCAAAGTGTTTATCCAACCAAGGCCCCAATACTAGTAACTCAACCCACCAAGGACTCCAGAGTGTTTGTCCAAGTAAGGCTTCCAGGACTAGTAACTCAACCTAAGATGTTCCAGGACTTCCAAAGCATTTTTCCAACCAAGTCTCCAGGAACTAATAACTCAACACACAACCATGAGGAACATGAGCACCAACCAGAAAAAAATGGGAAAAAACCCACAACACCATGGATATCCAGGAAATGGAAAGGCAATGCAAAACCACTATCAATATAGGAAATCCTCTATGTCAATGATAGATGATAACAAAATAACCACATGCATACAGTATGCATGCAAAAAATAACAAGTAAATCATACATGGAACTCGGTACCTGCAAAGCGATCTAGTTGTAGT